>CM075339.1:86353691-86796639 GCA_037788925.1 Mytilus galloprovincialis
GCTGCGCATTAACGTTTCACTAACCTGTTCTATTACCGCATCTAACGTTATGGTCATGTGAGCATTTTCAAGCTAGGCTTTGTGCCGTACGGCGACGTATAGCTGTTTGTTGTGTCATTTTTGTGTATAGTAGAGTGTTGTCTTACTTGCAATCATACCACAACTTCTTTTTATATTAATCATTCAACGTTATGCATGGTTTTGACAAATCTCTGTATTTGTACGAATGACATGGCCAATTTAGAGCAAAAATCAGCAGCAAATCGGTAGGTAATTAATACTTTTTTTTTCATTTTCGGCATCCAAGCAGCCTCAGATCATTATAAAATGGCAATTGTTTTCCCTCTGGTCCTTTAATTTTTTGGCGCGGCGCTTTCTGGTTTTTCTTTTCGACTTATGAGTTTGAATTCCCCTGTTTTATCTTTCGGCTTTCTTCTTCAATAAAGTCAGCTGATATTGTTTTATTAATAATATTACAAGTTTTACTCCCTTTTACCTTTTCGGACATATGTTATATTTTTTTTAATAACATGAATAAGTGTATGTTTTTGTTTCATTACGAGATACAACTTGGACTCTAAATCATGTGAATGTTGTCTAAAAATACTTTTTCCTATAAATGTGTATTTTCGATATTGTTTAGTAACATAACCATGATAACAGTGAGCGATTTTATTGTCGAATAATTGATACTAGGTTTTAATTTTTATTAATATGTATTTCATTTAGCTTTGTTGTTGCCATCTTTTGACTTTAATTAACTAGAGGAACGAAGACAAATGTAAAGTATAGTATCAATAACTGCATATGTTGTTTGAATAATCAGCTACCAAAAAAAAAAGAGTTTTCTGTTATATTTCGATATTAACTAAGTAAACGACGATTCTTAACTAATCCTAGTCCATTTTTACATTAATACAAATATTTTTTTAGTACTGCTTTCGATTCGAATTTTAAATAGATCATCTGCAAAATGTGAACTATTCAGTTTAAATACAAAACGGTAGCATTTAGATTAATTTTCCTCGTGATTGGTTGGTTCTTAATTGATCATATATTGTTTGTTCTCTTATTGTAATAAAGATTGTCAGCAGTGAACAGGTTAGCTTGTTCGCTATCCTTTTCCTGTGACATTACCTGAAACACTCAAAACGTTATGTGTGCCGTAGTTAAACCCAACCTTACTGTGGTATTCAGTATGTGGGAAAACGTATTTTATTTCATGTCATATGTTTTATAAACCATTGTATTTATTGTATTGTATATTACTTAATCATAGAATTATACAAATTTATGAAGTCCAATTGTGATTTTACATATAATTATTTGTTTTTATAGTGATTTAGATGATTACACAATCTTGACCGATGGACCCCTAATTTTGACATTTTTACCTATTTGTTTTGTTCACGCATCGTTGTCAATTTAATGGAAATTTGATGTGACTGTCATACAACTGAGAGGTTAAGCTAGCAATTAAACAAGTTCATTCACCCATTTCTAACATAAGAAAATGCCTGTACCAAGTTAAATCTATGACAGTTGTTGTCCATTCGTGTTTGAGCTTTCGATTTTGCTTTTTGATTAGGGATTTTTCTTTTTGAATTTTCCTCGGAGGTCAATATTTTTGTTATAATATACTTTTTGCTATGAATGTAGATAATAAAAAGTTTATAAGTATAAAAATGCAAAAAATAGCGAATGAATAACTGATATTCGATATAACTTAGAAGCCGATTGGATAATGTTTATTGAATAATACTCATGTATGGGGTTGCAGGCATACATAAATAAACAAAATAACTTACCAGTACATCATAAAAGATCAATAAAAGAACAAAACATTCTAAACATATGTATCTCTAATGCAAATGTCGAGTCTACCCTCCTCACTGACCTTGCCTTTCTCACAAAAAGCACCATACTGCATTTAGACCACCTGAGACAAGTGTTTAAAACAACAAACAGCTTCTTGACGACAGGTCAAAGCAATTAAAAAGATGGTATACTTGAATAATACAAACAGACATATATTTACAAACAAATAAAATATAAATGACGACTAAACTGTAGGAGTAATTAAACAATCATCCATCGTAGGAATGCAAACTAATGACTAACATAATAACGACACAAATAAACAAATTTCAACGTTAAAGGTGGTACAAAACACTATAAAGAGATAAATCAGCTGAATGTTTTTATAATGTTCTATTGTTGAGGAATCATTTAGCGTCTCAATGATTAAAATCAGTGTTTCACAAATTGTTTTATTTCCAATGTTTACCAATAAACTATGTATTTCAATTTATTGAAAGTTTTTACATTGTTGTCAAAAGGTCAAAACAAATATGTTGTCAACATGTAATGAAAATTAAACGAGCAAATATGAACTTAGTCGATGTGTTTGGTACAACCTTAAGTTAGTAGTGATCAACAGATAGTTCCCCACATACATTTGACATATACCGATGTATGATTATTTTGTGAGGTTCGCATTTTCTAACAGTTAATTTAAAAGAATAACAAATAACAAGAAGTTCATATTCCCTATGTTTAAGTATCAGTCAATACATTGACATATTATCAGAAAAATCTTTCAACAAATCCTAGTCTCGTTCATTGTCAAAGTGAGCACATCTTTATCATAAATTAAGAACAAACATTCAGAAACAAACAAGTCAATAACGATTATTAACACATGACATAGGTAAATAAAGGCAACAGTAGTATACCATGACACGTCTTATAGTAAGCTGAATTCACACTCAAATATAAAAGGAAAAAAAATATCTTTGCTCTAACGGTGCTATAATCTGAATAATGCACAGTTAAGGTGTACATTAACTACCTCAGATATACTGCACAGTTCAAATCTATTTTTATACCTTTAGGGGCGGATCCTTGATTTTGAAAGTGGTGTTATTCTATAAAATAAAAATAAAAACCACCGAGTGTAGCAAGACTAAAAACAATTTTGACGATGTTATGCCTAGACACGATACGTTGTCCAATCCAAAAGAGAACGACCTATTCGCCCCCTCATCCGAATCTGCCATCTGCCTTGACGTTTTGACAAAGTTGAACTTTGTCCAAATATCGTAGTTTCAAAAAAGGAAAAAAGAAATCAGTATCTAAGAATATCCGAATAAATAAATTCTGATTTGGATTAGTTTTACACTCAATAAAATTTATAACGACTTTTTGAATATTTATTCCTATAAAGTGACTATTTTGGGATAGAATTTAATGAGGATCATATTTAAGTTTGTTTTAAAACAGGGGGATTAGCTAAAGATTAATCAGACTTTATTTAGATTGAGGTGTCTTAAAAAATTCATACAGTAGACAAAAGAAATTTGGGGGGATGGGGGAGTAAAAGATTGGAAAGAGAACGTATTTTCTCTTTATTTATTCTTAAATGTAGGTACTATAACATCTTCCTTAGACCTCGGTTCATCTTTCTCTAAGCATAACATTGAGGGAAAGAAATTACAAAGCAATTAATCTGAACTCAATAACCCTTTCAGTTATAACTTTTCATATACCGATTTGAAAATACAATATGTCAAAGTCTTAATCGTCACTATTAAATAAAAAATGGAAATAAATTTAACAGAAACGATAAAAAAAAACTACCATTTAATCACAATTTAAGAATAAGAAATTAATTTAAAACTTACCCCTTTCTTCACCCTACAAATTACTTTTCGAGGAGCCGTGGATTGCGGAATATTGTCCCCATTTCTAAAACTTCCACGTAAATTGGTTGCGTTATGTGTTTAAATAGAATAAAGATAGAAAAAACAGATACAAGATTCAAACTCCTAAGTTGAAAAATGTTATGACATGGCAACAAAGAACAATAGTCAAGACCACAAAACAAACCGGATGGTCAAACTAAAGTCTATATAATTATTAACACCAGAGCAACGCAGACCTTGCTAACAATCGGAGAAGATACCAGATTTGCAGATCCTACTCAACAATTATAACCCGTCATGTTGCATATATTAATGTACAACTGGGTAATAAGTCTTTTAGATGATGTCACATTCGAGGATGATAACGCCGAATTAACAATGAAGTGTGTACCATCATTTTTTTATGAATGGAAAAGGTTAACATACTTATATATAGACTAATCCTCTCATACTCGTCCGCTGTAGACTTGGTACACATTTGCGTCACCGTTCTTCTGCGCACTGCGTATGATAAGATGTTTGTTGTTCTTCAGCGATTACCTGTTGTAATGTACTGTCATGTTATTTATTAATGTTAAAAGTTTTTGCGTTTGTTAGTACTGTATTACTATATACGCAGCGTTTTTCATCAGTTTTGTTTAACATTGCCATACAAGCGGCATGTTTGATGAGAAATACAACCAGGTTCAACCACTGTTTTATAATGTCTTGTACCAAGTCAGGATTATGCTGCTGTTATTAAACAGTCTGTTTCTATGCACGTTGGCGTTTTGTATGTGTGTTGTTGCTGTTCATTGATAATGTTTTTCTGTGTTCTTTTCCTGTTATAGTTTTGGATTTTGTTGTTACCCGGTATTGATTTCTATTAATCGGATAAAGACTTTGAACAACGGTATACTACTGTTGCCTTTTTTAAGCACGGATGTACTAAAAAATCAATTAAAATAAACATAACAGTCAAGCTTCAGTTCACATAATAAGTGTGTGGTTATGCGAACAATCATAATATAAAAGAAGTAGTAATTATAACTGCAAAACCCAAATGATTCAAATATCATAATAGTTATAAAAGCAAAGCATTTAAAATCATTAGCTGTCAATTTCAAAACTATTACTAAACGTCAACTTGGTATTCTCTATTTCATAATGAAACTTTACTTAACAGTAATTAAATAGATTATCATCACACATCTATATTCAACATTGGAAGAATTACTTATACTTTGTACCAAAGTGTAAACTATGTAAGGACGTTTTGTACATAGGTTGTTTCTACAAATTTACAACCTTCATGGTAGAATCTGCATGTATGTAACAACTGACTATTTTAAAAGATGAAAATGAAGAATGCATTCAAGATCACCAACTATTATTCTTTATTTACTGTGGATTCATTATTATTCGTTGGATATCAATTTTCGTGGTATTCGTGGGAACAGGTAAACCACGAAATTAAATGTTCAACGAATATCTTATTTTCTATAGGCAATTAAGCAGATTTCTGCAAAACCACGAATATGCAAATGTTCCTCAATCCACGAAAATTGGTACCCAAGACAATAAAAGAATCCGCAGTAAATACATTATTTGTAAAATAGGTGTTGCAAATTGCCATTTCAATGCTTTGTCTACTATTGGTGGCACTTTCAAGATAAACAATCGATGCCACTTCCTAGTCTCATTTTGTAAAGAAGAAGATAGTAAAGGGTAAAATAAAAAATCCGAGAAAAATTCAAGAAGGAAAGTCCCTCATCAAATGGCAAAATCAAAGGTTCATACACATCAAACAAATGAATAACAAATGGTGGATTAAACCTGGTTTTAAAGCTAGCTAAACCTATCACTAGTAAAAGTCCAAAACGTATTAAAAATGTCTAAACAAATAAGAAGAACGAACAAAAGACAATAAAAACAGTCTATAAAACACATTTAAAAAGTACAAACCCAGTATCAGCCTATTCGGTAGGTAATATTCTAACAATATTGATTGGAGTTTAGTTATTTCATTGTTTTGAAAGCTATATTGGTTTCAATATAGTCATTGATTGTGAAAAAAATGTTTAAACAATATTTTATTTTCATCAAACTGGCTCTAAAAGATAGTGCGGATAGTAATTTTGGAAAGCCATAAAAAATGACGGATTTTAAGGAATTAAAAAGAAGATAAAATTTACAAATACATATGAAAAACATAAATTATACAGTTATGGATTTTTTATTCATGAACATAAATCTATGACTTCAAATAGTTCAAAGCGATTTAATTCATGTAAATGATTTCATAGATGAAAAAGGCTTCGTTTCAGATGATATTATTTTGAATAATCAATTATAAAACTGGATGCCTAAACAAAATTCAGTCAGGAAATCAATACCAAAGAATTGGACAGCCATCTGTAAGTCAAAAATTCAATTATTTTAGACGGAAACCAAGGTTTACTCATACATGTAATTAGTATAAATATAAAACAAAATGTATATAAGTCTTTGATAAGTTATACATTTATCAAAAAAATAGATTACTTTATCCGTATTTGGCACAACCTTTTGAAATTTCGGGACCTCAATGCTCTTCAACTTTGTACTTAGTCGGCTTTATAACTATTTTGAACTGAGCGTCACTGATGAGTCTTATTTAGACGAAACGCGCGTCTGGTGTATTAAATTATAATTTTGGTAGCTTTGCTAACCAATTGTTGAACTCTTAAATTACCATTTATACTACATGTGTAATACAGCTGAATTTTATTAAACAAAATAATTATATGAATCACGATAAAAATATTTGAAGGAAAATCTTAAACGTTTTGTCGGAAATTACTACAGCATATCCCAGTTTTTGGCGGTGTTCGTGTCTCTGGTATCTTTCGCCCCTCTTTTTCGACAAGGAAGCTTTCAATCATGATGATATTCGCAAATGTCTTTGAGGACGTGTTTTTCAACAGTCGGCATCCCAATGGGAACAAACTGTGCCCCTCTACTTGCCGACTTGTTTCTTTACTATTATTAGGAAGAAAGATAAGAAGTAAGCAATATTCTACTTTCCGCTATACAGATGACGTTCTTTCACTAAACAATTAAAAATTTGGTGACTTTGTGGAACGCATCTATCCCATCGAATCGGAGATAAAGGATACTACAGATACAGTTAAGTCGGCTTCATATCTTGACTTACATCTAGAAATTGACAATGAGGGTCGGTTAAAAACAAAACTTTACGACGAAAAGATGATTTCAGCTTTCCAACTGTGAACTTTTTATTTCTAGGTAGCAACATTCCAGCAGCACCTGCATACGGGGTATATATCTCCTAATTGATACGATATTCCCGTGTTTGCATTTATGATCATGATTTTCGTGATAGAGGATTACTTCTCACAAGGAAGCTATTAAACCAATAGTTCCAAATGGTGGAGTTAAAATCATCCCTTCGTAAATTTTACGGACGCCATCACGAGTTGGTTGACTGTTATGGAATAACCGTTTCACAAATGATAACTGATATGATCCTTACTTCGTAACTACAATCCTCTTCCCTTTCATAAATTTGACCTAACGAATAAGACTACTTACCGGAATTGTAATCACATACGCAACACAACGGTTGTCACATGTGGAGCAGGATCTGCCTATCCTCCCGGAGCACATGAGATCACCCCTAGTTTTTGGTGGGGTTCGTGTTGTTTATTCTTTAGTTTTCTATGTTGTGTCATGTGTAATATTGTTTTTCTGTTTGTGTTTTTCCTTTGTAGCCATGGCGTTGTCAGTTTGTTTTAGATTTATGAGTTTGACTGTTCCTTTGGTATCTTTCTTCCCTCTTTTTTTACACATAAATATGCTGCTAATCTACTGTGTTTGTATTTTTTTAACTCAATATTTGAGGAATATAATATCTTTCAGGTAAACTAAAGAAAAGGTATTTGTCCACATAACATGTAAAGAATTGCGATGAATATATAATTCTTTTTAAAGACTGGTTAGTTTTGTTTCTTTGTTATTTGCAAAGCAAAAGACATTAACATGTCATTGTTTTGCTATGATTTTTTGACTTGCCGTTTCATGTATAGTATTTCTTTTGACAATTGAGTTATCAGCCATTCTATGAAATCATGACAGACAAAATAAAAAGGGACAATCAAAGTTCATAACTTGAGAAGTAAACTATATCTTAAAAATCTAATCACAACGATAAGATTAAAAGAAGACTTCAAAAAAGAATTAATGACGCACCAATACAATATAAAAATGAAGATGTTGTATGATTGCAAATGAGACAACTCTCCATAATAGAACAAAATAACACGAATTTAACTATAGGTTACCGTACGGCCATTAAGAATGAGTCAAGCCCATACCACATAGTCAGCTATAAAAAGGCAATATCCGTGCCCCCGGGTGATCCCACGTATAACAGAGTTGCCATTGTGTTGCTCAAAGTCTCTCTGTCTTATTTCGATCGATGATATATTTTTCTGTTAGTATTTGTTTTAACTCTGTGCTTGGTAACCTGTTCCTTTTAAACTTGTACATTAATCACACTTATTTATTACTTCTTTCTGTCTATATGATAAGATTTTCAATCAACCTATTGTATTGAAATGAACAGAACTGATATGTTTATGAAACCACAAATATGTAAATAAACAAAAGGATGTTTTGCTGAAGTGAGAGATAATGGAATAATACTTAACCAAAAGTATAGAAATATTTTTGGTATACTTCATTCAATCGAAGACTAACAAAACACAAATAAATGCAAAAAAAAAGACTTCTTGCGTGTTATATGCGATTTCAAGATTGGATAAATGTCTTTTACAATATGTCAGGCATATGATAGTTAAGTTGGGAACAGAGTTATCTCTTCCTGTAAGAAAAAATCGTCATTGGAATTCAAAACATCGAATTTGTTTCCACTTAAATGTCGCACTCCATATTATATATCATACTTTCGGAATTTCATCTTGTTTAACAAAATATGTATATACAGTCAGGGGCATTACTTAAACAAGTAACAATTAAAATTACCTATACAAGTAATGTTGAAAACGAGGCTAATTTAAATATAACTTATATAAGTTATTTTTCTGAATATTATTTTTATAGGTGTCCAAGAATACAGATTTTACTAGCTTCAAATAATTTTCAAAGTTATCTGGTTATTTTTCACTTGATATATAAAAACTAGTTCTTCTGAAACACTAATTAACTTTCCGACGCACTTATCTTTCATACCGACGCTTCTGGGTCAAAGATTGGTCTCTTGGGACTATTAAATTATCATTTTCCTCTAAAATCTTGAAGGTAGACTGATATAAATAGATAGATACTTGTGAATTAATTAAGACCTAAAGTTAATTTATAATTTGTAACCTAAATCATTTAAATATGTGCCTTAGATAAGTGTTATAATTATTGTTATTTTGTTCAAAAATGTTTAAAATAACTTATTCAGGTAATATTTTTGTCATTATTTTCAAAGTAACCCTTTATGTCTTTACTCCTCTCAAATCTGATAAATTCTATATTTTATGATATAAAATGTTGTTTAAAATCATGAAAATTACATTTTGTGTAAGTTTCTAATGAAAATTAAAATAACTCTATTAAGTAATTTCATTATTTTTAAAATAAAAAATTACTTATATAAGTAATTAAAAAAAATAACTTGTATAAGTTACGCCCCTGACCGATATAAATGAAATAGAAAAACTATCAAGTAAGTTTGATTATAATTATAAGTTCGAAACATTCAGTGCACATGATTAATATTGCGTTTTTTTAACAAGTATGACATTCACAAAAGCCATTGGACCAAAGAGCCAGAAAATATGGAACTTTATCCTCTATTGCAAAGCTTACAAAACTTTGCCGATCATCAATAAATTAAGACGAAAGCTGAAGTCATGTATAAATTTGTATGATAATAATTAAATCCTTAGTCGAAATCAATAAACTAAAAAATATTAAACAATTGCAAGTCATGAATATTATTAGCACATAATTTATTGGTTGTTACAGTTTTATCTAATCATGCATTTCCAGTTTTTGACACAGAGTGCGGTAGTTGTGCTATATTTTTCTATCGCATTGTTTTGTGTTTTTTAGTTTGGTGACAAGAGTTAATGAGAAATCATCCATTTGCAGAAAACTACATGTAAAATGTGCAATACACCAACATTTCAATATTATCTTGTTATATGTTGTTTAGGAATTGGAATTCGATTATGCGATGCAGTCATTATAACCGGTGGCACTCTACATAAAAACAAAAGCATGGTTGCTGACACTATTTTTTCACTAGACAATATAGGTTTACAAATGTGTATAAGAGAAGCTATGCGATACAAATCATGTACTGGTTTAAACTATTGGCATGACAAGCTTCAATGTAAACTTTTGTCGTGGGACCGAAACACATCTAACTTGCCTGTATCATTAGATGACCAGCTTATCGATAGCCCAGGACATGTATATACAGATATCGATAGTTGGACAATGGTAAGATCAGGACATGTATTAACTGATAACGATAGTTAGACGATGGTAAGTCCAGAACATGTATTAACAGATTTCGATAGTTGGACGATGGTAAGTTCAGGACATGTATTGACAGACATCGATAGTTTGACGGTGGTAGGTCAAGGACATGTATATACAGATATCTATAGTTGGACGATGGTAAGTCCAGGACATGGATATACAGATATCGATAGTTGGACGATGGTAAGTCTAGGACATGTTTTAACAGATATCTATAGTTGGACGATGGTAAGTCCAGGACATATATGTTTATATATATATCTCTCTAAATCTCGTCTAAACATCAACCCAACAATGTTAGATCTGTAAATTTGCTTTCGCAAATTTTTGGTTCTTCCCTCGCAGGGATTCGAACCCATGCTACTGTGATATCGTGACACAAAATCGCCTGCACTGCAGCCGTCCCGCTAGACCACACGACCACTTTGGCTTCACAAAAGTAAAGCCATCGGTGGGCATGTGTTACCTTTCCACGTCAGTTTTAATCTAGCGGCGCACTACAGTACATGATATATTAGGCATGGATATGTTATTGTTACAGATCAGCTAAATTATCTATAGTAAAGGATCATAAAACTTAATGTAAGATACAGTCACAGAAAATTATTATATTTATAAGTACGTCTGAGTCAGTGACAACTCTACAACAGATTTATCCATCGGATCACCATCAATGATGGTGATACATGGCTGTGTACAATGTCACAGAAAATAATTGTATTCATATAGATATCGATAGTTAGACGATGGTAAGTCTAGGACATATATATACAGATATCTATAGTTTGACGATGGTAAGTCCAGGACATGTATTAACATATATCGATAGTTGGACGATTGTAAGTCAAGGAAATGTATTAACTTGTATCGATAGTTGGACGATGGTAAGTCCAGGACATGTAAATACAGATATCGATAGTAAGACGATGGTAAGTCCAGGACATGTATTAATAGATTTCGATAGTTGGACGATGGTAAGTCCAGGACATGTATTGAGAGTCATCGACAGTTTGAGGATGGTAAGTTCAGGACATGTATATACATATATCGATAGTTGGACGGTGGTTAGTCCAGGACATGTACTAACACATATAGATATTTGGACGATTGTAGGTCCAGGACATGTATTAACATATATTGATAGTTGGACGATGGTAAGTTCAGGACATATATATTTAGATATCGATAGTTGGACGATGGTAAGTCCAAGACATGAATATACAGATAAGTATCGATAGTTTTATGATTTTTTTATCCAATGCTTTTCGTAAAAGAATATCTGATATTCCGTATATCGAACGTAAAAGATGCTACATATATTGAGCATGATTTGTGTGCTCCAAGGACTGAGCAAAGGTTTATGCCTTCAAGGCCAGGAGTTAAATCATAAAACATGTGATTAATGAGATAAAGACAACAACAGTCTAAAAACAATCTACACAGGGACTTAGGAATCAGTCGTAATGTCGCTCCAAGCCAGGGGAATGACAAAGGAGGGGATTATGATATCAGATAGACATTCCAACTCATCAGTCGAAAATAAACATATGAATAAAAAGGAACAAGACAGACACTTAAACTATAGTACACAAAACAAAACAAACACACTTAAGATTAAACAAAACGAACCCAACAAAAACATCTGAATGATCTCCGGTGCTCCAGAAGTATAAGCATAATATGTTCTACATGTGGCACATATAGTGTTGCTGATATTAATATAAACCCAGTAGGTTTCATTCGTGAAAAGGGATGGTATTGTAGTTACGACAGAAGGAACATATCCGCTATCATCTGTTCAACGGATTGTTTATATTAGTCAACACACTTATGGTGACGAATGCCAGATTACATTTCTCGTTTATCCTAAATATTTCAATATATTTCAAGTCGGATATATGTAGTTAAAAAAAAATAAAAATAAAAAGCTTTGTTGCACTATTTAGCAGTACACAAAACAGACATACATTTTAAATTGTTATTTGGATGGAGAGTTGTCTCATTGGCACTCACACCACATCTTCCTATATCTATATACAATTTTGGTCTTTTTGTTTGTTAGTCATAGCCATAGAGATTCAAAATTTGATCATTCTAGTGACTATTGTGTCGTGTTAATAACTGCTTGTACGAAGGCAATGTAATGAGTCATCTTCTCCCTTTGATATTTTTTTAATGGGTCTTTTGTGAACTCTACGAATTGAGTAGGGGTATATATTCCAAAGGCATTTAATCAGTTATCTCAATGTTTTCTCGGGTATATCAAATAAACGATACTTTTTTTCATTTCTTCCATTTTTAAATTTTTATTTTTCATTGTTTTGGAAATAATTAATAACACATTACACCAGTATCAATATCAGAAGGTTACCGACATGAGTAGCAATGCGTTCATCATGTACATGATGTATATGCCATAAAGTGTCCTTGCGTCCTGAAAACATTTGAATCTAGCATCATTAAATACTAAAAACTATTTAATTGAAATTATTCTCATTATGTATAGAACCAATCAGAACGAGTTGGATGTAGCATGTATGCATCAGATCATTGTTCAAAACTGCAAGTTGCCTTATTGAATTGTTGTTGTCGTTCGGTGGCTGCTTTATTGCTTTATACCCAACACCTGAATGACTTAAGATTCATATCAATTTTTTTTTTAGAATTAGTTCCTGTTAATTAAGATAATATTGCTATGCTTTTATTACTGCAAAAAGGAGGACAGGGGTTATCATTTCAACAATTTAAACTTGCATTTTTATTTATTTTATTTTGAGTAAAACAAGTTTTTTATCAATATCGCAAAAAATAAAATCGTATTTTAGTCTGAAATGACAAGTTCGCATAAATTGATGCACGCAATAACTTCATAAGTCACAGCAATCTCCGTACAGCGCTCGTTTCCTTTCCGTATACCTAGTATACTACAATACAATGACATGTTTAGTGTAGTGATACGAAATAAGTACGGAACGGATGTGAGCTCTGCGCCGGAGATTGAAGTCACAGTCTCATTAAATTTCATTAACAGGATTCCGATAGCTGTTGGCCCAATCCCTGTCCTGATGGTACAAAGTGTGCTCTGTCCAAAAGTAACGGTGATTTCTGCTTATCATATGGTGAGTTTATCTGACTTTTTATTTTAATTATGAACATGATAAAAGAGAGAATATATAGTTTTAAGGCATACATCATCAATAAAGTCGGGAAAATTGTAGAAGAATTTATCTTATCAAATCAATAACTCATTTTCCGTAAAGATAATCATAAATAAGATGTATATGGGTTTGTCAATGCTAGAGTTATATCATTCAATAATAGGTCAAGCATAATTTCAATTAAGTTTGAATGGAAAACGTCACATGCTATGAATGCATCACCCAACATGCGAATCTTGATAATGTCGAATTTTTACAATCATAAAATAGTCAACATTTTACAATCATAAAAAAGTCAAAATTGGCAGAATGAAAGATCACATGACTATACAGCTGGTGTTAAACTTCTCGGACTGCAAGCACATGTCGCTATTTAGTTACGTCACCGACACATCTTTCAATTAACCGTTTGTTAATATTTAGGTTCATGTTTCAAAGGTTTTGGTTTTGCCATTTGCTTTGGGATTTTCCTTTTAGAATTTGTGACAAAGTTCGGTGATTTTCTGCAGATACAAACAACCAGCGTTATCTGCCGCAAAATTTCGCAATTGTACATGATCACACTTAAAGGGATTTTAGCAACATTAATCTGTTTTTTAACTAAAATCATCCGAGTTCCTGTTAATAAATGCAGACGCTTCTTTATTATCGAATCTCTCTTATTTCACAGTTCATTAGATTACCTTAGACTTTGTTCCTTATCTTGATGTTCTGTATAATTGATTTACAAGATAATGATACGTTACACCACTGTCGCTAAATAGATACACCGATATACCACTGTCGCTGAATTGCAGCATTGGTATACCACTGTCGCTGAACTGAATCATCGGTAGACCATTGTCGCTGATTTAAAATATCGGTAACCCGCTGTCGATGTATTGGATCATCGGTATACCACTATCACTGAATTAGAACATCGGTATACCGCTGTCGCTGAATAAGGACATCGGTATACCGCTGTCGCTGAATTAGAACATCGGAATACCGCTGTCGCTGAATTAGAACAGCAGAATACCACTGTAACTGAAAAAGAACATCGGTATACCGCTGTTGCTGAATAAGAATATCGGTATACCAACGTCACTGAATGAGAACATTGGTATACCGCTGTCGCTGAATTAGAACATCGGAATACCGCTGTCGCTGAATTAGAACATCGGAATACAGCTGTCGCTGAATAAGAATATCGGTAAACCAACGTCACTGAATGAGAACATTGGTATACCGTTGTCGCTGAATTATGACGTCGGTATACCGCTGTCGCTGAATTAGAACATCGGTATACCGCTGTTGTTGAATTGAGTCATCGGTATACCACTGTCGCTGAATTGAATCATCGGTATACCACTGTCGCTGAATTGGATTATCGGTATACCGCTATCGCTGAATTAGAACATCGATATACCGCTGTCGTTAAATTGAATCATCGGTATACCACTGTCGCTGAAATGGATCATCGGTATACCGCTGTCACTGAAAAAACCGGTATACCACTGTCGCTGAATTAGAACATCGGCATACCGCTGTCATCATTGATATGTTAATGATATTAAACTAACTGTTTATAAAACTTCCAAAATTCTCAAATATTAAGGCTTTTCTACCTCATGAATACATCACTGTAATAGGCAAAACTTTTAGGAGTTTTGTTTATCCTCAATGATCTTTAACTTCGTACTTTATTTGGTCTTTTGAAAAAATTTTGATTCGAGCGTCACTGATGAGTCGTATGTAGATGAAACATGCGTCGGTCGTATATATAAAATTTCAATATTGGTATATATGATGAATTTTTTCAGAACATCAATATACCATTTGCTTAATTTCAAACGTTAATGGTCCTTAAAACCTGATCTGTTTTCTTTTTATTTTGACAGACTGTCCAAGTGTTACGCTCCACAGTTGTGGATTTGAGAATGAGAATGATACATCATGTATTTTCAAGAATTCATTGCAGGATGATTTTGATTGGACACGTCATTTTGTAAGTTAAAACACTTTGGTTTCATGGGAAAACGTTCAAACTCTATATATATGTATATAATTAAGACCCTTTCAAAAATGTAGAATTTATTATAAATTAAAAACGGATATTATCATCATTATGTTAAATAGTTTTTTGGCAAAAGGATTTTATTCTGTATCTTGTGAAAAAATATCAGACATCTAAACGTTTAATAACAAATTTTAAACCTCATCGAAGTACAGCCTTATTACTTATTACTAATACTAGTAACTAATGCGACAAGTGTTTGATATTGAAATGCTATGATTTTATTTATTTGACATATTGCCATGCGTTGTAATCCAATGGAGTTATTCGTTAAAAATATATGTCAATTAAATAATTATGTAGATAAAGAAAACAATATATGGCAATGTAACACTCATGAATGATGTTCGTTTTGAAATATAAGAGATATATAAAACATATTGACCCAATATGGCCGACTTTGATGAAAATAAAACACGGAGAGCAAAATGCAGATCTGGACTTAAAGCGCTGAACCTAAGGCCTTAAGAGCAAATCCGACAAGAGATAAAAATGTCCATCAAGTCTAGTAATTTGTATTGAAGTTGTTTTGTTGCTGCCCTTAAATTATTAATTAAGTTTTGCAGTTAGTTACTATTATCTTGAATATTATAATAGATGAAAATAAACTGTAAACAGCAAAATTGTTAAGCAAAGTAAGATCTAAAAATACCTTTGAGAAGTAATTGCCCTCGTTGTAAAGTTTTAACATTTTTTTTTGTAACTCTTTTTAATTTTTACTAACATCTTCTCCTCTGAAACTACTCAGGCAAATTTACCCAAATTTGGCCGCAATCATCGTGTAAGTCTTTATATAAAAATGTTTCAGATGACCCCGCCTATCAATCATTATTGCTGATATATCTATTTATAGAACATAGGGGTAAAATGCAAGTTTTGTCTTCTATTGTTTTAAGCTTCATAGATAGAGAAAATCGGAAAGGTACAGATATGTTCAGAATAATGCACTCTACCAACGATCCAATCGATCAACGTCAAAGTAAATTTTTACTGTTGATGTCAACTACAATTTCGAGTCAACAAAGAGTTAAGGCAATGTGTTCATGAAGAGTACGTATTGAATTTTCACGCGTATCTTCATGTTTGATCTTCTCTAAGCTGAAGTTCTTATCAAACTTGGTCCATCCAACATTATAAAAAGTAATAACAAGAAAGTCACTTTAACATTTTGGTAAACGGAGGCTTTTGATATAAATAAGTAGGAACAATTGTATATTATAATCTGAATGTGTTTCTTTTTCCCGCGTGTTTATTAATTTATTTGAACTGTCACTTAACGCTGTTTTTTTTTTTGCGTTTATCTAAATATTGTCATACTCGCGCGAGGTTTGGCTAACTATACTAATGTTTATCCATGCATCTTTTTAAATTTTAAAATGTCCTGTACCAAGTTAAGAATTCTTATTTTGTATTTGATTCGTACATCTGAATAGAATAACTAATCAGAAAAGCATTTAAATTGATGAATTTTGAATTTTGAATTTTGTATACTACTTTTGCCTTTATTATTCATAAAAATAAATGAAGGTTATTTTTTATTCTATTTTTTTTTTTTTTTTTCATCGTCAAACTTTCAAATAACATGGCATACATCTATGTATGTTGATTTACCCAAAATTTAAAGAAGGAATGATCCTTATAACCTTTTCTGTCAATGATGTCCAAACCTTAATATTACCAAACTTTCCTTTTATTAGATGACACTATTGACATGATTGATATTTTAGGGTGGTACCTCTTCATCAAATACTGGACCAACAAAGGCAGCTTCCGGAAGTTACTACATGTACACTGAGGTGTCAAACGTACTGAATGGGGATAGAGCTGTACTTACAACACAATCAGCTAGCTTAATGGGTATGTTCAACCCACCATTTTTTCCTTAGAAAGTCCTGTGCCAAGTCAGGAAAATGGCCATTGTTATATTATAGTTCGTATATGTGTGTTACATTTTAATGTTGTGTTTCTGTTGGGTCGTTGTTCTCCTCTTATATTTGATGGGCTTCCCTCAGTTTTAGCATGTAACCCGGATTTGTGTTTTTCTTATCGATTTATGAGTTTCGAACAGCGGTATACTATTGTTGCCTTGTTGAATAATAAAGAAACAACACTTTATAAAGATTATTTGTCCGTAGAAGTTATCAAATTTGTCAATTTCGAACATCTGAAACCAAATTACTACATGTAACAAATATCAATTAAAATGAACCAACACACGTAATGAGATAACGTACTATTTTGACATTATTACAATATATCTATTTTTCAGCAAGTAGTTTCTGTCTGTCATTCCAGTATCATATGAAGGGCGCGCCTGGAACATTAAAAGTATTTGCTGGAGACAAAAATTCTTCTTTAACAAGTATCTGGGAGAAATCTGGAGTGCAACCATATCCTGAGCAATGGAAATATGTTAATATACAAATACCACAATTCAATAACCCAGTTGTAAGTATGTTGTTATTTTATCAGGATTTAGTGATCTTTAACTATATGTTGTATTTTTTTTAAAAACAACAAAGACTCGGTATCCTCATTTGTAATGAAGTCAAAGAAAATGTAATGGGATTGAATTTCGTAAAACTGCAGAGTTCTGTTTTAGTTTAAAATTCTGTCATTTGCTTAGGCACTTATCGTTGAGACATCTCCTTGAAGGATCGTTTTTGTTGTTTTTGTTGTATTTTTCTTGTCACATGTATGTGTGTGACCAAACAATGAAATTGACGTAAATGCAAACTACAATTCATGCAATAACTCAAATAGCACCAGATATTCTGAGGAAAAAAAGATGTAGAAAACTGGTTTAAAAAAGGACCCACTATCATAACCGATTAATTAAATATCTATATAATAATTCGGTACTGACTTGATTTTATAGTTTACTATTTAAATGAACCCATTTAGAAATTTTGTAATTAAACAGTAACTAAGTTTCCAACTGCCTCATGTAAAGTCAGCTTTAGATGAACTTTGCTAAAAAATTTGCCCTGTTTTGTTTACAGCTCTTCAACGTTTACGGTCCGGTCCGTAATTATCATTGGCTTTTAAAAAGTGTCTTTGAGCGTTCCAGATGAAAGTACATGTATATCCAGAAAATCGCTTCCAATGCATTGAATTCATTTAACGTGTTGTTTTTATATTTGTACATGTATATACATACTTACAATGTAGACATACCAGACTTTTCTGTTTCCTTCTGGTTATCCAGCAGTAAAAGAAATAGTCTAATTTTGTATTTACTTACCCAACTTTAGGTAGCACAATACAAAGATTTTATAACTCCAACTCCAAAATTTTAAAATGCTGTTACTTTCTTAATAATGCTTGAACATTTATAAAAGTGGTAGTTTTGGATAAGTAACAGATTACACTTTCAAATTAATGCAATGTTAGTATTATGCAACAATTTTGTAACCAATTATAATGTTAGCTGTGTTTAAAATATTGTTCACAAAATTTCCACTTTCAAATGAATTTAGCTTCTGCATATGTATCCCTAGAGGGTTGATTTAAATATATGTTGTTCCTATGGCCATTATTTACAAAAGAGTGTCTCAAATTTCAGATAGAATGTCTAGAACAAATTTGACACCTAATTAAACATTATCTTCTTTTATATGGTTAGGATCTTTACACTAATTAGAGATTTATGAGATAATGGAATACCATAGAGACAATCTGAGACACACTTTTCAAGCCAATGATGTGTTGATTAAGATTTCGTTAAAATTTTCTGTTTAGTTAAAGAGATGATAGAGCTAAATTCATTCAAGTGAACTTACCCTGATTTTACCAGTAGTTATATAATAATTGATTACATAATGATTGCATCATAAAAATATTGCATTCATTTAAAAGATTAATCTTTTATCCATCTATATATACCTCTTTTATTATTTTCTATGCATTCATAAGAAAGTTACAGCATTTCAAGGGTTAGTGATTGGAAGAAAAAAAATCTTTGTATTGTGCTACCTTAAATGTCTAATGCGCATACACTAGTAGCACGATTTGAGTCTGAAACGGTCATTTTTGTCTGATCACATTTTGATTGACTGGATTTACCGCTAGAGAAAATCGTCAAGATTTTTAAGATCGTTAAGTCGCCGTTCAGATCGATAGCCTCATCAGGTAAATCAGTTCGTTAAGCCTTGTCAAGACGGAAAAGACTGAATCATCTAGCGGGTTGTTGAGACCCGTTAAGACCGTGTCATACCAAAACAGACCATGGATACAAAATTACGTTCAAAATTTTCAGAACTTGTTTAGATCCGTTCATTATACCGGTTTCATACCACGAGTTGCGCCCCTTCTTCTCGATTACGTATTTTAGATTAATATGTATATATGTTTTTAATATTAGGATTTGTTTGAAGTATATTTTGATTAATTAAAAAAAAAGATTAAATTTCATGTTGATTCTTTATTTCTTTTCTTGTTTTGTTAATGAACTATATATGTTGTTTATTTTTTTTAAAATGTAAGTTTTATTAAAATATATATTGGTAATTAAATCCAAGGACGTATGTTAATTGTATACACACCAGAATGTATCCCATAAATTAAACCTTAAAATGTTGTGAATACCGGTGAAAATGTTTTTCGTATTTGAAGATTAGTAACGGAAAATCCTAAACGTAACCTAAATAAAGGCAACAGTAGTATACCGCTGTTCAAAACTCATAAATCCATGGACAAAAAACAAAATCGTGGCAACAAACCAAAACCGAGGGAAACGCATTAACTAAAAGAGATAAGGATCCACAGAAATGCAGCGGAGGCAAATTAACACATGCAAATTTTTGTTGTATGTATGACATTTGCTTTAATTCGTTTTCTGTTGATATATGTCCTAGTTAACCGTTGAATATGTTGCTTTTTGTTTGTATGTTTATTTTTTTAGTGCGATATACTCTGTTAAACTTGGAAAAAAAATATTCCCGACATCCGGAAATTCGAAAAATGACTTCTCGGATCCCGAAACCTGAGCATAATATTGCATTTATTCAGCCTTTGTCGGGACGGTGTTAAAGTATCACCGAATAAAAATGTTCATTCAAACAATGTATCCTTATAATATTTATTTTCTAATCAATATGATATGTATATAGTACTTAGTACTTAGTATATATATATATGGCGTTAATTTAAAAAAATCTGTTTTAGTTAAAATGGTCGAGTTCGATGGCACGTGCTAGTAATCAACCGGGTCAACAGGTAACAAAATCAATGATCCATAACGTAAGAAAGTACATGCCTGTTGTATATTACAATTACTCTCATCATCATTCTTAATAGAAAGGTGCCCTAGGGCTGAACGTTAATAAATAATTAATGAATTTGTGTATTCACGTATTAGTGATGTCTGGTAGTCAGTTTTTAATATACATGCTTATTTTTTCAAGTTTTTAAATTGAGCAAAAAAACATGAACTGTTCGGAATTTGTTTAGTATTCAAAAGAAACTTTTCGCTTCTATTCTGATATAGTTTAGAGAGTATTCCGTTAAATTGTGTCAGTTAAATAAAGTACTGTGTATTTGTATTTTATTTATTTTGCTAATTGTATCATTATAATATACATTTTGTATTTCACTACTATATAAACTATAAGTTGTAATGTGATTGATTATTGGTTGTTTAAAGTCCAGTGGCAAATATTTCATGCATTTCCAGGACCAGCTGTAAGTTTATGACATATATGGAACTCACCGGTGTAGTTTTCACGTGTTAAAATAGTTAAAGAATAATTAATTTTTAAAATATCGAAACATAAAGGAGGCAAGGCGCTTGGATTACCCGCACTTATCAGTTCGTTTCTCTGTTTTGTCTTAAAAAAGTAATGTTATTTTGTTTTATATGTTAATATAATTTACGATAACTGCGGTGTATTCGTGCTGTCAGACGAAATATGAATATGTGCCCTTTAAATGTTTTTTTGTAATATGGATCGTTTGCTTTCGTATTGACGTTTAACACGCAGCTTTAATTACTGACTGTGATGTATGTAGAAATTGAAACGTACTAGAGAATGAAGGATGCAAGTCCAAGCTTTGAATTAAAATGGTCATTCAATAGACTAACAAATAATAGAACAAGTGTAAGTGTTGGAATGACATATACAATATATCACCTTGTGCATTGTCGAAGAATTTAAATTTGATTTTACATTGGTAACTGGACAAAATTGAAGAGAGACAGCCCAATCTTTTCTCTTTTTTGTTACGAGTACAAATAAACTGTTCTTAGTTATTTCGTAAAGCATTTCCTTTAAATAATAAAATCGCGCGTGATCTAAAAAATACTCACATTGCAGTGTACTATACTGCTTTCGAGAAAAATTATATCAAATTATAGAGCAGTCTAACGGCTCCAACTAAAAATTTAAACGCTTTTATGTTGGGGGTTGGGTCTACCATTTAGTTTGACAGATCCAATCATACAAGCTGTTTCACCCTTTTTATTGTGATGATTGGGAATTTGCATTAAGCCGTTGGTCACGTGTTGATCACGTGCCGAGTGGCACACGCTGATTTAAAAGTCATTTAACTTCACAATTACTATAGCTATTGATACCATAGATATGAGTTATATACTAATATTCTCTTATATCCATGTTCTCCGGGGCCTTAAAACGTCGTTTAGTTAGAGCCATTAGTGCTAAAACTTTCTTCTTAGTGAACTAAAAAATCCTTTCCGGTATATACACAACGGACTCGACACTTTTCTCAATATTTATCAATGATCTAGTAAAGGAATTGAACAATCTAAACGTAGGAATAGATTGAGATTATAGAATATTGTCAGTTTTATTATATGCGGACGACATAGCTATATTAGCGAAATTGGAATTGGACCTTCAAGGTATGTTGGATAAACTTCACCAATGGTGTAAGCGATGGCGAGTATTGATTAACACTGAAAAGTCGAAATGTATTCATTGTAGGAAAGGGAAATCTAAACAAACTGAGTTTAATTTCACCGTGGGCAGGAATAAGTTGGAATTAGTTAACGAGTCCAAATATTTACGTATAACATTTAGCTACAACGGTAGTTTTTTGTCAAATGTGGATCTTCTTGCGAAAAGTGGCGGACGAGCACTTGGGAATATAATTGCTAAAATCCATAATGTTAACATGATTATGGACTTTGGATATAAATCATATGAAACATTATTCAACTCAGGTATTGTTCCTATTCTTGATTACTCGTCTGGTGTATGGGGATACCTACAATATCAGCTAATAGACAATATTCAGAACAGGGCTATTCGTTACTATTTAGGAGTACACAGATTTGCGCCTATCCTGGCTATACAAGGATATATCGGCTGGATCCCGAGTCAGTATCGGCGTTGGATCAATATGGTGAGATACTGGAATAGACTCATTCGATTTGACAACAACCGCATCACCAAATCAGCATTGAATATTGACTATGATTGTTGTGAAAGTAACTGGTGTAGAGTAGTAAAGGATATACTGGACCAGCTTGATCTAGGACATTTTACGAACTGAAATCAGAGGTCGGTTTATCTTTGGTTGAAACTAACATTTTTCGTCTGTATTCAGATATCTGGAGGAATTCCGTCCAAGACGTTTCAAAATTACGAACATATAGGAACTATAAAACAGTCTTTGAAAGTGAAAATTACGTGAATTTGAACTTGAGTAAAACTAAGCGGTCACAATTTTGATGTGGAATTTTACCATTAAGAGTGAAAATTGGTAGATACTCAAACGAGAGGGTAGAAGACAGACTTTGTATATTTTGTAAAAATCAAGAAACTGAAAGCTTAATTTTTTTATTACAAATATTTTTATGTCTATATATTTTTGAAATTTACTTACGTCAACAAAAGATTAGAACGTGATATAATTGTTTAATAATTGTTTTACTTTATTTGAGGTGACTTATAGGTCCATTGGGCCGGGTGTATTACTTTTTATCATATATTATATGTTTATAATCTGTACATAATTTACAAATGTCACTATAATAAATAATTTAATTACTTAATTACTTACTGTACACGTAAAACACGAATTTGGTAATTGTCATTGTTTGTCGGGAATACACGTATTTGTCATAATTATCCATTCATTTGACTGTTTCTCCCCGAGGGCTAATCATAACCTATGCCATACGGCATGGAGAGATTACTAGAATACTTTGAAAGGGTTAAAGCTATTATTTCGTACCCAACTGTATTTAAATTTTAATTCATTTACTTATTTACTCATTCATCAATTTTATATCAAATTTTTGCTCTCTAAAATTTTATTAATTGTTTTAGTTCGAAATTATGTTAATTATCACATGATTAAAAATAAAATATTTAATGCCAAATAAGGCGCAAGCCAGAGCCGACCGTAAAAGGGCTGTATAATCAGTCAAGGTCGTTAAAAACTTCCATTTGTTCAAATGTATTTGACAGAAAAAACAGTTATAGTGTACTCATTCTTCACACAAAAAATAGAAGTAGAGAACGAAGTCGACCTATGCACAAATTACACTAATTTTCAGAGAGGATTTTTTACATGCTTGATCGTGATCAAGTGTTTATATTATCTTGAATTAAATCGAAATACCCAAATAAAGTTTTAAGCGTCGTAAAACTATATATGCAGCAACGGATGCAGACATTATTTCTCGCTGCATTGAAGACTATTTGGTAACCTTCTGCTGTTGTCTTCTCTATGATCGGATTGTTGTCTCTTTGACACATTCCCCATTCCCATTTTCAATTTTGTTATAATGACTTTTGTGTGTATGAACACTATTCCTTAAAAATTGTTATATATTTCAATGATTTCTAACGAAATATTAACAAAACGTTCGCCTTGTATTTTTATAATTAATACTTTTATTGTCATATAAATAAAAAGAACTAATCTCTGACAAACATAACATATATACAAGATTATACAGTACAATATTGAAATACAAAATGTAGCAGTTCAAATTATTGTTTTGGGTCTCCCGTCCTCAGTTCTAATGACTCTTATTAAGGAAACTGTATTTTTAATTTGACTGTGAGATATGAGTTTAGTAATATTCTAAGTTGAAGCATGTTTTCTTTAGAAGTGTTTTTCGACTTCGAATTGATTTTTTCGTGGAGTCAAAATATCTTTTTTTCTATAAAAGTTATATATATCATGTAAATAGTAAGAACATTTGAGAAAGAAGTGTTTTTCGTCCTCAATCTCATTACATAATTTGCAATATCTCTGATATCTAGGAATCTTAAGATGTCTGACCTTTTCTATTAAAAGAGTGTGTTCGCTAATATTATTCCATTATTCCAATTTCCTACTTTTTTCCCTATGAATTGTAAGTTTGCTATTTGTTCAATGCACAATTTCCTTTTTGTCCAATCAGAACATCCAATCAACATCATGGCATAATGCTGTTAGCTTTATCAACGTTATTTCCAAATGCAATTAGTAACTCAAAATTATGAATGAATCCACCGTTTCACAATTTACAGCTACAGGTTCAAATGAGGTACCGTATGGAAGTAAGTTAGGGACATTATATATTTCCTATGTATATATATGATAAAAATGCCCCTTCATAAATTATCTGGCTGGGAATCATACTCAAACCAATGTGATATCTTATCTACAAAAAAATATACATTAAGAATTAAGTATTTATTACATCTATTATATTCGACATGTATATCATAAAATTAAATAAGTCAATACCATTAATACTATTTTATATATAACTACATGTATTTGATTTGTCATATTTGTAGTAATAATAATTCAACAAATTCTTTTAATAATACTTTTTTATTTCAAAATAGAATTTGTAGAATATTACTACATACATGACAAGGCAAATAGTATGTAAAGATTATAACATATATTTAAGTTCTACAAAATTTAGAGAAAACAAATCATTGATAACAATTCAGGGGCGGGTCTAGCCATTTTGAAAAGGGCGGTTCCTAACCCAGGACAAAGGGGGGGTTCCAATTACAGGTCCCCATTCAAATGCATTGATCCTCCAAAAACGGGGGTTTCAACCCCGAGAACCCCCCTTTGGATCCGCGCCTGCAAATTAATGAAACATGCCTGGACGACAAATCTTAAATTTCTCTGTCTCGTTAAGGACGCAATGCTGTCACATCATGTGGAATCAGGGCACAATATCAATACACTCTCTTTTTTTTGCCCCAGGCAATTTTGAGGTTATTGCATATGCAAACCCAAGCCTTGAAGGTATTTATAACAAATATGTGATAAATTCTAATTATTGTACATCACCCACCAGTGGCTATGTTCCGGACCATATGAGTATTTGGACCATACGCGTATGGTCATGAACATATGCGTATCCTCATATGGTCCGACCATACGCGTATGGTCCGACCGTACGCGTATGGTCGGACCATATGAGTGTATACTCGTTTGGTTATAAACGGGCCGGACCATATGAGTATTTGGACCATACATGTATAGGTATTTTTTTTAATAATATACATGAGAAAACTTTATAAAATAGCAATGATTGCTACATGCAATTGTATTATTTACAATTCAAACAACATTAAATAGTGAAGCCAAAATTAGTTTTCATCGCTAATTGTATTCTTGCATGGATGCGTAGGGTGACCTTTACATCCACACGGTATACCATAGATTTTATTGGGTCCTGGGTCATTCCGATATGTCTACGGTGAAAAAGCTCTAGATCTCCAATATCGTAACATCATCATGACGGAGTACATCTTATCACCAGACAACTTTAAAAAAACAAACTTGTGTCTTTGCCGGTGACGTCATTAATTTTTAATTAACTAATTAATTTTAATTAATTTTTTAAACTTGACAAAACACGTAAAAGTATAAAAAAATTATGAATATTGCATTGCTAATGCTAATCATATTAAGTTTCAAAAGTAAGCAATTTATTTGACTCTTTGTCCTCTCGACTTTTACGTCAGGTTATAGTAAAACAGTTGACTTCTTGTGTAATAGTTCATTAAAATATTTTTGGAAGTTATCTTCCCAGGTAGACATTTTGTCATGCATTCACTCGTAATAACATATCGGTATTAAATGAACAAATATGTGTTTACTATAGTTTTGACTAGTGATGAAATTAACTGTGTGAAACTGCTTATTTTATTTTGTTAATCTTGGTATTACTAATTTTAAATGAAAAAGTTACCTTTTGTAGTGTATTTTAAATGACGTGACAACTAGACGGGGTACATAAAGAGGTTAGCATAAATATACCTTTTAGTTACCCCGACCATACGCGTATGGTCGGACCATATGAGTATATACCCAAATGGTCATAACCATACGCGAATGGTCCAAATACTCATATGGTCCGGAACATCTATATAAATAGATTCATCATCATCATGATCATTGTAACATGTGAAGATTGGTTGGTTATGGGTTATAAAAAAATCCAGTAACAAATATTTCATAAAAATTTTAGGACGTGACAGTTATCAATACATTATTAAACATACAATACATATGAATATGTAGGGTTACTCCATCAGGGGGTTAGGTCTGGTAATAGGCCATCCCCACAACTAAACCATTGTGAATACACACAATGGTTTAGGCAATACACAGGTGTGTATCCAGCCCTTTAAAAGGGGGAATTTAAACCATATTTTATATGTACCTTTTTCAAATCATGCATTCATCTTCCAAAAAAAGGGGGGTCCAATCACAGGAACAAGTTTTTTACTAGCCCAAATTCTTACTTTGCCTTTGAACAATTTACTGTGCAAAAATTTTGTGTATTAGATTCATACCTGTATGCAAAAATGTTAACATTTTTCCTTCAAACTCTTGGGCGGATCAATGATTATATTCATGACTGATGGGCATGTTTTAAAATATTATTCATTTCTACTCACTAATTGTAATTTCCAGCTCAGCTTATACTGTACTGTAGTGTCCATCTACCATGTCAACGATTTTGTGTAAAATAAGTTTGCCATTTGAAGCTGCCGACATGCGACAAGTAAAGAGGGTACGGTAACGTTAAATCGTTTACGGGCATATTTTCCGTTTTTAATAAAAAAAACTTGTCAGATTTGATTAATTATCGTCAGAAAATGACCCTAATGGATAGTAATTCAAATTAAACCAGCTTTATTATGCTGTATTCATGTAATATATATAACCTGGTCTTTAACTGTACTTCAGGTACACTGGCCTTTTTCTGCTATAATATTCAAACTTTATTTTTTAACGAACTCTTCTGGTATGTAATATTTTTTTTATAAAAGGCTCTCGAATAATAAACACATTAAAAAATAAAGATGGAAAGTCAAACGCATGAGTCTGGCAAAAATGAACGGACAATGGCATGACATTAAACGGAAAACGATAAAAGACATATATTCTAGTTATATATATATATTTTTCCCTGCCTCAAATTTACTCAAATTCAATTTATATAGCTAACATTTAAAGTTAAATGAGAATGCATTCATTTACAATATTAATAGAATGTTACATCTTAAATTTAATTAATCATAATTATAAAGATCACGCATTTTCAAGTGTTCACTGCCGACATCCGTAATTATTTGATAAGGGTGTAAAAATGATCTATTGCGTCAACATGACAAATTTTTCACCACTTACGACAGTCTGTAATTGCAAAAACATGTATTGCAATCACTTGTAAACCTTTAATATAAAGGTTCAGGTGCTTACATTCAATGAATAAATGTTATTTCGGCAATCTGTTGATTTTTTTAGTCAATTCGCGGCGGTTTGTTCAGCAGTATGACTTTGAGCTACTTTTTAAAATATACAAAACATGTTAAATAAAAAGTAGTAAGAATACAAATGGAATATTTTTCATATTTAATTAACATGATTAAAGGGACGTGGTAGACTTTCAGTTAAAATAAACCAATAAACCGTCTTCTTTCTAATTTTTTTTAAAAGGGGAGCAACCCCTGATAAACAATGAGAAAGTTTCACTCGTTTTGTGTCCAAATGATTAAAATCTGAACACGACTAGACACGGTTTGACAACGTCTCGACGTGACTTTGTATCCATTATCTGTTTTGGTCTGACACGGTCTTAACGGGTCTAAACAACCCGCTATACGATTCAGTCTTTCCCGTCTTGACATGCCTTAACGAATTGATTTACCTGATGAGGCTATCGGTCTGAACGGCGACTTAACGATCTTAAATATCTTGACGAATTTCTCTAGCGGTAAATCCAGTCAATCAAGATGTGATCAGACCAAAATGACCGCTTCAGACTGAAATCGTGCTACTAGTGATATGTACACGTTATCCGCCATATATTTGAAATACTTGTTTTATTTTTTTGGTTTGTATTGAAACTTTCAATTTTTTTACTTGTATACGTAATTGAGTTGGAGATGTACAAAAAACAATACGAAATAAATGTCTGATGAAAATCACTCTGTTCTTATAAAATTATGAATATTACAGTGATTATTCTCATAAGAGAAATATAAAAATGCTTAAAAAGACATTCCGTCTCGGACATTTGATTGAAGTTTTAAATTTCTACAAGTTTGAGCTTTCAAAAAAGCTACGGACTGCTCAGCTCTATTCCAATTCATTTAAAGTCATATTGTGCATGTTGTTGTTTGTTCAGTACTGGAAATATAGTATCTTCAGATCTTGATATATATAAAAGTGATGATTTAGTTTTAAAATATCAATTTTGGTTTACATACAGTATTAAGATGAACTTTTAAACTGGCTGTTTAGTAACAGTTTACTTATGTCTGCAGCGGACTATCAGAGAAGATTTATTTTTGTTCACTAAACTTGTTGAACATTCAAACATTTGAGGAATGACTGTAATATTTTTTTTCTGTCTATGAAATACATAACATTAAAAATGGGATGCACACTGAATAACGCGCGTGGCGTATGGAACGCCACACCTGTCTTATGTGGAACCCTGGTATTACTTTATGTTGTTTTATCATTACTTAATAATAGTTTGTCTTTATTTGAAATGGTTTTGACTTTACGTAATGATGTTTAAATATTACTGAATATGTAATAGTTATTACTTAATGACATTTCGATATTACACGATGTGGTTTCGTATTGACTTGATATAGTTTCGTTATTATTCAATATGGTTTTGTCTTTACTCGATGTGGTTTAACCATTATTTAATATGGTTGTGTCATTAGTCAATGCTGTTTTAACATTACTTGATGTGTATGTGACTTAACGTAATTTAATTGTTTCATTATATGATATGATGATTTGTCTAGTCTTTATATGGTTTTAACATTACGTAATGATGTTTCAACACTACTTGATGTGTTTGTTTCATTATTTGATGTGGTCTTGTCATTCTTTGATGTGGTCCTGTCATTCTTCGATGGAAAATTTACAAAAATAGGGCGTTTCCATATACATGTGTAACTAGTTGTAACTTGAACTCTGCCTTTAAATGTGACTTAAATTCGAAGTCCAACTCGATAACCAATTCTTACTAGAACTTTAATTATAAGCTTGACTTCTATTCGAAAACTAACTCATAGTTTATCTTAAACAGTAAGCCGAACTGTATTTGAACACTAATTAGATGGATGGCCAAACGCATTCAAGGCACATACAATATGGAAATCTATCTAAAAATATAAAGGGTTTTTCCGAATTTGTCACGTGGTTTTACCTAATCAAGTAATGGGATAACCACATCAAATAATGACAGGACCACATCAAAGGTTGACAAGACCACATCAAATAATGAAACAAACAAATCAAGTAGTGTAAAATGGTCAAATGTTGAAGCACCATTACGTAATGTTAAAACCATATAAAGAAAAGAAAAATCATCATTACGAAATAACAAAACCGCATCATGTAATGAAACAACTACATTACGTTAAGTCACATACACATCAAGTTATGTTAAAACCACACTGACTTATGACGCAGCCATATTAAATAATGGTGAAACCACATCGATTAATGACCAAACCATCTTGAGTTATGACAAAACTATATCAAGTCAATACAAAACCATATCGTGTTATATCAAAATATCATTAAGTAATGACTATTCTATATTGAGTTATATTAAAACACCATTACAAAATGTCAAACCATATCAAATAAAGACAAACCATTATTAAGCAACGATAAAACAACATAAAGTTATATCAGAGTTCCATAGAACCTTTTTAAGATATTTGAGATTTAAAATATGACTTGAAAAGGCTGACTTGGACCATTACTTTATATTTGCATTGGTATTATTTGGGTCTCAAAACAAAAGAAAGGAAATCAAGAATTTTCGAAAATTTTTAGAAATGACCTTTCATGAGCTATAAAAAAAATAATGGGTGTTTTACGAGGAAAAATATTTTAACTTGAATTGTATGGAAAAACAGAAAGGAGTCTGAACATTTGACACGAATTCCAAAATTTACCTAAGAACGTCCTTAAGAAAAGTCTGAAATTCTGTTTCTTATTGAAGCACAAAGCTGTTGATGTATCTCAATCGCATTATACAGCAACCAAATAGCATAAATATGTGATGGGTAAATAGTTATCAAAGGTGCCAGGATTATACTTTAATACGCCAGACGCGCATTTCGTCTAAATAAGACTCATCAGTGACGCTCGGATCAAAAAAAGAAATAAAGCCATACAAGTAAAATGTTGAAGAGCATTGAGGACCCAAAATTCCAAAAGATTGTGCCAAATACGGCTAAGGTTATCTATTCCTGGGATAAGAAAATCCGTTGTTTTTCAAAAAAAAAAAATAACAGGAAAGTATTAGGTCCAGTAAAACCCTTGTTTTGGCCCAAAAAAATAACAGTTTGACAATACTGTTAAAATGTAAAATGGTTGTTATTAATTGGAAAGAAGAATGCTTCTGCTACAAAAATATGGGCTGTTTTTGACAATATAATACACATATATCGGGTACTAACATCATTTAAACATGCAAAATTACTAAAATTTTCACAATTTTAGCATGTTAGTTAAATTTCAGACGGTTTACCTCTTAAATGAAAGTGGCCGAATGTGTATTCCTTCTTAATATTGAAATGTAAATTGTATGATAATACATAACATATATCATGTATATAAAGACTGAGGATGAACACAGATGCGGCCACTTTCATTTTTGACAAAACCAATCTGAAAAGTGACACTTTTGACATATTTGATAGATTTTTCAAATTTGAGCTTAGATAGGATCGTTGTAAATGACTGAATCAGTTAAAATATTTCACATCAACTAGTTGAATCAACTGAAATAGACACTTTAGTGTTTAAAAAGTATACAAAATCTTTCGTCAGATGAACCTGAAATGTGAAACCAAAACCGCTCCCTAACGGACCTACTCCTTTACAAACATTACCATATGATTGATATTTTTTTATAATATATATTTTATTAATTTCATATCATTTTCAAATCTCATCTACAAATAAAGATGTACAAACAAATTATTCTGCTATAAATCCTAAACATATGGTTAACCATACTTGTTATAAATTATAAAATACATTGTACAAAGTCAAATAACAGAATACAGAATACATCTGCATTGAGCTCTATTTCTTGATAATATTATTAATGTTTGACCATTTTTCTTTTATTCTTTTTGCTTTATTGGTAGAGCATAAATTCATAGAAGCCATGTCAACTCTATAATAATAGTTAAGCCATTCAATTGCTTCAGCAACAGTTGGGACTGTAAATCTAACTCTACATAAATAAACATATCTCTTCAATATCAGAATACATGTATTAAGAATATCTTTAAATAGGTGATAATTTACACCCAAGATTATACTTGATAAGGTTGGGAGAAAGCTTACATTACATACATCTTCTAAATTTTGAAAAAAATTAAGCCAGAATGTTCGAACGTATCTACATTCAAAAAGGAGGTGTATGTATGTTTCTTTAGTTTCTGTACAAAAAGTGCACAGTTCTGTTTCACTATATTTACACTTCATAAGTAAAATATTTGTTCCTAGAATTCTATGGAGTAATCTGTATTGAAATGCCATTAATGTGGGATCTTCAGTAATAAGTAAAGGAAGACTAAAAAAATAATTCCATTCTTCGGCCACAATATCTATTCCCAATTTTATTTTCCATTTCTCTTGTATGCGTGATGGGGTTTCCTTTATTTTATCTAGAAAAAATTTATACAAATGTTTTGATACTTTATCAACTGTTTTTATGGCGGTAACAATTTTGTGACTGACAGTATTTAGTTTGAGAAATACTTTTGAATGAATAATATTCTTCCATTCCTTTGGAAGAGCCAAGATTAGTCCATAGAACTCTAAGAAAGTTGTTTTTATATTATAATTTCTAATAAATTCATCATAATTGTAAAATTCTCCATTTTCCTTAATGAGATCATTTATGAAAAATACATAATTCTGTATCCACCTTTTATAAAAAGCTGTTTTTCCATCAATCATAATATTTTCATTTAAAAACAATGGTTGAGACAAGATATCACTTAGGGCTGTGGTCAGAGGTTCACACAGTGAGGCATATGATGAAATTACATTTTGCCAAAAAGGGTTAAATTCTTTTTTAATTTCATTGAGTGCTGATTTTGATAAATGCCAAATATTTTCTCCACCATTCATTTCAAGGTGATCTGCCAATAGAACTATTCACGAGGAATAATTTGTGGGGTCTAAAACTTTTTTAACCCATGATAACTTAAGTGATTTTATAAATGATTTAATATGTGGCATTTTTACACCACCATCCTCGTAATTTGAGATAAGTATATTTCTTTTAATTTTGTCCCCTTTACCATCCCACACAAATCTGTATAGCATAGCTTGTAACTGCTTTAATATATCTGGGGATGGATCTGGTAAAACAGTAAAACATTGAATTAGAATTGGTAGGGCAAGAGTTTTCACAACTACAATTTTCCCATATATAGTAATATTTCTGAATGACCAATCACTTAAAAGATTTTTTACTTTTTGAATTTTTTCTAAATAATTATCAACACATATATCAACTTTTGACAAACAATATTGAATGCCTAGGAGTTTGAAATTTCCTGAATGGTTCCATATTATTGTTTTATTTGTGTTTAGCTCCTCACCACAGCCCCTTTTTACCCCAATCCATATAACTTGGTTTTTTTCAAAATTAGCCTTCAAACCAGAGCATGAGTAAAACAAGTCTATCTTCTTTAGAGCACTGTTGAGAGATTCTTCACTATCATCCAGGATCAAAGTCGAATCATCAGCATACTGACTGAGTAAAAATTCAGAATTTTTAATCTTTATACCATTAATGTTGTTGTCATATTTTATTGATGCACTAAGCAGTTCCAAACATAAAATAAAAAGATAGGGAGACAGTGGATCCCCTTGTCGTACCCCCCTCTCTATTACAAAAAAATCAGATAGATAGCCATTATTTTGAATGCAACTTTTTTAATTGTAGTAAAGAGTTGTGAACCATTTCACTATTGTGTCACCAAAACCTAGAAATTTCAAGGTTTCACATATAAAGTTCCACTCAAGAGAGTCGAAAGCTTTTTCAAAGTCCAACAAAACAAGCAAGCCAGGAATATCTTCCTCATCTACTTTTTTCAAGAGGTCATATATAAGTCTTGTACACTCACCAATATATCTGCCTTTCATAAAGCCAGTTTGAGTTTCACTAATCAGGTGATCTAGGACTTTTTTAATTCGATTTGCAATACATGTTGATACTATACTATAGTCTACATTAAGTAGTGAAATAGGTCGCCAATTTCTTAGAAAATGTTTTGGTTTACCATCTTTGGGTAGACAGGTAATAACACCTTGTGTTTGTGAAATTGATAATTTACCTCCTTGAAAAGCTTCTTTGAAAGAACGCAGTAGGAAATGATTAATGTCGTGCCAAAATTTTTTATAAAACTCAGTTGTAAAACCATCCAGACCGGGAGATTTTCCATTTTTCATATTTTTTAATGCATTATGAATTTCTGAGCTTTTTAGTTCCCCCTCTAAATTAATATTTTGTTCATCAGAGAGAATTTTGATAAATGGGTTTTCCAGAGAAAAGAAATTAGCTCTGTGTGTATTATTTATAAGTGTTTTCTTGGATGAATATAGATTCTCATAATATAACTTTTGTTCCGCACGAATTTTTGCTTGATCAGTGATAGTTTCACCATTATCTAAAGTTTATTTTTGAATTACTTTTTCAATATAATTTCTTTTCTCTAGATTACAGAAATATTTTGTACTTCTCTCTCCTTCAATTTGCCATTTTGCTTTTGCTCTCATTATTGCCCCTTTTATTCTAGATTCTCTTAAAGACCTTAACTGAAGTTCAATACGTGTAATTTCTTCCCTTTTATCATTGATATTTTCATTATTGTTCAAATTGTTCAATTGACTTTCTAGTTCTTCTTCTTCCCTACTGCGTTCTTTCTTTTTAAAAGATGTTTTTCCTCGTATCATCAGTTTTAATGTTTCCCAAAACAGTTGGTCTGAAATGGAAAATTCTATTTCTTCCCTATTTTCAGAATCAACTATTTTATATTGATCAATACAATCAGCAATACAAGTTTTAGTATTAGCAATAAATTCTCTGTCGTATAATAAAGCATTGTTAAATTTCCACGTCCCTTTGCCTTTTTCATTTGTATTAAATTGAATGGGGTGAAAATCAGATGAGACAAGGAAGTAGTCCAGTCTTGCCTGCTTCTTGTTAGGTCCTCTCCAGGAAAACCTCTTTTTCTCTGGGTATAATTCCCTATAAACATCAACCAGATCTATTTCTGACATCATTTCATTAACCTTTTTTTGGGCTTTAGGATTATTTTTATGCAAATAGTTTAAAGTATCCATATCATAATTTTGTGGTAAATTCCAATCACCCCCCACTATTACTGAAGTATAACCAAAATTTTCAATATCTCTTTGGAGTATTTCATAAAAAACTGGTTTGTCCTCATTGGGTCCATATACTACTGCTATTGTCATTCTATGATTGAAAATTTTTATATCTAGAATTGCATAGTTCCCGTCTTGATCCACTTTCTGTCCAAAAATTTCAAAAGAAAAAGTGCTTCTAAATAAGATAGCCACGCCCCTACTGCTCGTGGTATGCGACCCAAATATTATTTTATACACCCATTCTGCTTGCCAATACTTTTCAAGTTCTTTTTTTACAGTGAGTATCTACCAAGAAAACCATATCATAATTTTCTCTACATTTACTAAATATATCTCTTCTTTTAATTTTATCAGAAGACAGGCCTCTACAATTTATGCAACCAATTTTCAAACTACCCATATTTTATATCACTTACAATTGTAAAGGATGAATGATCTAAAATTATACAGTCAATAAACATATTCAGAGCAATACAAAAAAATAAAGTACAAATAAATAGAGAGAAATGAAAGTGACATAAAAATGTTTTTTTCCAACCATTTAAACAATAACTACCAAAATGCTCCCGTTGCATGGTATTGCAGAAAATACAATTTAAATCAAATAAATTAAGTAACTAAGATACAGTGGGTTTCCTTCTTCCCCAGCCATTTATGTAAACAAAATATAGTTTTGTCTAAATCTTTTTTATTAATTTTTTTTTTTTTTTTGTCTGTTTTCTTCAAGCCTCTAAAAGAACAGTTTTTTTAACCTTAAATATGGTGTAAAATATATTTCCCAGTTAATTTAAATAGTGTTTGATTAAGGTTCGGAAGTTTGAATTATATATATTTGTTATTTTTGACAGGGGGGCCTCCTTTTTTGTGGAAAGCAGATAACTATTTGCTTGTGACTTGTCTCTCAGGTTGACATGTTTTTTTTAAGGATACTAGAGTTTATAAATACTCTTTAGTGACATGTTACTTATATTTAGGGCTCTTTGAAAAAGGGAAAAAAGTGCAACATGTGGTGATATGTATCTTGACATGTGGTTTTTATAAGATCTACCGTCGGTGACCACGTTTAAAACTTATAAAACTATTTTCACCAATTGGACAAGTTCAAACAGGTTACGTAACTGGATTACCTTTTGCCTAAATACTCTCGAAAGGCACATATTGTGTATTTGTTTAGTTTAGAGTAGGTAATATTACTGTAATGAATCTATCAGTGTTTATGTCTGATTAGCTTGCACGAGTCAAAACATCCGGTTTTGTTTGCGCATGTCTACCTGGAATACCTAATATGCAAATGTGATTGATATTTATGTCATTACCGAAGTGCTGACTACTGGTCAGGTGATATGTTTCAAGAAGACTTGTGTGTCGAATAAAACTAACCTAGAAGCGAAGCAAAAATTAAAAGGTAGTTTTAAAAAATACAGACATATGTTTGTCAAATTTGAAGAATAAGGTTGTGTCGTTGTATTGCAAGACTGTTTGATTTTTTTTTCAGATCACGATAGAAGGAACCAGAGGTACTCACTTCACAGGTGACATTGCTATTGATGATTTGATTCTAAAAATATCGAGTCGTTGTTGTAGGAAATGGTACGTCATTATTTCAACATCATAAGAATGCTTCACACCATTGTCACTGAATTTTGTGCTAACCTTGAAAAATACCTATACACGATCAAGAACATGGCAGTTATTTTTCACTTGTCAACGTGATTTAAAGTGTTTGATTTTTGTCAGTGCGTATGGCTTTTCCGTTTTCAGTGTGGCTTGTAGATTTGTCTTTTGTTTTTCTGTTGGAGGTTCACAAAAGTAAATTAACTTTTACTTTTAAAATTTTCCTCTCTTTTTCTAAATCAACTATATTGTTTTTTTGCATGGCATTCGGTGGCATTGTGGTATATCTTTTCATTAAATTTGTCAACAACAAATTATTAGCCCCACCATTTTCTTTATGTGACGGTTGAAAAGGTTTAATGTGGATCAATGGTTGACGTTGGCTAATGTCTGTCATATTTGCTTTTCGTATATGAAAACATAAGCTGTTAGTTTTCTAAATTGAATTGTTTCACATGTAGGGGCTTTTTTATAACCATTTGTAATTATAATTCATGGCCATATTGTTGCCAATAATTGCTGCCATTCACCTCATGCTAACTGCGTGGATTTTATCACATCTTCTGGTTTTGATAATGAGTTATTTAGTTTATTAACGGTTGGCACACGAGGATCAAGACTCCTCCTCTCTTTCAGTTGTTGATGGAAGTTGTGTTAATTAATACAACTTTTAAAATATTAATAAACAAGAGACACTTCTGTAGTTACTAAAAAGTAAAATCACAAAAATACTGAACTCAGAAGAAAATCAATACGGAAAGTCCATAATCACATGGCAAAATCAAATAACAAAACGCATCAAAAACGAATAGACAAGAACTGTCATATTCCTCACTTGTTACAGGCATTTTCAAATATAGAAAATGGTGGATTAAACCTGGTTATATAGCGCTAACCCTCTCTCTTTAATAACAGTCTCATCAAATTACTAATTTTTTTCTTCTATTTCCACCAGAAGAAAACATTACCGTAGCAGTATTTGGAGAAAAAAAGGTAAAAAACATGTTTTGGTTTTCAATGCTTTTCCACTTCGTTTTTAATTCGGTCTTTTTAACATTTCATGATTCGAGCGTCACTGATGAGTCTTTTGAAGATGATACGCGAGATCAATTGCACAGTTCAAATTGGTTATTTTGTACTTCCTATTCATGGGCATTAAGTTTTTTATCTGTGTGTTCGTATGCCGTACGTTTGTTCTCTCGTCCGTCCGTCTGTCCCGTTTCATTCAAAACGTGTTCGGTAAAGCTTTTCGGTTAAAGTTTGTGTCAAGGTAGTTTTTCATGAAGTCAAATCATCTTCAAATTAGTACACATGTTCCTTTTGATATGATCTTTGGAATGGTAGTGCCAAATTAGAGTTATTACGTCCCATTTCACAGTACATCAAGCAGAAAAAATAATAGTGCAAGTGGGGAATCAGAAGATTTTCTTATTTCGAAAATACAATAAAGATGTTACTGGGAATATCTATAACAGTCGAATAATTCAATATACTAACATTGCTTCTCATCTGTGACGATAATAAAAGAATCATAACTTGACTTGCTGTTTGTGGTATTGATTTAAATTTTAAAAATGCTATCACAAGTATTGTTGACAGTTTTCAATAGAAAATTACACAAGCGACATAGGAATCTCGTTACATATGATGGAATTAGGATATAACTTCAATTTACCTTAGTTTGAATTTTGTTAAAGAAAATAATGTGAATTTGTACAAGTTATCTGTGTTTTTGCAATTATTTTCTTCTCTATTACATTGGTTGCAAAGAATTGTCGTAACTTCCCTGTGAAATAAAAATCAATAATTGCACCCGTGTATTTCACTCCTCTGTTGTCATACAACAATAGGTGTTCGACGACGTCACCTGGAAGCAAATTGACAATGCGTAGAAAAAGATACAGTTCCTTATTTTTCTACTTCAATTCCAGTTAAAACCTGATTGGCTATTTAATTAAAGAAATAACAAGATAGAACATTCAAATATAAAAAAAAATCAACTTATATTTAACTCATGCGCTAATGTGTTTCGTCATTTGTTGAATATTTTTCTATATTTAGAATGAGGACACTTGAATGGTCTTTATTACTTTTTTGGTCACCTAAGCTAAGTCTAGAAAAATGATTGAGTATTCTGATATAAACTTTCTATCAGTGATACACAGGCAAAATTGCAACGCATGTTTACCAGGTGTTTTTGAAAACGTATTGTAAACATGCGTTTCACCATATGTTTACCATGTGTTTTGAGTAACAGGTGGTAAACATGTGTTTGAAACCATGCGTTTCCCATGCGTTTGAAAAACATGTGGTAAACATGCGTTGATGAACGCATGTGAAACACATGTTTACAAAACACATGAGAAACATACGTTTGACCATATGTTTACCATATGTTTTAAGAAACACCTGGTAAACATGTGTTTGAAAACATGTGGTTTACATATGTTTGAAAAAACACCTGGTAAACGCATGTTTTGAGTAACACCTGGTAAACATATGTTTAAAAACAGGTTGTTAACGTATGTTTTGAGTAATACCCTATAAACATATTGATGTTTAAAAACATATGTTTTCATATTTTATATTACTTAAATTAAGGAGGAAAGCATTAAACTTCAAAAAGAGGGGGTATGATTATTTTTTTCTGACTCAGAAGGGTTTTTTTGCACACAGTGTGAACAAATTTAATGAGTTTTTCGACGCTATCAATCAAAATTAAACACTATAAGGTATCATGTGGGAAATCCACATTCAGAATAATATTTTTGTCATCTGCTTGACCAGAATATATTTTTTCATCAAATTGGGGGTCAGATTTTTTTTTTTAAACACATCCCCCCTTTTTTGAAGTTAAATGGTCTTCCCTTAGTAAGTGTCAGATTGTCTGAGGTAGTTTCTGTCTTGTTCAATGAGGCTCTTTAGAATTAGTGGACAGAAGCATTTTATCATGTTAAAATCCTGACAAACAATTATAGTCACTAAATTATGTTCCTCTTATCTGCCAAAGCATGCTACTAGAACAGTTATAACTCTTGGGAATAAACGTCCTTCTCAATTTCTCTTTTCTATACAACTCGACCAACTCAAACACTGTCACTATAAACAAAAAAGTTATGACAACTAATTTTATCAAACTACTACCACTTAATAAAAAAGAAAAAAGAAATGTAACAAACTAATTGAATAAAAATGAATACAAGGTTCTGGATGAGGGTCCTTTATATCTTTAATTTTCAGACCATCAACGATTTTCTCTGTTTCTTTCTTTCAATAATTCTCAATATTCAGTCTTATTATAATTTAGAAGTTGAACCCCATGATTCTCAAATGTTCTTTATTCTATTTTTTGCATTTTTACTCTCCTCTTTCCTTTCTTTATTTTTTTCTCATTATTCTGCACTTTAATTCGTTCATCATTCTTTATTCTTTCCTCCCTAAACGGTTTCCAGACCCTCACTTTAGCAAATGTACGAGAGTACGCAAACCCGGAATTTTCACCGTTACCATTTTGTATACTATGACGCAATACCATGGACGCTCACGAGCTGCGGATGGAGGTTTCAGTTTTGTTTTAAACTAACTGCAAGAATGGACAGAGTCAGAGATGTATGGTATAAACAACTCTGGTAGTTCAAACTGAAGGTCAAACCGATAAACATATAAATGGAAATAGATCACTTGTAGATTCACTGGAAGAAACCAGGGAACGATTGAAATGAATCTCAACGCAACGAAAGTTTTTTTGTTTTGATTGGTGACTTGCCACTTGGAAAGCACAAAGAAAGGTAAAAATAAATTTATCATTCACATTTTTTAAAATGGATAAGCAGAAAGATGTAAGCATTAACTTCTCTCTGTGTCGACTATATACCGCCACACCATGCACATCGTCCATAGTCCATACTCTCAGACATCTTCCATACTTCATGTACTTCAACTTTCAGTTCTATTGAGCATGTTGAGTTTATATCATAAAATATAATAATACAACACTGTCTGACATATGAATGGTATGTTTGTATCACTATCTGGGAAAGGGCAGTGGCGGATCCAGAGGGGGGGGTTCCGGGGGTGCACACCCCCCCCCCTTTATTTTTGCCGATCAATGCATTTGTATCGGGACATATGTTTTGCAACCCCCCTTTGCCCTGGGTTAGCACCCCCCTTTCGAAAATTCCTGAAGGGGGGGTTACTTGCTATATTACTTTTATATTACAAATATGCCAAAAATCAGGGTCGCTGTTTCTAGTCCGAGATTACTATGACGTCCAACGGCTGTTATGCCAGACAAGCTGCCCCGGCCCCAGCTTGTCTGGCATAACAGCTGTTGGAAGTCAAGAGTAATCTCGGACTACGCTGTTTCATGCCCTGCTGGTTAAAATAGGGTACCAGTTCCTTATTTATGACCTTCTTGTGAGAACAGGTTTTTTTGTAAACAAAGTATTTGTCTTCTAGGGGCGTTGGAGGGGTCCTGATTGCAAAATTCGGGGCATAAAAACATGAAATCCAGAGGGGTGGGTCTTTTCGTCACCCAAAATACCACCAAACACCCTGAAAACCATCCTTTTGTCAATCATACATGCACAGAGTTTGGGATACACAGTCACTGTTTGATTTTATATGATTTTAGTTTATGTAAAAACTTAATCATTCCAAGCAGGCGCGTAGCTCCCTATACGCCAACACCCAGTTGCGTGCACATCGGTTCGGCATGCAAAAAAAAATATTGCAAAATTGAAAATTTATAAATTAAATTTTAAAGGAAACACATATGTTGTCACTTTTTTGATTGATGAAATGTCATTAAATAACGGCATTTGGTTTCAAAATAGAAGTTATATTACAGATCATGCATGACAAAATCGGACACTGTAACTTGTAGATCTTTTACAAGATTTGGATTTGTTATACTCAATACATGTAGTTTCGGAGCACATTTTAACTGTTTGGAATGAGATGTACCAATCGGCATTAGCTTTAAACCCTAGCTTCGATATCGTTGAAATTATGCCACGGCGATGTGTTAGGGACTACCATAGCCACTTATCCTGCTAACACGCCAAACAGTATTGGAAAGTCTCATTATATTTTGCGTTTACAGACCATATGATAATGGAACTGGAGAGTGGTCTGGAGTCGCGTCTGGTATTATCAGAAAATCGCTCCTTTGTGTCACGGCGTATCTGCTTCCTCGTGTTGTAGGAAATATAACAAACGAACAAATCCCAACATTGTCTGAGACATACATGACATACGAAACTGACCTGGTATGTAATTTTGACGAATTCAATTGGGAGGTCGCTCGATGGCAAACACGTTCACTGGTTTATAACATCTTGCGAGTGCTACCGTGGAGATCTATCAGTGTCACTACGTCTGTTGAAATCAAATGTACGATCAACAATGAACAATGATAGGTTATCGTCGCTAGCATTACTGCTTATTATAAATCGAGATTTCAGTGTGAATATTGACAAAAAAATAGAGAAGCTCGTTTCTGCCTAGACCCGAAGAGCAGATTTTGGACAATTTTGAGTAAATTCTGTATCAGAAAAATGTGTAGTTTATATGTTTTCAATTAACCATGATTTACTTTATTCAGAAGATTTATGAATAGTTTTACACTCATAAATTGTTTATAAGTCCTATCTACATGTAGCTCCTCTTTCAACTTTCTTATGACCGAAAACCGAAAAAAACCCATTTTCCTGCATAAAAGGGTCCCAAAAATTTTTCTAGGTGCTTGCACATCGTTTCTTTCTAGCTACGCCCCTGCCAAGTAAATAAGTAATAGGTCAACTGTTTTGTGTGAATGCCAAGTTTAACATAACCTTTATCTCATTTTCACAGCTGGTTGAATTGGTCAACAGTGGCAGATCCAGAAATGTTAATAAAAGTGGGGTGTTGCACTGACGGCCAAACTGGGGCCTTCTCCAGTCATGCGTGATGATGCTTCAATAATTCCTTTAAAGGTAATTTAAATAAAAAAATAAGATTTCCATCCTACATGTACATGTACATGTGTCTTACGGACCACTCTGAAGTGGGTATTCTTTTCTGAAATGTTTTCTAATGATAATACCCGTATCCTATCTGCTTGTTTGAAACATGAATTAAAATTCACTCATAATTTTGTATAAGACATAGCAATCAATATCCAGTACCAAAAGAAATATCACTAAATGCATGAAGCCAGACACAAAAGTGTGTACAAAATAAATATACAAGTCACTTTATAAAAGGGGGAGGCTGTTATTATACTATTTTTTTTCGTGTCATTTTCATTGTGAAAAGGCAGATAATTAATCATGTGGCTGTAGTTCTATAGAAATAAAAAAATTTGGGCATTAGATGGTTTTATAGACATGTAAATCATTTAATGCATAGATATTCCCCATTTCCATTCTCAATTTTATTATCTATAGGTGTATTAAAGTCAGAACTGACATGAATACAGCACGAAATCGTGATAAATACATGTATATACTTGCTGTTCGGTGTGAGCCAAGGCTCTGTGTTAAAGGCCGTACCTTGACCTATAATTTACATTTATAAATTGTTATTTTGATGGAGAGTTGTCTCATTGGCACTCATACCACATCTTAATATAACTTAAAATTTCAAATTCCTTAATCATGTTAATACATGTACATGTATTATGTTTATTGCCCAAAGATTGACATTAATTGACAAAATCAGAGATGCAATATAACCAGTTCATTCATTAAAATGTTGTATTGATCATATTGATTTGAAATGGGCCATTCCAGTTAATTTCTGACAGGTGGTGATGGATGGGGAGATTTTTGTTCATACCTATCAGAAAAAAAACATCATGATAACTACCTATCAGATCTATAAATTAAGACCTATCAGATGTAGAGTTTCTGTTCATATTGGGTGGATGGGCTTTCATGGGGAAAATTGACCTATCAGAATTTTTACTGCAAGGATTGTACCCATCAGAATTTTAAATCCAATACCAGGTAATGCATACTATGAAACTGTCTACATTCCAAAGCACCCCTAAGATATGAAATAGGTATTTTTTTTAACCCCTAAGATGTAATTATTTTAAATTATTTACTGTTGCAAGACCCTCAGAAATTGTTGCATTAAAGTGTACCTGTCAGATGAAAAAACCCAAAATTTCACCCCTAAGATGTATAAATTTTACACCCCTCAGAAAGGACCATCCATCCCCCATTATCAGATATTAACTGGAATGGCCCAATGATGCAGAAGAACATTAAAATAATTGATGAAATGCTTTTTGTAAAGTCATATTTTTAGGGCAAATCTGTTAGTCTTATTTTGAAATTTCAAAGTGAGGCAATTTTGCCAGTTGCATGGATCATAACTTTCATGACTTCCTTTTATCATGTTTATGCATTTAAACATTTTTCTTTTAGCATTTTTAATGAAAGTATATGCACTAAAAGAAGTAGTGGAAAATAATCAACAAAACAGAAGTCATTAGAGGTGATGCTTTCTATATTTATACAAGTATCTAGACTAGTAGTGGATTTGAAAAGTGTTGTATTGATTCATGTGCAAATAAGGAGCAGCAGCCAATGAAACATTGCAAATGTGTGATCAGAGGTATGTCGTGAAAGTTATGTTTAAGTTTTAAAATATTTTTTTGTTTTCAGACTTAGGGACAACATCAAAAGTTCAATGTAGGATAAAAAACTTACTTCACATATTTTTTTCACTGACCCCCCCCCCCCCCCCCCCCCCAAATTGATTTACCAGTAGGGATATAAGTAAATATCGATTTTAGATAATACAAAACTTGCAGAATTTGAACCCACCCCCACCCCAATCTAATTGATTTATTTTTTAGCTCACCTGACCTGAAAGGTCAAGTGAGCTTTTCTCATCACTTGGCGTCCGTCGTCCTGCGTCCGTCGTCCGGCGTCCGTCGTCCGTAAACTTTTACAAAAATCTTCTCCTCTGAAACTACTTGGCCAAATTTTACCAAACTTGGCCACAATCATCCTTGGGGTATCTAGTTTAAAAAATGTGTCCGGTGACCTGGCCATCCAACCAAGATGGCCGCCATGGCTAAAAATAGAACACAGGGGTAAAATGTATATTTTGGCTTATATCTTTGAAACCAAAACATTTAGAGCAAATCTGACATGGGGTAAAATTGTTAATCAGGTCAAGATCTATCTGCCCTAGAATTTTCAGATGAATCGGACAACCCGTTGTTAGGTTGCTGCCCCTGAATTGGTTATTTTAAGGAAATTTTGCAGTTTTTGGTTATTATCTTGAATACTATTATAGATAGAGATAAACTGTAAAGAGCAATAATGTTCAGCAAAGTAAAACCTACAAATAAGTCAACATGACCAAAATTGTCAGTCAACCCCTTAAGGAGTTATTGCCCTTTATAGTCAATTTTTAACAAATTTTCGTCAGTTTTTGTAACTTGTACAAAAATCTTCTTCTCTGAAACTACATGGCCAAATTAAACCAAACTTGGCGATAATTATCATTGTGGTATATAGTTTGAAAAATGTGTCTGATGACACCGCCTACCAAACAAAATGGCCGACATGGCTAAAATTAGAACATAGTGGTAAAATGCAGTTTTTGACTTATATCTTTAAAACTAAGACATTTAGGGCAAATCTTTGAAGATTTAAATGTCCATCAGAATAAGATCTATCCCCTCGCAAATTTTCAGATGAATCTGACAACTCGTTATTGGGTTGCTGCCCTAAAATTGGTAATTTTAAGGAAATTTTGCAGTTTTTGGTTATTATCTTGAATACTATTATAGATAGAGATAAACTGTAAACAGCAATTTTGTTCAGGAAAGAAGGATCTACAAATAAGTCAACATGATTAAAATTGTAAGAGTACCCCTTAAGGAGTTATTGCCCTTTATAGTCAATTTTGAACAAATTTTCGTCATTTTTGTAACTTGTACAAAAATCTTCTTTTCTAAAACTATGGGCCATATTAAACTAAAAGTGGCCACAATCATCACTATGGTATCTATTTAAAAAAGTGTCTAATGACCCCACCTACCAACCAAGATGACCGACATCAGTAAATACAGTAACAGGTGAGCGACACAGGCTCTTGAGAGCCTCTAGTTTTATCCTACATCGATCTTTTGATGTCGTCCCTTTAAATACAATGTACATACATGTACAAGTAAATGTTGAGGACATAGAGGTGACATTTTTAGCTCACCTGGCCCGAAGGGCCAAGTGAGCTTTTCTTATCACTTGGCGTCCGTCGTCCGGCGTTAACTTTTACAAAAATCTTCTCCTCTGAAACTACTGGGCCAAATTTAACCAAACTTGGCCACAATCATCATTGAGGTATCTAGTTTGAAAATTGTGTCCGGTGACCTTGCCAACCAACCAAGATGGCCGCCATGGCTAAAAATAGAACATAGGGGTAAAATGCAGTTTTTGGCTTATAACCCAAAAAACAAAGCATTAAGAGCAAATCTGTTAGAGTTGAATTTGTTGATCAGGTCAAGATCTATCTGCCCAGGAATTTTCAGATGAATCTGACATTCCGTTGTTAGGTTGCTGCCCCTGAATCAGTAATTTTAAGGAAATTTTGCTGTTTTTGGTTATTATCTTGAATATTATTATAGATAGAGAAAAACTGTAAACCGCAATAATGTTCAGAAAAGTAAGATCTACAAATAAGTCAACATGACCAAAATGGTCAGTTGACCACTGTAGGAGTTATTGCCCTTTATAGTCAATTTTTAACCATTTTACGTAAATCTTAGTTATCTTTTAGAAAAATCTTCTCCTCTGAAACTACTGGGCCAAATTAATTGAAACTTGGCCACAATCATCTTTGGGGTATTTAGTATGCAAATTGTGTCCGGTAACTTGGCCAACCAACCAAGATGGCGGCCATGGCTAAAAATAGAACATGGGAGTAAAATGCAGTTTTTGGCTTATAACCCAAAAAACAAAGCATTAAGAGCAAATCTGTTAGAGTTGAATTTGTTGATCAGGTCAAGATCTATCTGCCCAGGAATTTTCAGATGAATTGGATCATCGGTTGTTAGGTTGCTGCCCCTAAATTGGTAATTTTGAGGAAATTTTGCTGTTTTTTTTGTTATAATCTTGAATATTATTATAGATAGAGATAAACTGTAAACAGCAATAATGTACAGTAAAGTAAGAACTAAAATTGAGTCAACATGACCAAAATAGTCAATTGACCCCCTGAGGAGTTATTACCCTTCATAGTCATTTTTTAACAATTTTCACAAAATTTGTAGATTTTCACTAACATTTTCCACAGAAACTACTGTTATACATGTAGATAGAGATAATTGTAAGCAGCAAAAATGTTTAGTAAAGTAAGATCTTCAAACACATCACCATCACCAAAACACAATTTTGTCATGAATTCATTTGTGTACAATGTTTAATATTAACATAGACCAAGGTGAGCGACACAGGCTCTTTAGAGCCTCTAGTTTATTCTTGGGTTAGTTTGAAAATTAACCATGTTAGCAGTAACATACTATTTATTTTAATTGGAAGCTCTCTTAACAATCAAGCATAGAAATCTATGAAATTTAAACACAAGGTTAATGACCATAAAAGGAAGGTTGGGATTGATTTTGGGAGTTTTGGTCCCAACAGTTTAGGAATTAGGGTCCAAAAAGGGCCCAAATAAGCATTTTTCTTATTTTTCGCACAATAACTTTAGTATAAGTCAACAGAAATCTATGAAATTTCTATGAACATAAGGTTTAGGACCACAAAAGGAAGGTTAGGATTGATTTTGGGAGTTTTGGTATAAACAGTTTTGGAATAAGGGGCAAAAAAAAAAGGTCCCAAATAAGCATTTTTCTTGGTTTTTGCACAATAACTTTAGCATTAGTTACATTCAGAGCTCCAGATAAGCTGCGTATTTGCGTGATCACGCAATACAAATAATAGAAAACCCAATGCAATGGTCCATTGAAGGGTTCAACAACCCAATTAATTCAACGGAAAACCCAATTATATGCCAAAACCATGAGTTCTCAACCCTTTTATTGGCTACTGTTTGTGTAATTTACCCTTATCTGTTTACAGTCGTCGCGTGAACTATTTTTATAATATTTATAATTGCATCAAGTAGCTGAAATGGGTCTCTGTTGCTCAATAGGTACACGTGTTTTTGTAAATATTTCGAATTTCTCGGTGTTTATCCAATTAGCGTGTGTCATGTAGTCATATTTCTTTCGCATTGCTCGGGATTTTTCGTAACATACATCGAATTAAAACGAAAGTGAATGTCCGGTTACAATATTTAATAGAAGCATGTTTTCGGCTTATTTTGGAAAACTGAGGGAAAGTTATAGTGATAACAAGACTCAGCCAGTGTCTTTAGGAAGCGTCCATCGAACGCACGGGCGTGTGTGGGTACCATAACGAAAACATTGCTAATAAACACGGGGTTTCATCAAAAACGAATTCAGTTGGAATAAGTGAAAGGCCCAATCAATTATGAAATGATAAAGCATTAGAAATCAAAAGTTATAATAAAAGACAACTAAACCCAGATTTATGTAAATTGAATAAAAAGAAAATCATTCAAGTATAATTAGTTTATATACTATTTTTTATTCATTTTACGGTTAATTAATGAATACATACACCATGCACACAGCCACTGATCAGGCACTGGTCTCAGAATTTATTATATAAAGGTATAAGACGAGTGCCTGTGAATACACATATCCTTTTTTGTGAGAAAATACAAAAGTGGCAAAAGGTTTGAAACGGGACACAAATTAAACCTACAATTGCTCCTCAGTGAATAAACCAAATAAAACAGCTAGCAAATAACCCTAACCATAACCCTAAACCAAATAGAAGAGCTAAACAAAGACAGAAACATATTAATTTAAGATGGACAAAAATTGGGGTTGATATTGCCTAAATATTCAATATTGTGTCGATGAAAAAACCCAATACATTAAGGAGCTTGGTGGTGAAAAACCCAATTTGATATTAACCTGAGGGGTGAATTGGAATTGATAATGCAATTAAAAAACTTTATCACCCAATTATATAAGAAAATGGTGGGTAAAAACCCCAATTCATGAATTCTTATCTGGAGCTCTGAAGTTACATGTAGTTGAAATTTATAATTTTTTTACACAAGGTTTATGACCACTAAAGAAAGGTTGGGATTGATTTTGGGAGTTTTGGTCCCAACAGTTTAGGAATAAGGATCTAAAAGGGTCCAAAATTAAACTTTGTTTGATTTCATCAAAAAATGAAATATTGGGGTTCTTTGATATGCCAAATCTAACCGTTTATTTAGATTCTGAATTTTTGGTCCTGTTTTCAAATTGGTCTACATCAAGGTCCAAAAGGTCCAAATTAAACTTAGTTTGATTTTAACAAAAAATGATTTCTTCTTGATATGCTGAATCTAAACATGTACTTAGATTTTTGATTATGGGCCAAGTTTTCAAGTTTCAGATCGGGGTCCAAAATTAAACTTTGTTTGATTTTAACAAAGATTGAATATATGGGGTTCGTCAATATGCTGAATCTAACCATGTATTTAATATTTAGGCCCAGTTATCAAATTGGTTCACATTGAGGTCAGTCTAAAGGGTCTAAAATTGAACATTATTTGATTTCATTTGATTTCATCAAAAATTGAATTCTTGGGGTTCTATGATATGCTGAATCTAACCATGTATTTAGATTTTGGATATTGGATCATAATAGATAAATGTCCAATTTAAAAATTTTAAGTTTTTAAGTTTAAGTTCTTAGACCACATTTATTCTGTGTCAGAAACCTATGTTGTGTCAACTATTTAATCACAATCCAAATTCAGAGCTGTATCAAGCTTAAACATTGTGTCATACTTGCTCCACATGTTCAGGGTTTGACCTCTGCAATCTTATAAAGTTGTGCACTGCGGAGCATCTGGTTTACTAAACATAGGTACATAAGATGGGTATATAATCTTTAATTCAGTAAATTGTAATAAAATCAATATTTTAATTGTTTTAATTTCAGAGGTCATTTTTCCACAAAAACAAGCTAATATATTTCAATGGGCCTGATGAAGTTGAGTTGTTTTGGACTTTTGGGAGAAATGAAACATATATAAGTGAAGAAAAGTAAAGAAAAGGGGAAAATATTACAGACACAATACATGGACACCAGCATGAGCAAGTTAAGACAAGGTATTATGTTATATAGAATATATATATATTTATGAATGTTTTATTAACTTGTGACCTCAACCAATCAAATTATATCACCACTAAATGAAGTGGGTGGTAAACAGGAATTTCATTGACCAAATTCACATGTAAACTTTAAAAAAAAACATAGAAAATATGATAAACACATTCAAATTACCACCTTAGCAATTCAGCAAAGCTATCAATAAAAAAGTGTCACAATGCCATCATTGCACTTCTACTTAATTAAAATTTGCGATACTGCATTAACCCATTGCACATCAGCATGACATTCTTGGTGCAGAATCCTGCATGTGGGATTACAATGTTACTTTTGAATTTCTTTGCCCTCAACAACAAAAAAGTAGTAAAATTTAAAACATAATTATTTTGCAATTTGGATTATTAGGAAGTTTATATTAGTTAGACAAAACACATAAAACATGTACCTTTATGCTTTAAAAATGACATGTAAAGTATATCAAACAATTAAAACTAGAGAAAGGTGACAGTTGAGGATGCAAACAGAAATTGTTCCCTTTATAAGTTATAATGAGTTATTTGAGAGAAAAAAAAGACCACTGTTTAAATAGGTATTCTGATATATATGTGATTTTCAATGGTTTTAACTTTTAAGTTCCCTTTCTGTGGTCTGTCCATCCAGTTTTCCACACTTTTTTATGCACCTTTTATATGTATGGGCATTTTGTTTCTCGGTTTGTGCATTGGTTTCTCTGTCTGTCTTTCTTCAGGTTAAACTTTTTGGTCAAAGAAGTTTTTGATGAAGTTGAAGTCCAATGATATGATCTGTCTAAATTTAATGCCAAATCTGAGTTTCGTTCCCAATTTCATAGTCACTGAACAAAGAAAATGATAGTGCAAGTGGGACATCCATGAACTAGTCTATGGACACATTCTTGTTTCTTCATGCTTGAAGATATTGATATGATATTGTTTTATCATGACAAGTAACAGATCCAGTTTAATTTTTGTTCTGGTCTAATGATTTTGAGCATAATAATGGTCCTTGGTCTTACAAAATTCACTTAAATAATTAGTTTTCAACACTTTGATTTGATATTTGTTCTATAGTTTAAATTTACACATGTTACACCATGACAAGTTATACTGTGGAATCATTTATTTTCGTGGGTACCAATTTTCGTGGATTGAGGAAAACTTACAGGTTTGTGGATATTTAATTTCGTGGTTTTGCTGAAGTCTGCATACAAGCCATAGGAAAAATTGTCATTCGTTGAATTTTTAATTTCGTGGTTCAACTACTGTTCACACGAAATCCACGAAAATTGGTATCCAACGAATAATAATGAATCCACAGTAGATAAAGTTAGAAATTTGTTCCAATACAATGAAATTTAACTGGTAAGGGACTATATATTATAAGTTATATGGTTGGCTACTGACCCCTACAGATCCATAGAGGGTAAGTAAAATCCAAAGGGGGTGAGGCCGGAGGCCAAATCCCCTATGAATTTTATTCACCTTCTATGGATGTGTAGGGGGTCAGTTAGTAAGTTATTATAAAATTTGCATCTTGCTTTTATTTCAGAATCTGCCATGGAAAGAAACTGTTAAAAGAAGAAAAAAAGATGAAGAAATAGACTTTAACTTGTGTTACCTATATGTACATTTTATTATACTATTAACAATTTGTTTAAATATATTCTGTTACCAAAGATGAGAATTTATTATCAATCATGCCATTTTAAGAAAACATGCATGTATAGAAATTGGTTTAATTTTAAGCTGATGGGATGGTTAAGGGGTTCTCATCTTATTGATACAATTTGTAAGCGTTCTTAAAAATCCTTAAAAAAACATTGTCAAAGTGTAAACTGTAAAGCTGTAGATTCTTTATTGATTAAAACATCTGCATTCAGACGAAATGCTCATATGATGCAATAGAATTGATACCATGAAAGTTTTATTTAAATGAATAATTCACATGATGACATGTTTTGTTCATATATTCTACATGTTATTAGAACCCCTCAGTTATTCTGAAATTGATTGCCTTGAGTGCCAGAGGTTATTAAAGGTTCAAACAGGGACCGAGTCAATGCAAAGACTTGAAAACTGGTATAAGCTGCTTTGCTAGACAAAAAGCATTTTAAAAGAAGTAAGAGCAGACTGAATCAACACATAGTCAGAATTTTGTGTCCAGGTAGGGAGACATGTCTTCCTGCAAACTGTTACTTTGTGAGTTAGGGTATCAGTCTTATACAATTAGGGTTGGAGCTCATTTCTGATTATCATGATCTCATAGCCTGAATATGTATATGACCTACAACTGGAAGTAAAGCAACCATCATCCAAACATATGTTTACCATACGGTTTATGATCATCTGTTAACCATATGTTCTCAAACATATGGTTACCATGAACATGCGTTTATCATGTGTTTTCAAACGCATGTTTCACATAAACATCCGTTTACCATGTGTTTTCAAACGCATGTTTTCCATAAACGCATGTAAACAATACGTTCTCCAAACATGCGTTTAACGTACGGTGCTCCAAACATGCGTTTCTGACATGTTTTGAAACGTATGGTAAATTCCTGGTAAACATGCGTTTACATGCGTTGCAATTTTGCCTGTGTATGTGGTAAGTATGTTCGCTCCTCTTGTTTTTGAATTTTGCCAGATATTCGGAATCATCTTGTTTTGTCTATATAGTTAAATTTTTTAAAAAAAGCCGCACTAACAAGCATACGGACCCTTATGTTTTTCTGCTTTTCTAGTTCCTTTATTTATATACCATCAATTTATAACAGTCTTTTAAAAAGCTTGTTATTTGAAACAGAGTAGCCAACATCCTTAAGCTGTCAAATATGTTCGTTCGTGCATTTAACATTCATGTTAGTAGATTCACAAGTGTCAGAGAACTTGTACAAACATTATGTAATACTATGTAAAATATAATAAATACAATAATTACTGCACATATTCTCTCTTTTTTAGATTTCAAAAGGTGAAGAGAAAAAAAGAAAAATTGTGTAGTTTTAAGAATCTTATAAATGTTAGTTTTTCATATACTTTAAAATTATCAAGTGAAATTTTAATACTAATGTGTATATAATATTAATTATTTGATGTTCAGTTATGTATTAACGGCTGTTACAAATCAAAAAAAAATGTTTTACATTGTCATATCGGGGCCTTACTATGCGGTATGGGCTTTGCTCATTGTTGAAGGCCGTACGGTGACCTATAGTTGTTAACGTCTGTGTCATTTTGGTCTCTTGTGGACAGTTGTATCATTGGCAATCATACCACATCTTTCTTTTTTATAAAATAGGTAGTTTTTTGTAACATTCTTTCCAAGTCCCACCTAAAAAAGTGGCGTTATTATCATATCTGTCCCTACGTCTGCTGAATTCTGGAACAATGTATCTTACAGAATATTGATGTGGTCACATAAATTAACAGGTTATCCAAATGTTAATTATAGGGTGTGTACTAACATTTGCTACACGGCGGATGGCACATGTGAAACTCTCCATCCAAGACACAATTTGTAATAGAAAAACCATTATAGGTCTACAAATGGTAGGCTATAAAGGACCCAAATATTGACAAGTCTAGTGTAAAACCATACAAAAGGGAAAACCAACGGTCTAATATCTATTCAAAACGAGAAACTTTTTTGAAAAAAACTTTCATTGTGGTTAGCCTCAGACCAAGAACTAGTTAATTAGTATCGTCACATTTATTGACAACTGATAATATTGGATGTTGTCAGGTCTTTGTTGGTTTATGTTTTATTAAGATATTAAACAGTTCTTAAAACACAGTATGATGTATGTTTGAGCGTAATGAATTACAAATATCAGTATATTGATGAATTTGAGTTTTATTGTGCTGCGCATTCTATTACCGCATCTAACGTTATGGTCATGTGAGCATTTTCAAGCTAGGCTTTGTGCCGTACGGCGACGTATAGCTGTTTTTTGTGTCATTTTTGTGTATAGTAGAGTGTTGTCTTACTTGCAATCATACCACAACTTCTTTTTATATTAATCATTCAACGTTATGCATGGTTTTGACAAATCTCTGTATTTGTACGAATGACATGGCCAATTTAGAGCAAAAATCAGCAGCAAATCGGTAGGTAATTAATACTTTTTTTTTCATTTTCGGCATCCAAGCAGCCTCAGATCATTATAAAATGGCGATTGTTTTCCCTCTGGTCCTTTAATTTTTTGGCGCGGCGCTTTCTGGTTTTTTTTTTTCGACTTATGAGTTTGAATTTCCCTGTTTTATCTTTCGGCTTTCTTCTTCAATAAAGTCAGTTGATATTGTTTTATTAATAATATTACAAGTTTTAATCCCTTTTACCTTTTCGGACATATGTTATATTTTTTTTAATAACATGAATAAGTGTATGTTTTTGTTTCATTACGAGATACAACTTGGACTCTAAACCTTTGAATGTTGTCTAAAAATACTTTTTCGTATAAATGTGTATTTTCGATATTGTTTAGTAACATAACCATGATAACAGTGAGCGATTTTATTGTCGAATAATTGATACTAGGTTTTAATTTTTATTAATATGTATTTCATTTCGCTTTGTTGTTGCCATCTTTTGACTTTAATTAACTAGAGGAACGAAGACAAATGTAAAGTATAGTATCAATAACTGCATATGTTGTTTGAATAATCAGCTACCAAAAAAAAGAGTTTTCTGTTATATTTCGGTATTAACTAAGTAAACGACGATTCTTAACTAATCCTAGTCCATTTTTACATTAATACAAATATTTTTTTAGTACTGCTTTCGATTCTAATTTTAAATAGATCATCTGCAAAATGTGAACTATTCAGTTTAAATACAAAACGGTAGCATTTAGATTAATTTTCCTCGTGATTGGTTGGTTATTAATTGATCATATATTGTTTGTTCTCTTATTGTAATAAAGATTGTCAGCAGTGAACAGGTTAGCTTTTTCGCTATCCTTTTCCTGTGACATTACCTGAAACACTCAAAACGTTATGTGTGCGGTAGTTAAACCCAACCTTACTGTGGTATTCAGTATGTGGGAAAACGGGATGAGAGTATTAACTGTTATATATCAACGTATTTTATTTCATGTCATATGTTTTATAAACCATTGTATTTATTGTATTGTATATTACTTAATCATAGAATTATACAAGTTTATGAAGTCCAATTGTGATTTTACATATAATTGTTTGTTTTTATAGTGATTTAGATGATTACACAATCTTGACCGATGGACCCCTAATTTTGACATTTTTACCTATTTGTTTTGTTCACGCATCGTTGTCAATTTAATGGAAATTTGATGTGACTGTCATACAACTGAGAGGTTAAGCTAGCAATAAAACAAGTTCATTCACCCATTTCTAACATAAGAAAATGCCTGTACCAAGTTAAATCTATGACAGTTGTTGTCCATTCGTGTTTGAGCTTTCGATTTTGCTTTTTGATTAGGGATTTTTCTTTTTGAATTTTCCTCGGAGGTCAATATTTTTGTTATAATATACTTTTTGCTATGAATGTAGATAATAAAAAGTTTATAAGTATAAAATGCAAAAAATAGCGAATGAATAACTGATATTCGATATAACTTAGAAGCCGATTGGATAATGTTTATTGAATAATACTCATGTATGGGGTTGCAGGCATACATAAATAAACAAAATAACTTACCAATACATCATAAAAGATCAATAAAAGAACAAAACATTCTACACATATGTATCTCTAATGCAAATGTCGAGTCTACCCTCCTCACTGACCTTGCCTTTCTCACAAAAAGCACCATACTGCATTTAGACCACCTGAGACAAGTGTTTAAAACAACAAACAGCTTCTTGACGACAGGTCAAAGCAATTAAAAAGATGGTATACTTGAACAATACAATCAGACATATATTTACAAACAAATAAAATATAAATGACGACTAAACTGTAGGAGTAATTAAACAATCATCCATCGTAGGAATGCAAACTAATGACTAACATAATAACGACACAAATACACAAATTTCAACGTTAAAGGTGGTACAAAACACGATAAAGAGATAAATCAGCTGAATGTTTTATAATGTTCTATTGTTGAGGAATCATTTAGCGTCTCAATGATTAAAATCAGTGTTTTACAAATTGTTTTATTTCCAATGTTTACCAATAAACTATGTATTTCAATTTATTGAAAGTTTTTACATTGTTGTCAAAAGGTCAAAACAAATATGTTGTCAACATGTAATGAAAATTAAACGAGCAAATATGAACTTAGTCGATGTGTTTGGTACAACCTTAAGTTAGTAGTGATCAACAGATAGTTCCCCACATACATTTGACATATACCGATGTATGATTATTTTGTGAGGCTCGCATTTTCTAACAGTTAATTTAAAAGAATAACAAATAACAAGAAGTTCATATTCCCTAGGTTTAAGTATCAGTCAATAAATTAACATATTATCAGAAAAATCTTTCAACAAATTCTAGTCTCGTTCATTGTCAAAGTGAGCACATCTTTATCATAAATTAAGAACAAACATTCAGAAACAAGCAAGTCACTAACGACTATTAACACATGACATAGGTAAATAAAGGCAACAGTAGTATACCATGACACGTCTTATAGTAAGGTGAATTCACACTCAAATATAAAAGGAAAAAAATCTCTTTGCTCTAACGGTGCTTTAATCTGAATAATGCACAGTTAAGGTGTACATTAACTACCTCAGATATACTGCACAGTTCAAATCTATTTTTATACCTTTAGGGGCGGATCCTTGATTTTGAAAGTGGTGTTATTCTATAAAATAAAAATAAAAACCACCGAGTGTAGCAAGACTAAAAACAATTTTGACGATTTTATGCTTAGACACGATACGTTGACCAATCCAAAAGAGAACGACCTATTCGCCCCCTCATCCGAATCTGCCATCTGCCTTGACGTTTTGACAAAGAACTTTGTACAAATATCGTAGTTTCAAAAAAGGAAAAAAGAAAGGTTTCACATTCCTTTTTTTTATCTGAGCTTGGACATAAAATAATTTATTATATTTTGTGTACAACGTAAATCTTAAATCAGTATCTAAGAATATCCGAATAAATAAATTCTGATTTGGATTAGTTTTACACTCAATAAAATTTATAACGATTTTTTGAATATTTATTCCTATAAAGTGACTATTTTGGGATAGAATTTAATGTTGATCATATTTAAGTTTGTTTTAAAACAGGGGGATTAGCTAAAGATTAATCAGACTTTATTTAGATTGAGGTGTCTTAAAAAATTCATACAGTAGACAAAAGAAATTTGGGGGGATGGGGGAGTAAAAGATTGGAAAGAGAACGTATTTTCTCTTTATTTATTCTTAAATGTAGGTACTATAACATCTTCCTTAGACCTCGGTTCATCTTTCTCTAAGCATAACATTGCGGGAAAGAAATTACAAAGCAATTAATCTGAACTCAATAACCCTTTCAGTTATAATTTTTCATATACCGATTTGAAAGTACACAATATGTCAAAGTCTTAATCGTCACTATTAAATAAAAAATGGAAATAAATTTAACAGAAACGATAAAAAAAAACTACCATTTAATTACAATTTAAGAATAAGAAATTAATTTAAAACTTACCCCTTTCTTCACCCTACAAATTACTTTTCGAGGAGCCGTGGATTGCGGAATATTGTCCCCATTTCTAAAATTTCCACGTAAATTGGTTGCGTTATGTGTTTAAATAGAATAAAGATAGAAAAAACAGATACAAGATTCAAACTCCTAAGTTGAAAAATGTTATGACATGGCAACAAAGAACAATAGTCAAGACCACAAAAAAAACCGGATGGTCAAACTAAAGTCTATTTAATTATTAACACCAGAGCAACGCAGACCTTGCTAACAATCGGAGAAGATACCAGATTTGCAGATCCTACTCAACAATCATAACCCGTCATGCTGCATATATTAATGCACAACTGGGTAATAAGTCTTTTAGATGATGTCACATTCGAGGATGATAACGCCGAATTAACAATGAAGTGTGTACCATCATTTTTTATGAATGGAAAAGGTTAACATGCTTATATATAGACTAATTCTCTCATACTCGTCCGCTGTAGACTTGGTACACATTTGCGTCACCGTTCTTCTGCGCACTGCGTATGGTAAGATGTTTGTTGTTCTTCAGCGATTACCTGTTGTTATGTACTGTCATGTTATTTATTAATGTTAAAAGTTTTTGCGTTTGTTAGTACTGTATTACTATATACGCAGCGTTTTTCATCAGTTTTGTTTAACATTGCCATACACGCGGCATGTTTGATGAGAAATACAACCAGGTCCAACCACTGTTTTATAATGTCTTGTACCAAGTCAGGATTATGCTGCTGTTATTATACAGTCCGTTTCTATGCACGTTGGCGTTTTGTATGTGTGTTGTTGCTGTTCATTGATAATGTTTTTCTGTGTTCTTTTCCTCTTATAGTTTTGGATTTTGTTGTTACCCGGTATTGATTTCTATTAATCGGATAAAGACTTTGAACAACGGTATACTACTGTTGCCTTTTTTAAGCACGGATGTACTAAAAAATCAATTAAAAAAAAACATAACAGTCAAGCTTCAGTTCACATAATAAGTGTGTGGTTATGCGAACAATCATAATATAAAAGAAGTAATTATAACTGCAAAACCCAAATGATTCAAATATCATAATAGTTATAAAGACAAAGCATTTAAAATCATTAGCTGTCAATTTCAAAACTATTACTAAACGTCAACTTGGTATTCTCTATTTCATAATGAAACTTTACTTAACAGTAATTAAATAGATTATCATCACACATCTATATTCAACATTGGAAGAATTATTTATACTTTGTACCAAAGTGTAAACTATGTAAGGACGTTTTGGACATAGGTTGTTTCTACAAATTTACAACCTTCATGGTAGAATCTGCATGTATGTAACAACTGACTATTTTAAAAGATGAAAATGAAGAATGCATTCAAGATCACCAACTATTATTCTTTATTTACTGTGGATTCATTATTATTCGTTGGATAACAATTTTCGTGGTATTCGTGGGAACAGGTAAACCACGAAATTAAATGTTCAACGAATATCTCATTTTCTATAGGCAATTAAGCAGATTTCTGCAAAACCACGAATATGCAAATGTTCCTCAATCCACGAAAATTGGTACCCAAGACAATAAAAGAATCCGCAGTAAATACATTATTTGTAAAATAGGTGTTGCAAATTGCCATTTCAATGCTTTGTCTACTATTGGTGGCACTTTCAAGATAAACAATCGATGCCACTTCCTAGTCTCACTTTGTAAAGAAGAAGATAGTAAAAGGTAAAATAAAAAATCCGAGAAAAATTCAAGAAGGAAAGTCCCTCATCAAATGGCAAAATCAAAGGTTCATACACATCAAACAAATGAATAACAAATGGGGATTAAACCTGGTTTTAAAGCTAGCTAAACCTATCACTAGTAAAAGTCGAAAACGTATTAAAAATGTCTAAACAAATAAGAAGAACGAACAAAAGACAAAAAAAAACAGTCTATAAAAACACATTTAAAAAGTACAAACCCGGTATCATCCTATTCGGTAGGTAATATTCTAACAATATTGATTGGAGTTTAGTTATTTCATTGTTTTGAAAGCTATATTGGTTTCAATATAGTCAATGATTGTGAAAAAAATGTTTAAACAATATTATATTTTCATTAAACTGGCTCTAAAAGTTAGTGCGGATAGTAATTTTGGAAAGCCATAAAAAATGCCGGATTTTAAGAAATTGAAAAAGAAGATAAAATTTACAAATACATATGAAAAACATATATTAATATACAGTTATGGATTTTTTATTCATGAAAATAAAATCTATGATTTCAAATAGTTAAAAGCGATTTAATTCATGTAAATGATTTCATAGATGAAAAAGGCTTCGTTTCAGATGATATTATTTTGAATAATCAATTATAAAACTGGATGCCTAAACCAAATTCAGTCAGGAAATCGATACCAAAGAATTGAACAGCCATCTGTAAGTCAAAAATTCAATTATTTTAGACGGAAACCAAGGTTTACTCATACATGTAGCCAAGGCTCCGTGTTGAAGGCCGTTCTTTACGCTATAATGGTTTACGTTTTAAATTGTTATTTGGATGGATAGTTGTCTCATTGGCACTCACACCACATCTTCCTATATCTAATTAGTATAAATATCAAACAAAATGTATATAAGTCTTTGATAAGTTATACATTTATCCAAAAAATAGATTACTTTATCCGTATTTGGCACAACCTTTTGAAATTTCGGGACCTCAATGCTCTTCAACTTTGTACTTAGTCGGCTTTATAACTATTTTGAACTGAGCGTCACTGATGAGTCTTATTTAGACGAATCGCGCGTCTGGTGTATTAAATTATAATTTTGGTAGTTTTGCTAACCATTGAACAAATTTTTGAACTCTTCAATGACCATTTATACTACATTTGTAATACAGCTGAATTTTATTAAACAAAATAATTATATGAATCACGATAAAAATATTTGAAGGAAAATCTTAAACGTTTTGTCGGAAATTACTACAGCATATTCCAGTTTTTGGCGGTGTTCGTGTTGCTTAGTCTCTAGTTTACTATGTTGTGTCTTCTTTGATTTTATTTGTCTGTATGTCTTTTTATTTTTTAGCCATGGCGTTGTCAGTTTATTTTAAATTTATAAGTTTGACTGTCCCTCTAGTATCTTTCGCCCCTCTTTTTCGACAAGGAAGCTTTTCGATGATATTCGCAAATGTTTTGTAACTTTGAGGACGTGTTTTTCAACAGACTGCCGGCATCCCAATAGGAACAAACTGTGCCCCTCTACTTGCCGACTTGTTTCTTTACTATTATGAGGCTGACTTCATGCAAAAACTTCATAGGAAGAAAGATAAGAAGTTAGCAATACTCTACTTTCGGCTATACAGATGACGTTCTTTCACTAAACAATTTAAAATTTGGTGACTATGTGGAACGCATCTATCCAATCGAATCGGAGATAAAGGATACTACAGATACAGTTAAGTCGGCTTCATATCTTGACTTACATCTAGAAATTGACAATGAGGGTCGGTTAAAAACAAAACTTTACGACAAAAAGATGATTTCAGCTTTCCAACTGTGAACGTTTTATTTCTAGGTAGCAACATTCCAGCAGCACCTGCATACGGGGTATATATTTGCTAATTGATACGATATTCACGAGTTTGCATTTATGATCATGATTTTCGTGATAGAGGATTACTTCTCACAAGGAAGCTATTAAACCAATAGTTCCAAATGGTGGAGTTAAAATCATCCCTTCGTAAATTTTACGGACGCCATCAAGAGTTGGTTGACTGTTATGGAATAACCGTTTCACAAATGATATCGGATATGTTCCTTACTTCGTAACTACAATCCCCTTCCCTTTCATAAATGTGACCTAAAGAATAAGACTACTTACCGGAATTGTAATCACATAAGCAACACAACGGGTGTCACATGTGGAGCAGAATCTGCTTACCCTCCCGGAGCACATGAGATCACCCCTAGTTTTTGGTGGGGTTCGTGTTGTTTATTCTGTAGTTTTTATATGTTTTTTCATGTGTAATATTGTTTTTCTGTTTGTGTTTTTCCTTTTTAGCCATGGCGTTGTCAGTTTGTTTTAGATTTATGAGTTTGACTGTCCCTTTGGTATCTTTATTCCCTCTTTTTTTACACACAAATATGCTGCTAATCTACTGTGTTTGTATTTTTTTAACTCAATATTTGAGGAATATAATATCTTTAAGGTTAACTAAAAAAAAGATATTTGTGCACATAACATGTAAAGAATTGCGATGAAGATATAATTCTTTTTAAACACTGGTTAATTTTGTTTCTTTGTTATTTGCAAAGCAAAAGACAATAACATGTCATTGTTTTGCTATGATTTTTAATGTCTCTCTGGTATTTTTCGCCCCTTTTTTTCAACAAGGAAACTTCAACCATGATAATCTTCGGCAAAAGTTTTTGTAATTTTTATACATAATAATATGCGGCTTATTTATTGTGTTTGTATTTTTAACTCAATATTTTATGTTCTAAAGAGGAATAAAATATCCTTTGGGTAAACTAACAAAAAAGTGGTGTATATAACATGTATAATATTCCGATGAAAATATAAATACTTTTCAACACTGGTTATTTTTGTTTGTTTTTTTTATTTGCAAAGCAAAAGACAATTACATGTGATTGTTGTGCTATAATTTTTTGACTTGTTGTTTTATGTATAGTATTTCTTTTGACAATTAAGTTATCACCCTTTCTCTGAACTCATGACAGAAACAATAAAAAGGGACAATCAAAGTTCATAACTTGAGAAGTAAACTATATCTTAAAAATCGAATCACAACGATAAGATTAAAAGAAGACTTCAAAAAAGAATTAATGACGCACCAATACAATATAAAAATGAAGATGTTGTATGATTGCAAATGAGACAACTCTCCATAATAGAACAAAATAACACGAATTTAACTAAAGGTTACCGTACGGCCATTAACAATGAGTCAAGCCCATACCACATAGTCAGCTTTAAAAAGCAATATCCGTGCCTCCGGGTGATCCCACGTATAACAGAGTTGCCATTGTGTTGCTCAAAGTCTCTCTGTCTTATTTCGATCGATGATATATTTTTCTGTTAGTATTTGTTTTAACTCTGTGCTTGGTAACATGTTCCTTTTAAAGTTGTACATTAATCACACTTATTTATTACTTCTTTCTGTCTATATGATAAAATTTTCAATCAACCTATTGTATTGAAATGAAAAGAACTGATATGTTTATGAAACTACAAATATGTAAATAAACAAAAGGATGTTTTGCTGAAGTTAGAGATACTGAAATAATACTTAACCAAAAGTATAGAAAGATTTTTGGTATACTTCATTCAATCGAAGACTAACAAAACACAACTAAATGCAAAAAAAAAGACTTCTTGCGTGTTATATGCGATTTTCAGATTGGATAAATGTCTTTTACAATATGTCAGGCATATGATAGTAAGGTTTGGAACAGAGTTATCTCTTCCTGTAAGAAAAATTCGTCATTGGAATTCAAAACATCGGATTTGTTTCCACTTAAATGTCGCACTCCATATTCTACATTATACTTGCGGAATTTCATCTTGTTTAACAAAATACGTATATAAATGAAATAGAAAAACTATCAAGTAAGTTTGAGTATAATTATAAGTTCGAAACATTCAGTGCACATGATTAATATTGCGGTTGTTTTTTTTTAACAAGTATGACATTAACAAAAGCCACTGGATCAAAGAGCCAGAAAAAATGGAACTTTATCCTCTATTGCAAAGCTTACAAAACTTTGCCGATCATCAATAAATTAAGACGAAAGCTGAACCCATGTATAAATTTGTATGATAATGATTAAAACCTTAGTCGAAATCAATAAACTAAAAAATATTAAACAATTGCAAGTCATGAATATTAATAGCACATAATGTATTGGTTGCTTCAGTTTTATCTAATCATGCATTTCCAGTTTTTGACACAGAGTGCGTTAGTTGTTCTATATTTTTCTATCGCATTGTTTTGTGTTTTTTATTTTGGTGACAAGAGTTAATGAGAAATCATCCATTTGCAGAAAACTACATGTAAAATGTGCAATACACCAACATTTCAATATTATCTTGTAATATGTTGTTTAGGAGCTGGAATTCGATTATGCGATGCAGTCACTATAACCGGTGGCACTCTACATAAAAACAAAAGCATGGTTGCTGACACTATTTTTTCACTAGACAATATAGGTTTACGAATGTGTATAAGAGAAGCTATGCGATACAAATCATGTACTGGTGTTAACTATTGGCATGACAAGCTTCAGTGTAAACTTTTGTCGTGGGATCAAAGCATATCTAGCTTGTCTGTTTCATTAGATGACCAGCTTATTGTTAGTCCAGGACATGTATATACAGATATCGACAGCTGGACGATGGTAAGTTATCATATTTAAAAAGAAGATGTGGTATGATAGCCAAAGAGCTAACTCTTAACAAAACACCAAATGGCATAGAATTAAGATATCAGCTATAGTTAAGAACGGCTTTCAACAATGAGAAATGCCGCATAGTCAGCTATAAAAGGTCCCAAAATCACAAATGAAAACCATTCAAACGAAACTAACGGTCTAATGAAGGTACAAAAAAAGGAACAAAAAAAAACCAAAAAAACACATCAACAAATGACAACCACTGAATAACAGGATCCTGAATTGGGACGGGCACATACATACAGAATGTTGCGGGATTTAACACGTAAACGGCATCCATTCCCTACCCCTTACCTGGATCAGTGGTGTAACAGTGCAACATAAGAACGAACTATCAAAATTAGATTTAAAAGGCTTAACTCATCAGATTGATACAAATAGAAATACGTATAATAAAAACATAAATTTGTTTTGGCCATAAATATATAGAGCTGTTGGATAAATCGGCATAGACTATCTGATAGTCCTATTATTCTGTGTCCAACACTTTCTGTTAAAGAATATCTGGATATTAAACTCTACATATATTGCAGTCACACTTTTTAGGAGTTGAATCATAAAACATGTGATAAATGTGATAAAGACAACAACAGTCCACAAAAACACTGCACAAGGACTTAGGAATCAGCCATAGTTTCACACCAAGCCAGGGGAAAGACAAAGGAGGAATAAAGATACCAGATTGACATTCCAACTCATAAGTCGAGAATAAACGCAATGTAGAAAAAAGAACAAGACAGACACTTAAACATTAGTAAATACAATTACAGCATAGAAAAACTTAAGACTAAACAATACGAACCCCACAAAAACATGTAAATGATCTCAAGTGCCCCAGAAGTGTATGCAGATCCTGCTCTACATGTAGCACCCATAGTGTTGCTACTATTAATACAAACCCAGAACACGTGGTTGCGTAGGACAGATTACATTTCTCTTTAATCCTAAATAGTTCAATATATTTCAACAGTCGGATATATGTAATTCAAAAGAAGAAAAAAAAAGATACTTTTCACTAGTATTTGTTTTAAAAAACAGAGGAAAAAGAGAGGCAATTCATGGTATCTATGTTTGACGCAGCAGGTTTGAATCGGATCATTGTTGATTTTTTAGTCGTTCGGTTGGTTCCTCACTGATGTACGCTCTACATCTGAATTAATTCACATTCATATCAAATATTTTTTTTAATTTCTTACAATCTTATTTCAGTTAATTCAGAAATGTGTGCTATGCTTTTATTTTTGCGAAAAGGGCGACAGGGTACAAAATCACAATAATAAATGTACGCAATAATTTCATAATTTACAGCATCACTAAATTTCATTAACAGAATTCCGATAGCTGTTGGCCCAATCCCTGTCCTGAAGATACAAAGTGTGCTCTGTCGAAAAGTAACAGTTATGTCTGCTTATCATATGGTGAGTTTATCTGACTTTTCAGTTTAATTTTTCAGAAAGAAAATTTGTGTAAGGCATACATCATCAATAAATTCGAGAGAATTGTAGAAGATTTTTTTCTTATCAAATCAATAACTTATTTTTCCGTAAAGATAATTACAAATTCGATATAGCGTACATGGTTTTATCAATGCTCGAATTTAAATCATTCAATAATAATTCAAGCATAACTTCAAATAAGTTTGAAGGGAAAACGTCACATGCTATGCATGCATCACCCAACATGCGAATCTTGATAATGTCGATTTTTTACAATCATACAATAGTCAAAATGTTGCAATCATAAAAAAGTCAAAACTGGCAGAATGAAAGATCACATGACTATACAGCTGGTGTTTAAACTTCTCAGACTGCGAAATCACGTCGCTAGTAAGTTAAATCACTGACAGATCATATCGAGGAGCCGTTTGTAAACGTTGACAGTAATGCTTTCTTTTTGAATATTGCAGTCTTTCGTCTTCATAACATAATTGGGGCAAATTTGAATAAAAACATATAAAACAACATTGATGACAACATCCATCCAATCTAAACACAAGTTAAACACGTGAAACATATTATCTGACATATGTAAATCCCATCCAACTGAGAATAAAGGGAAGTCAGCCGTACAAAAAGTTATAATCCTCATGTTTGTCCTAGATTTTTTAGTCAATCAGCAATCAGTCAGTCAGTCATTCCATATGATAAGATTTCTTAGAAGTATTGACATTTTATAACTCACATTTTAATCATTGCTTAAATCTCCTGACATTCATATTAACGACATTACTAAAAATAGAATGGTCTGATTAATATATTGATTAATTTTGCCTAAAGGGTCATAAAGGGACGACTTTGAACTAAAATATATGACAAAATGATTGTTTCGTATTTTTGACATTTTCACCTCATATGTCTGTTTGTTTTGTTCACACATCATTGTCAATATAACGGAAGTTTTTTCGACTGTCATGTAAGGGAGAACCTTAGCTGGCTATATAACCATCTTTAGTTCGCCGTATTTAAACAAGCAACTGCCTTAACCAAGGATTTTTTAGAATTTGATCGACTAAGTTATATATATAATTACAACCCATTAAAAAAAGCAGAATTTGTTTATGATTAAAGACTGATATTAATATGATGTTTGTATTTCGTTTGTTTGGTGTGTTTTAAGCTTTTGGTTTTGCCATTTTCTTAGGGATTTTCCGTTTAGATTTTTTGGAGTTTAGAATTTTTGTCATTTTAGTTTTTTCACTTTTAAAGTTGACCAATTTATTTTCGTTCTGCAGAAGTATACCCTCTGTGTAATCTGGCGCAATTTTTCTCAATTTGATTATTAAAATTGTAATGATCACTCTCAAAGGGATTTCAGCAATATTGGTCTGAGTTGCTGGTGATAAATGCATTAGTGTACACTACCTGTGAATCTGATCTCTCTTAATAGAGCTTTCTTACAAATTGACGAAAGGTACGTATGCTTGACGAATCATACGTAAGACTCGTTTTAGGGATCCTTTATTTTGACATATTTAAATAATAGTCGTGGAACTTCGGACAATTATCGTGTATGCAACGACACTTATTAAATTGGATTTTTCTTGAGATATATTTAGATTTCGGGACGTACGATAGGTTAGAATATGATTATTGATACCACCAGGTCGGAGGAGATAACACTACAAAATATTCTAAATATAGAGTAGTCAGACGAAAAAAATGCCCCTAGAACACTAAAAACCGGCCCCTCCACCACTCATCAATATTACAATGTTGCACTGTTTAACCTAAGAAAATGTAAAAGCAAATATATTGTCTTCTTATCTAACAGAAACTCAAACACTTCCTTGATTCGAAATTTGTAACGCTCTAAATGATAAAATGAAAATGAAGAAAAAAAGATGATCTTCATACTATGCCATATACTGGTGCTCGTTTCATAACTTTTGAATCATCGCCTCTCCCCTTGTAATATGTATTGCTCCCCCCCCCTTAAATGTGTATATATGATACACCGGGGAACGGTTATTTTAGCGTATAATTGCGTTTTGCCTATAGTCCTTAACATTCATGAAATATTAGCCACTGGACGATAAGTGACAACTTCGCGTCTATCTTCCAAACATGTTTACTGTTTATCGTCATTATAAAATCCACAATATATATGGTGCAAAATTGTAGATTTATTTTCTTGATATACAAAGTCTTTTTTTCTAGATTTATTCAACATTACTTTTTAAAAACATTGTAGCATAATTTTTTTAGCAAAGCTCGATATTCCACTTTGACAATTTGCTGAATGTGTACTGTAACAAATAAAAATAAATGTGAATCTTGTCGTTAAATTTAGACTAATGTACTCCAATAATGTCATTGAAATGTTAATCGTGAACCTCGTGCTTAAAAAATTCCCGCGGAAATGTGTGTAGTCGTGGTTTATGTAAGTAAAGTATCGTACGTAAGTGTATTTGACACTATTTTACTCTGTTTGATTATATTTAAATCGTGTATTATTTGCAATATTATTATTTTTTTTAAATAAACTTGATTTAGAAAAGAATGCTGTTTTACCGGATAAAACAAAGACTCTTTTAACTGTTATTGTAGAAATGAAATACGTTCTCCCTTTACGTTCCTTCGTACCTTTCGTCAATTTGTAAGACAGCTCTAATTAGAGTTTATTCGATTACCTCAGATTTAGTTCTTTACCTTGGTGTTCTGTTTAATTGATTTACGATAGTAAGATACCGTTAAACTACAGTCGCTGATTTGGAACATTGGAAAAACACTGATGCATCTTACACATGTAATTAATTCAAACTTTAATAGCCCTTTGAATCAAATAAGTTTTATATTTTGACAGACTGTCCCTACAGTTGTGGATTTGAGAGTGATGCATCATGTATTTTCAAGAATTCATTACAGGATAATTTTGACTGGACACGTCATTCTGTAAGTTAAAACAATTGGTTGGGTGTCATTACAATTTGTTCGACTTAGTTATATATATATATATATATATATATTACTCGTCTAAACATCAACCCAACAATGTTAGATCTGTAAAGTTGCTTTCGCAAATTTTTGGTTCTTCCCTCGCCGGGATTCGAACCCATGCTACTGTGATATCGTGACACCAAATCGCCTGCACTGCAGCCGTCCGGCTGGACCACACGACCACCTGGGCTCTACTATAATAGAGCTGTCGCTGGCCGTGTGTTACCTTTCCTCGTCATTTTTAATCTAGCGGCGTACTACAGTACATGATATATAAGGCATGAAGATGTTATTGTTACAGATCAGCTAAATTATCTATAGTAAAGGATCCTACAAATTAATGTAATATACAGTCACAGAAAATAATTATATTTATAAGTACGTCTGAGTCAGTGACAACTCTACAACAGATGTATCCATTGGATCGCCATCAATGATGGTGATACATGGCTGTGTACATAATGTATATACAACTCGTCTAAACATCAACCCAACAATGTTAGATCTGTAAATTTGCTACTGTGATATCGTGACACCAAATCGCCTGTCGTGTGGTCTAGCGGGACAGCTGCAGTGCAGGCGATTTATTGTCACGATATCACAGTAGCATGGGTTCGAATCCCGGCGAGGGAAGAACCAAAAATTTGCGAAAGCAAATTTACAGATCTAACATTGTTTGGTTGATGTTTAGACGAGTTGTATATACATTATGTACACAGCCATGTATCACCATCATTGATGGCGATCCGATGGATACATCTGTTGTAGAGTTGTCACTGACTCAGACGTACTTATAAATATAATTATTTTCTGTGACTGTATCTTACATTAATTTGTAGGATCCTTTACTATAGATAATTGAGCTGATCTGTAACAATAACATCTCCATGCCTTATATATCATGTACTGTAGTACGCCGCTAGATTAAAACTGACGAGGAAAGGTAACACACGGCCACTGAAAGCTTTATTTTTGTAGAGCCCAAGTGGTCGTGTGGTCTAGTGGGACGGCTGCAGTAAAGGCGATTTGGTGTCACGATATCACAGTAGCATGGGTTCGAATCCCGTCGTGGAAAGAACCAAAAATTTGCGAAAGCAAATTTACAGATCTAACATTGTTGGGTTGATGTTTAGACGAGTTGTATATATATATATATATATAAATGTCTAAGAATATAATTTATATAGACATTTATATAATTTTAATTCAGTAACTGTATCAGTTTATTTTCACAAACTGATCCACGCTTAATTAGATTGAATGTTGATTGTTGCTATTTTTAGACATTATATATATATATATATATATAAACGCCTAAAAAGTGTACATAACAACACCAATAACACAAAAAGGAACTATAAATGTAATTATTTATAAATATTTCGGATAACAGATATCCTTCGTCAGTCAGATTCTGATGTTAAATGAATCATCTTTAAGTCTTCTTAGATTAAACTTTTACTAAATCTTGAAATTTATACAATAAAAAAGGCAAACCGAACATCAGTTAAGACGCTTGCATCATTGCAAAAATATGTTGAATATGAAATAGGTTATATGACTAATTACCTCAGAGAGTTCAAATAAATGTTTTAAATAAAAATAATAATGTGTGATATGAACTAGCATAATTCTAAAGCTTTAACAGTGTCGATAATTATGATGTTACAAGAAAGATTGCGTCAATAAGAATTCCAAATAAACAGCATTGAACGGTCTTATTTCTAAATAAACAGCACTGAACGGTCTAAAATTCTAAATATTTCAGATTTAACAACTGTAGTGTAGTTACATTAGAGTCTGCGATGTTTAAAACAATATATATATATATACGACCCATTAAAACATGTAGAATTGGTTTATGATTAAAGACTGATATCAACATGCGTATGTCGCTTAGCTTTTTGCAAAACTAAGTCTGAATTTATTTTGCGCTAACTAATCCTTTTGATTTAACTATTTGTGGACTGTGTTTATACCAAATTATAGATTTGGAAATTTTGCGTCAAAAATATTTTTATTTAATTCTTACAAACCTGCTCGTGCATTTTTCATTGTTATTCAACGCAAAATAATTATCTAAGACACCTGGGACGATCTCATTTCACAAATGATTTCTATTGTCTACTTTTTTGTACCTCAAACTTATTTACCCGATGTAGGTCTTTAAGTTGAGGTTCAATTTTCTTAAAGTTAATCGGGCATGACTAATTAGATACGCCCTCTTAAAAACAGGGGGTCAGGCGGTATTTTGTGGAAGTAATAACCTGTCCCGAACCTGAAGATGTTGGCTGCAGTAGGAATTTATTTATAAAAAAGTCCATATCTCATTTACTTATAGTGGCCGTTATTGATTGTAAATTCATGACGTTTTGTTTATGGCTTTCGTCTACCGTGGAGAAAAAAGTGGGAATGAGGGCTAATAGCTTAACTTACGAGTTCTATCATTATTGTTCAAATCTTTTCTATTACGGCATACGTTTTACCTCTAGCGAACACTCTGCCTTATTCTAAAAAGTGCCACTCTAAATTTGTAAGCATTTGATTCAGATTGATCCACTTTGAATCTAGTCGTGAATATGCATGACATATTTGCCACTGGACACAAAGTAGCAATAAATTAATCATCTTCATTTAGTGATGTATAATCATTTGTCCTCAGTTGATTATAGTCTCAAACAGTTTTCCAATGTTTATATATTTCATTATTATTTACATTTGATTTTTTATGCGTAAATCTTAGCATTTCTTCCATCATTTTTCTCTTTGCATTTAATTTTTTTTTTCAACATTAAAAAAACGTTATCGTAGTACACACCAGGAGTTACATTATATAATTTCCAGAAAAACTAATAGGGGAGGGACTAGAACAGAAAAACATTCTTCATTGAGTGGCAATAACTCATATATTGAAGCGTACAATGACGGCTGTCTCGTCTAGGTGACAATATTTGCTGTTACAAGTTTATTTATATCTCAGACTGGTATAATAGTTGTCCTAAAAGCAAAAAAAAAATATAAAAAATTGTTGACAACAATTTATAAAAAGATTCAACTTATTTTGGGCGTTTCATTTTTTTTTATATTGTCTTGCTGATCGGTTTTGTTATATTTTTTTTCCATCTACTATTGTTCTAGCAAAAGTCACGAAAAATGTTGTTAAAATCAGCCATGCGACTTATTTGAAAAGAATAAGCTAACCTTTCTTGTTGTTTACACATTTCAATCATTCAACTCGTGCGTAGATCGTCTTTCCCTGTAATGTTTAAGGTAAAGACAGCGTGAAATTCTCACTACACCAGGCATCGGGTATGCATTCCTATTATATTTTGATCGGACAAAGCTGCGTATTTATATAACCAATAAGCCAAACGAACGCACCCATTTAGCAAGGGTATACTGTGGGACGAGAGAGGTCCAGAGATGTCAATATTTCTATACCCAAGCGAATCATTTGGTTTTGAATAAAAGAAGATAAAGGTATACATTCATGCGACAGCAACCCAAAGAAACAGATAAATGAAAATATTTAGAGTCAACCTTCGGTTTGTTTTATAGAAAGATGCCTATACAGAATAATAAGCTCAAAACTGACCCATGACTAAATAAAACATGGTCAAATAGGCCGTTTCTATGAAAGTCGGCGTTTGTTTTTTGTTGTAGTTCAATGTTTATGTTGTTCCGTTGTTTGTTTTTTTATCTTATATTTGATGTGTTTCCCGCGATTTTTGTAAGTTACCCAGAATTGTTTGCGCCTCATCACTTTTTTACAAGTGGATAGCGGTTAACTTATGTTGCCTTTGCTTCATCCATCTGGATAGAAAAACTAAGAAGTAAAGCAAATTCATAAAACAAATGAAGGTTATATTTTTTTTAATTTTTTTTTTTATTTCTTCGTCACACTTTAAAATATCATGATATACAGCTCCCAAACATTGAAATGATTGAATATCTTATTTTATTTTACATCGTAAGTTGATTTACCCCAATTTTAAAAAGAGAAGAGTCGTAAAATGTTTTCGTTTGATGATGTCCAAAGTTTAGTATTACCAAAGTTTAGTATTACCAAAGTTTAGTATTACCAAAGTTTAGTATTACCAAAGTTTAGTATTTACCAAACTTACCATTTATTTAGATAGACTGTTGATTTTTAGGGTGGTACACCTTCTACAGATACTGGACCAACTAAGGCAGCTGAAGGAAGTTACTATATGTACACAGAGATGTCAGGCATAGCGAATGGGAGTAGAGCTGTTCTTACAACAGAATCTGCTAGCTTAACGGGTATGTTCAACCCACTATTTCATTTTTTTTCTTAAAATGTCCTGTACCAAGTCAGGAAAATGGCCATTGTTATATTATAGTTTGTTTCTGTGTGTGTTACATTTTAATGTTGTGTTTCTTTTGTGTCGTTGTTATCCTCTTATATTTGATGCGATTCCTTCAGCTTTAGTATGCAACCTGGGTTTGGTTTTTTTTACGATTTATGAGTTTCGAACAGCGATATACTACTGTTGCGTGTATGCATGCTCTTGTTGAATAATAAAGAAACAACACTTTATAAAGTTTATTTGTCCGTAGCGGTTTTCAAATTTGTCTATTTCGAACACCTAAAACCAAATAATTTCATGTAACAAACATCGGTTAAAGTGACACAACACACGTAACGAGATATATAAAACAAGAAGGTACTATTTTGAAATCATTACAGTATAAATTAAATTTATTTTTCAGCAAGTAGTTTCTGTCTGTCATTCCAGTATCATATGAATGGCCTGCCTGGTACATTAAAAGTATTTGCTGGAGACAAAACATCTTCTTTGACAAGTATCTGGGAGAAATCAGGAGTGCAACCAAATCCAGACCAATGGAAAAATGTTACTATAGAAATACCACAATTCAATAACCCTGTTGTAAGTATGTTGTTATTTCATCAGGAATTAATGCCTTCTTTTCTTTGATATTTTGCAATAGTTTGTATTTTCAAGAAATTGCCAACACACTGTATTATGCTTGGTACTTGAATAAAAGAATAGGAAAGCGATTGAATTTCGTAAAGTTGCAGAGTTGTGTATGAGATTTTGCCATTTGCTAAGGCACTTTCCGTTTATAGGTTCATTTTTTTTTTGTATTTAACTTTTCACATGCATGTGTGTGAACCACACAATGACAAGGGTTCAGATGCAGACTACATTGCGTGCAATACCTCGAATGGCACCGGATATTGTAAGCATAAAAAGATGCAGAAAACTGGGATAAAAAAAACAATGTTAATACAACTAATTAAATATCTATAGAATCATTCATGATTTTATAGTTAACTATCTAAAATAGCCCATTTAGAAATTTTGCAATTAAACAGTTACTAAAGTTCTCAAAGTGATCATTGAAAAGCTTAATATTCCTTTTACATCACAACGTAATTAAAACGTTAAGCTGACTTTACAGAGTTATCTCCCTGTTGTGTTAGCTACCACCTTAAGATGAACTTTTAAACTGGCTGTTCAGTAACATTTTACTAATGACTGAGAAAAAATATCAATTGTTTTTCACCTTACTTGTTGAAAATTAAAACATTTATAAATAGACACTACTCTGGAGGTGTGCCTCTCTAGATGTGTGCAAGGATTGGCAGAAGTTATAAAATACAGAGAATGCATTTTTGTAAACATTGTATGGGAACATCGTTTAGCAAAACAAATCGGGCATAATTATTGAAGATGAACTAGGCAAATAAAATCATGTTAATTCTGGATATTTCAATTTTGAATTTCAGTGTGCAATATATGCATAATAAAAACGAATATAAATTAATGACAGTTGCTCAGAACTAAAATATATGGTAAATTTTCCGGCATTTGATATCTTATCCTGACACTAGAAATACCAGACTTATAATTTGATAATTTAAGGATGTACTTAGGTGAGGTTATGTAAAAATAAATAAATCAACAATCTAAAATTGATACTATAAGCGTTCGTTAAGGATACAAATAAGCTAAAAATATAGGTAGGTCATGGACCTCCTTTTCGAGATATTTGAGATTTAAAATATGGCGGGAAAAGGCTGACTCGGACTTTTACCTTATATTTGCATTGGTATTATTTGTGTCTCAAAACAAAAAAAGAAAATAAAGAATCTTCTAAAAATTTTGGAAATGACCTTTCATGAGCTATTAAGTCTTATATGAAAAATAATAAATGGGTGTTATTGGGCAAAATAGTTTACCTTGTATTGTATGGAAAACACCAAGGAACCCGAACATTTGCCACAAATTCCAAAACCTCACCTAAGTACATCCTTAAGAACAATCTGTAGGTCTGTTTCTCATTTAAGCCAAAAGCTGTTGCTGTATCTCAATCGCATCATAAAGCAACCAAATAAAATATATATGTGATGAGTAAATGTTTCAAGATGACGTGTGTGTCGACTGAAACTAACCTTGAAGCGAAGCAAAAATTAAAAGATAGATTTAAAATAAAAAAAAAATGTTTTTGTCAAAATTAAAGAATAAGGTTGTGGTTTGTATCGCAAGACTGTTTTTTTTTTCAGATCACGATAGAAGGAACCAGAGGCGATTCATTCAAAGGTGACATTGCTATTGATGATCTGATTCTGAAAACTCCTGGTCGTTGATGTCATAAGTGGTACGTCATTATTTTAACATCATATAAATGCATCAGACCATTGTCACTGAATGTTGTGCTAACCTTTGAAAATGCCTATACACCGTCCAGAACATTGCAGTTATGTCACGTGATTGAAAGTGTTTGATTTTTGTCAGTTTAGGGCTTTTCCGTTTTCAGTGTGTCTTGTAGTTTTGTCTTCTGTTTTTCTGTTTAAGGTTCACAAAAATAAATTAACTTTTGGTTTCAAAACTTTCCTCTCTTTTTCTAAATGAACTGAACTTGTTTTCGCATTGCATTCAGTGGCATTTTGGCATTACTTTATCATTAAATTTGACTATTAATCATAAGCCCCACCATATTATTAATGTGACGGTCGAAAGGCTGTCGTTCAATGATTGACGTTGGCTAATATCTGTCATGTTTGCTTTTCGTAAATGAAAACATAAGCTGTTAGTTTTCTTAATTTTAATTGTTTCACAATTTTCATGTAGGTTTTTATATAACGATTTATAGTTATAATTCATGGCCATATCGTTGCTCATAATTGCTGCCATTCACCTCATGTGAACTTCGTGGATTTTTGTCACATCTTCTTGTTTTTATAATGAGATATTTAGTTTATCAACGGTTGCCACTAGAGGATCAAGACCCCCGCCTCTCGTTTAGTTGTTGATTGGATTTGTGTTAATTAAAACAGTACAATCGACCAATTTTTTATATTTTAAAAATATTAATAAACACAAGCCACTTCTGTATTACTCATTCTGCTCTAATTCCACCTCAGGAATACATTACCTTAGCTATATTTGGAGAGAAAAAAAACATTGTTTGGTCCTCATTGCTCTTCAACTTCGTACTCTATTCGGCCTTTTTAACATTTCATGATTCGAGCGTCAATGATGAGTTATTGTAGACGATACGCGCGTGCAATTGCACATACATTTTTAATGGGTTATTTTGTATTTCCCATTTATGGGCATTATGTTTTTCGGTCTATGTGTTCGTGTGCTGTACGTTCGTCCTCTCGTCCATCCGTTTGTCCCGCTTCAGGTTACACGTTTTGGGTTAAGTTTTTCGGTTAAAGTTTTTGTCAAGGTAGTTTTTCATGAAATAAAATCAACTTTACACTTAGTCAGGGATGGGGTCGATTACCTTAAAATGTAATCGATTAAATTACCATTACTTTGCTAATAAAATGTAATCGATTACATTACAATTACACCCTTTTTCATATGTAATCGATTACATTAGATTACTTTTTTTTAAAGTAATCATGATTATTTTAGATAACTTATGATTACATTGTTTATTGCAATATCAAAGTTTTTTTATAATTTTTTATCCACACAGCTAATTTTAGTGATTTTTTTAAAAGCTTTAAATTATTCATCTTAATTAAAAGAATTTATAGACAAGTACAGTGTAACATGTTTAATTTGATAAAATAGCTATTACAAACAAGTCCATGTCCTTTCTCTGTGTAAAAGATATAACTTTATTTTTTTCTACAAATTTTAACCAACTGCCTAATTAACAAAAAACCTGAACAAATAAGGAAAAATTAGTTAATTATAGTTTTATTGTCTGTTGGGACATAATTGACACATCCATTAATGTTTTTACAGGTGTTAATCACTACTTCCAATTTTTTTAACAAACAATAGGTGAGCCTGGTATATTAAAATTTTATTGTCTTAATAACAATATCAATAAAGTTAAAAGTGGTTGATTGTCATTATTTTGTTTGAAAGTTTTTAATACTTGATCTAATTAATAATTATTGTCAGGTGAAAACACAAAACAGCTTTGTAACTTAGGAAAGTATATACATTTCTCTTTAAATTAAGAAACAGTTTATTTTAATAAAATATATTTTGTACAAATGAAACTTCTGACGTCACCTGTTGTTTACTATGCATATTGTTTGAAATATTATGCCATATGTATACACTGTACATGTACTTGTTTGTACTGATGAGCCGTAAGGCTAAAAGTTAATAAAGAATAAAAATTAGAAAGCACATATTATACACGAATTTATGGAAAACAAAATTTATTCAATTTGTCAATAAATGAAATCTGGTTTTAACCTCCATTTTGAATTAAGTGAGCTCATATATTTATGTCGACCATCAAAGTAAAATTGGAACTAAATGTTTTCTGCATTTGAATTTGAATTTATTTATGTAAAAATATTGGTTAAACTTATACGAAATTGGAGTTAATATCAGAAGTTTTCAATCAAGGAAAACAATGCTTTCAAGGCATATTCTTGTATCATAAGAGCTCAATCTCACAACAAAATATTGGAGAGGCAATTTCCTTTAGTAAACTGTTAACAAAATAAAACACTTGGTTAAACAAATTTGTTACATAGATGATACAATTTATCATATTAAACAAGGTTCCATCATTATGAATACCATTTTCATGATTTTTTATTCAAGTTTTACATTTTCTTATTTTCATATTGTCTATCAAAAACTATTTTCATATATATACAAGATTTGTAATCAGCAAGTAATCATATGAATGTAATCTTAAAGTAATCTAAAAGTATTCATGATTACACCTGTTTTTTGCAATGTAATCGATTACATTATGATTACTTGTAATCAGAAATGGCAAGATTACTGATTACATAATATTACACTGCAAAATATAATCGATTTCAGCTTATGACGATTACTGAATACGATTACCCCATGCCTGCACTTAGTACACATGTTACCTTGTAGTGCCAAATTAGAGTTATTACGCCCCATTTCACGGTCCATCAAGCACGAAAATAATAGTGCTAGTGTGGCTTCAGCGTACTATGAAGATTTTCTTATTTAGAAAATATTATTAAGATGTTATTGGGAATAACAATAACAGTCGAATAATTCAATATACTAAAATTGCTTCGTCTCATCTGTGAAGAACAAAAAATAACTGGACTTGCTGTTTGTGGTATTGATTTAAATTTAAAAAATGCTATCACAAGTATTGTTGACAGTTTTCAATAGAAAAATACACAAGTGACATAGGAATCTCGTTACATATGATGGAATTAGGATATAACTTCAATAAACCTTAGTTTGAATTTTGTACAAAAAAATAATGTGTATTTGTACCAGTTATCAGTGTTTTTGCAATTATTTTCTTCTCTATTACATTGGTTGCAAAGAATTGTCGTAACTTCCCTGTGAAATAAAAATCAATAATTGCACCCGTGTATTTCACTCCTTTGTTGTCATACAACAATAGGTGTTCGACGACGTCACCTGGAAGCAAATTGACAATGCGTAGAAAAAGATACAGTTCCTTATTTTTCTACTTCAATTCCAGTTAAAACCTGATTGGCTATTTAATTAAAGAAATAACAAGATAGAACATTCAAATATAAAAAAAAATCAACTTATATTTAACTCATGCGCTAATGTGTTTCGTCATTTGTTGAATATTTTTCTATATTTAGAATGAGGACACTTGAATGGTCTTTATTTCTTTTTTTGTCACCTATGCTAAGTCTAGAAAAATGATTGAGTATTCTGATATAAACTTTCTATCAGTTAGTATGTTCGCTCCTCTTGTTTTTGAATTTTGCTAGATATTCGGAATCATCTTGTTTTGTCTATATAGTGAAATTTAAAAAAAAAAAGCCGCACTAACAAGCATACGGACCCTTATGTTTTTTCTGCTTTTCTAGTTCCTTTATTTATATACCATCAATTTATAACAGTCTTTTAAAAAGCTTGTTATCTTGAAACAGAGTAGCCAACATCCTTAAACTGTCAAATATGTTCGTTCGTGCATTTAACATCCATGATAGTAGATTCACAAGTGCCAGAGAACTTGTACAAACATTATGTAATACTATGTAAAATATAATAATTACAATAATTACTGCACATATTCTCTCTTTTTTAGATTTCAAAAGCTGAAGAGAAAAAAGAAAAATTGTATAGTTTTAAGAATCTTATAAATGTTAGTTTTTCATATACTTTAAAATTATCAAGTGAAATTTTAATACTAATGTGTATATAATATTAATTGTTTGATGTTCAGTTATGTATTAACGGCTGTTACAAATCAAAAAAAATGTTTTACATTGTCATATCGGGGCCTTACTATGCGGTATGGGCTTTGCTCATTGTTGAAGGCCGTACGGTGACCTATAGTTGTTAATGTTTGTGTCATTTTGGTCTCTTGTGGTCTCATTGGCAATCATACCACATCTTTCTTTTTTATAAAATAGGTAGTTTTTTGTAACATTCTTTCCAAGTCCCACCTAATAAAGTGGCGTTATTATCATATCCGTCCCTACGTCTGCTGAATTCTGGAACAATGTATCTGACAGAATATTGATGTGGTCACATAAATTAACAGGTTATCCAAATGTTAATTATAGGGTGTGTACTAACATTTGCTACACGGCGGATGGCACATGTGAAACTCTCCATCCAAGACACAATTTGTAATAGAAAAACCATTATAGGTCTACAAATGGTAGGCTATAAAGGACCCAAATATTGACAAGTCTAGTGTAAAACCATACAAAAGGGAAAACCAACGGTCTAATATCTATTCAAAACGAGAAACTTTTTTGAAAAAAACTTTCATTGTGGTTAGCCTCAGACCAAGAACTAGTTAATTAGTTTTGTCACATTTATTGACAACTGATAATAGTGGATGTTGTCAGGTCTTTGTTGGTTTATGTTTTATTAAGATATTAAACAGTTCTTAAAACACAGTATGATGTATGTTTGAGCGTAATGAATTACAAATATCAATATATTGATGAATTTGAGTTTTATTGTGCTGCGCATTAACGTTTCACTAACCTGTTCTATTACCGCATCTAACGTTATGGTCATGTGAGCATTTTCAAGCTAGGCTTTGTGCCGTACGGCGACGTATATCTGTTTTTTATGTCATTTTTGTGTATAGTAGAGTGTTGTCTTACTTGCAATCATACCACAACTTCTTTTTATATTAATCATTCAACGTTATGCATGGTTTTGACAAATCTCTGTATTTGTACGAATGACATGGCCAATTTAGAGCAAACATCAGCAGCAGCTCGGTAGGTAATTAATACTTTTTTTTCATTTTCGGCATCCAAGCAGCCTCAGATCATTATAAAATGGCAATTGTTTTCCCTCTGGTCCTTTAATTTTTTGGCGCGGCGCTTTCTGGTTGTTTTTTTTCGACTTATGAGTTTGAATTCCCCTGTTTTATCTTTCGGCTTTCTTCTTCAATAAAGTCAGCTGATATTGTTTTATTAATAATATTACAAGTTTTAATCCCTTTTACCTTTTCGGACATATGTTATATTTTTTTAATAACATGAATAAGTGTATGTTTTTGTTTCAATACGAGATACAACTTGGACTCTTAATCATGTGAATGTTGTCTAAAAATACTTTTTCCTATAAATGTGTATTTTTGATATTGTTTAGTAACATAACCATGATAACAGTGAGCGATTTTATTGTCGAATAATTGATACTAGGTTTTAATTTTTATTAATATGTATTTCATTTAGCTTTGTTGTTGCCATCTTTTGACTTTAATTAACTAGAGGAACGAAGACAAATGTAAAGTATAGTATCAATAACTGCATAATTATGTTGTTTGAATAATCAGCTACCAAAAAAAAAGAGTTTTCTGTTATATTTCGATATTAACTAAGTAAACGACAATTCTTAACTAATCCTAGTCCATTTTTACATTAATACAAATATTTTTTTAGTACTGCTTTCGATTCTAATTTTAAATAGATCATCTACAAAATGTGAACTATTCAGTTTAAATACAAAACGGTAGCATTTAGATTAATTTTCCTCGTGATTGGTTGGTTATTAATTGATCATATATTGTTTGTTCTCTTATTGTAATAAAGATTGTCAGCAGTGAACAGGTTAGCTTTTTCGCTATCCTTTTCCTGTGACATTACCTGAAACACTCAAAACGTTATGTGTGCGGTAGTTAAACCCAACCTTACTGTGGTATTCAGTATGTGGGAAAACGGGATGAGAGTATTAACTGTTATATATCAACGTATTTTATTTCATGTCATATGTTTTATAAACCATTGTATTTATTGTATTGTATATTACTTAATCATAGAATTATACAAATTTATGAAGTCCAATTGTGATTTTACATATAATTGTTTGTGTTTTTAGTGATTTAGATGATTACACAATCTTGACCGATGGACCCCTAATTTTGACATTTTTACCTATTTGTTTTGTTCACGCATCGTTGTCAATTTAATGGAAATTTGATGTGACTGTCACACAACTGAGAGGTTAAGCTAGCAATAAAACAAGTTCATTCACCCATTTCTAACATAAGAAAATGCCTGTACCAAGTTAAATCTATGACAGTTGTTGTCCATTCGTGTTTGAGCTTTCGATTTTGCTTTTTGATTAGGGATTTTTCTTTTTGAATTTTCCTCGGAGGTCAATATTTTTGTTATAATATACTTTTTGCTATGAATGTAGATAATAAAAAGTTTATAAGTATAAAATGCAAAAAATAGCGAATGAATAACTGATATTCGATATAACTTAGAAGCCGATTGGATAATGTTTATTGAATAATACTCATGTATGGGGTTGCAGGCATACATAAATAAACAAAATAACTTACCAATACATCATAAAAGATCAATAAAAGAACAAAACATTCTAAACATATGTATCTCTAATGCAAATGTCGAGTCTACCCTCCTCACTGACCTTGCCTTTCTCACAAAAAGCACCATACTGCATTTAGACCACCTGAGACAAGTGTTTAAAACAACAAACAGCTTCTTGACGACAGGTCAAAGCAATTAAAAAGATGGTATACTTGAACAATACAAACAGACATATATTTACAAACAAATAAAATATAAATGACGACTAAACTGTAGGAGTAATTAAACAATCATCCATCGTAGGAATGCAAACTAATGACTAACATAATAACGACACAAATAAACAAATTTCAACGTTAAAGGTGGTACAAAACACTATAAAGAGATAAATCAGCTGAATGTTTTTATAATGTTCTATTGTTGAGGAATCATTTAGCGTCTCAATGATTAAAATCACAAATTGTTTTATTTCCAATGTTTACCAATAAACTATGTATTTCAATTTATTGAAAGTTTTTACATTGTTGTCAAAAGGTCAAAACAAATATGTTGTCAACATGTAATGAAAATTAAACGAGCAAATATGAACTTAGTCGATGTGTTTGGTACAACCTTAAGTTAGTAGTGATCAACAGATAGTTCCCCACATACATTTGACATATACCGATGTATGATTATTTTGTGAGGCTCGCATTTTCTAACAGTTAATTTAAAAGAATAACAAATAACAAGAAGTTCATATTCCCTATGTTTAAGTATCAGTCAATAAATTGACATATTATCAGAAAAATCTTTCAACAAATCCTAGTCTCGTTCATTGTCAAAGTGAGCACATCTTTATCATAAATTAAGAACAAACATTCAGAAACAAACAAGTCAATAACGATTATTAACACATGACATAGGTAAATAAAGGCAACAGTAGTATACCATGACACGTCTTATAGTAAGCTGAATTCACACTCAAATATAAAAGGAAAACAAATATCTTTGCTCTAACGGTGCTATAATCTGAATAATGCACAGTTAAGGTGTACATTAACTACCTCAGATATACTGCACAGTTCAAATCTATGTTTATACCTTTAGGGGCGGATCCTTGATTTTGAAAGTGGTGTTATTCTATAAAATAAAAATAAAAACCACCGAGTGTAGCAAGACTAAAAACAATTTTGACGATGTTATGCTTAGACACGATACGTTGTCCAATCCAAAAGAGAACGACCTATTCGCCCCCTCATCCGAATCTGCCATCTGCCTTGACGTTTTGTCAAAGTTGAACTTTGTACAAATATCGTAGTTTCAAAAAAGGAAAAAAGAAAGGTTTCACATTCCTTTTTTTTATCTGAGCTTGGACATAAAATAATTTATTATATTTTGTGTACAACGTAAATCTTAAATCAGTATCTAAGAATATCCGAATAAATAAATTCTGATTTGGATTAGTTTTACACTCAATAAAATTTATAACGACTTTTTGAATATTTATTCCTATAAAGTGACTATTTTGGGATAGAATTTAATGAGGATCATATTTAAGTTTGTTTTAAAACAGGGGAATTAGCTAAAGATTAATCAGACTTTATTTAGATTGAGGTGTCTTAAAAAATTCATACAGTAGACAAAAGAAATTTGGGGGGATGGGGGAGTAAAAGATTGGAAAGAGAACGTATTTTCTCTTTATTTATTCTTAAATGTAGGTACTATAACATCTTCCTTAGACCTCGGTTCATCTTTCTCTAAGCATAACATTGAGAGAAAGAAATTACAAAGCAATTAATCTGAACTCAATAACCCTTTCAGTTATAATTTTTCATATACCGATTTGAAAGTACACAATATGTCAAAGTCTTAATCGTCACTATTAAATAAAAAATGGAAATAAATTTAACAGAAACGATAAAAAAACTACCATTTAATCACAATTTAAGAATAAGAAATTAATTTAAAACTTACCCCTTTCTTCACCCTACAAATTACTTTTCGAGGAGCCGTGGATTGCGGAATATTGTCCCCATTTCCAAAACTTCCACGTAAATTGGTTGCGTTATGTGTTTAAATAGAATAAAGATAGAAAAAACAGATACAAGATTCAAACTCCTAAGTTGAAAAATGTTATGACATGGCAACAAAGAACAATAGTCAAAACCACAAAACAAACCGGATGGTCAAACTAAAGTCTATATAATTATTAACACCAGAGCAACGCAGACCTTGCTAACAATCGGAGAAGATACCAGATTTGCAGATCCTACTCAACAATCATAACCCGTCATGCTGCATATATTAATGCACAACTGGGTAATAAGTCTTTTAGATGATGTCACATTCGAGGATGATAACGCCGAATTAACAATGAAGTGTGTACCATCATTTTTTATGAATGGAAAAGGTTAACATGCTTATATATAGACTAATTCTCTCATACTCGTCCGCTGTAGACTTGGTACACATTTGCGTCACCGTTCTTCTGCGCACTGCGTATGGTAAGATGTTTGTTGTTCTTCAGCGATTACCTGTTGTTATGTACTGTCATGTTATTTATTAATGTTAAAAGTTTTTGCGTTTGTTAGTACTGTATTACTATATACGCAGCGTTTTTCATCAGTTTTGTTTAACATTGCCATACAAGCGGCATGTTTGATGAGAAATACAACCAGGTTCAACCACTGTTTTATAATGTCTTGTACCAAGTCAGGATTATGCTGCTGTTATTATACAGTCCGTTTCTATGCACGTTGGCGTTTTGTATGTGTGTTGTTGCTGTTCATTGATAATGTTTTTCTGTGTTCTTTTCCTCTTATAGTTTTGGATTTTGTTGTTACCCGGTATTGATTTCTATTAATCGGATAAAGACTTTGAACAACGGTATACTACTGTTGCCTTTTTTAAGCACGGATGTACTAAAAAATCAATTAAAATAAACATAACAGTCAAGCTTCAGTTCACATAATAAGTGTGTGGTTATGCGAACAATCATAATATAAAAGAAGTAATTATAACTGCAAAACCCAAATGATTCAAATATCATAATAGTTATAAAAGCAAAGCATTTAAAATCATTAGCTGTCAATTTCAAAACTATAACTAAACGTCAACTTGGTATTCTCTATTTCATAATGAAACTTTACTTAACAGTAATTAAATAGATTATCATCACACATCTATATTCAACATTGGAAGAATTACTTATACTTTGTACCAAAGTGTAAACTATGTAAGGACGTTTTGTACATAGGTTGTTTCTACAAATTTACAACCTTCGTGGTAGAATCTGCATGTATGTAACAACTGACTATTTTAAAAGATGAAAATGAAGAATGCATTCAAGATCACCAACTATTATTCTTTATTTACTGTGGATTCATTATTATTCGTTGGATATCAATTTTCGTGGTATTCGTGGGAACAGGTAAACCACGAAATTAAATGTTCAACGAATATCTTATTTTCTATAGGCAATTAAGCAGATTTCTGCAAAACCACGAATATGCAAATGTTCCTCAATCCACGAAAATTGGTACCCAAGACAATAAAAGAATCCGCAGTAAATACATTATTTGTAAAATAGGTGTTGCAAATTGCCATTTCAATGCTTTGTCTACTATTGGTGGCACTTTCAAGATAAACAATCGATGCCACTTCATAGTCTCATTTTGTAAAGAAGAAGATAGTAAAAGGTAAAATAAAAAATCCGAGAAAAATTCAAGAAGGAAAGTCCCTCATCAAATGGCAAAATCAAAGGTTCATACACATCAAACAAATGAATAACAAATGGTGGATTAAACCTGGTTTTAAAGCTAGCTAAACCTATCACTAGTAAAAGTCGAAAACGTATTAAAAATGTCTAAACAAATAAGAAGAACGAACAAAAGACAATAAAAACAGTCTATAAAAACACATTTAAAAAGTACAAACCCAGTATCATCCTATTCGGTAGGTAATATTCTAACAATATTGATTGGAGTTTAGTTATTTCATTGTTTTGAAAGCTATATTGGTTTCAATATAGTCATTGATTGTGAAAAAAATGTTTAAACAATATTTTATTTTCATCAAACTGGCTCTAAAAGATAGTGCGGATAGTAATTTTGGAAAGCCATAAAAAATGACGGATTTTAAGGAATTAAAAAGAAGATAAAATTTACAAATACATATGAAAAACATAAATTATACAGTTATGGATTTTTTATTCATGAACATAAATCTATGACTTCAAATAGTTCAAAGCGATTTAATTCATGTAAATGATTTCATAGATGAAAAAGGCTTCGTTTCAGATGATATTATTTTGAATAATCAATTATAAAACTGGATGCCTAAACAAAATTCAGTCAGGAAATCAATACCAAAGAATTGGACAGCCATCTGTAAGTCAAAAATTCAATTATTTTAGACGGAAACCAAGGTTTACTCATACATGTAATTAGTATAAATATAAAAAAAAATGTATATAAGTCTTTGATAAGTTATACATTTATCAAAAAAATAGATTACTTTATCCGTATTTGGCACAACCTTTTGAAATTTCGGGACCTCAATGCTCTTCAACTTTGTACTTAGTCGGCTTTATAACTATTTTGAACTGAGCGTCACTGATGAGTCTTATTTAGACGAAACGCGCGTCTGGTGTATTAAATTATAATTTTGGTAGCTTTGCTAACCATTGAACCAATTGTTGAACTCTTAAATTACCATTTATACTACATGTGTAATACAGCTGAATTTTATTCAACAAAATAATTATATGAATCACGATAAAAATATTTGAAGGAAAATCTTAAACGTTTTGTCGGAAATTACTACAGCATATCCCAGTTTTTGGCGGTGTTCGTGTCTCTGGTATCTTTCGCCCCTCTTTTTCGACAAGGAAGCTTTCAATCATGATGATATTCGCAAATGTTTTGTAACTTTGAGGACGTGTTTTTCAACAGTCGGCATCCCAATGGGAACAAACTGTGCCCCTCTACTTGCCGACTTGTTTCTTTACTATTATGAGGCTGACTTCATGCAGGAACTTCTTAGGAAGAAAGATAAGAAGTAAGCAATATTCTACTTTCCGCTATACAGATGACGTTCTTTCACTAAACAATTAAAAATTTGGTGACTTTGTGGAACGCATCTATCCCATCGAATCGGAGATAAAGGATACTACAGATACAGTTAAGTCGGCTTCATATCTTGACTTACATCTAGAAATTGACAATGAGGGTCGGTTAAAAACAAAACTTTACGACGAAAAGATGATTTCAGCTTTCCAACTGTGAACTTTTTATTTCTAGGTAGCAACATTCCAGCAGCACCTGCATACGGGGTATATATCTCCTAATTGATACGATATTCCCGTGTTTGCATTTATGATCATGATTTTCGTGATAGAGGATTACTTCTCACAAGGAAGCTATTAAACCAATAGTTCCAAATGGTGGAGTTAAAATCATCCCTTCGTAAATTTTACGGACGCCATCACGAGTTGGTTGACTGTTATGGAATAACCGTTTCACAAATGATATCGGATATGATCCTTACTTCGTAACTACAATCCTCTTCCCTTTCATAAATGTGACCTAACGAATTAGACTACTTACCGGAATTGTAATCACATACGCAACACAACGGTTGTCACATGTGGAGCAGGATCTGCCTATCCTCCCGGAGCACATGAGATCACCCCTAGTTTTTGGTGGGGTTCGTGTTGTTTATTCTTTAGTTTTCTATGTTGTGTCATGTGTAATATTGTTTTTCTGTTTGTGTTTTTCCTTTTTAGCCATGGCGTTGTCAGTTTGTTTTAGATTTATGAGTTTGACTGTCCCTTTGGTATCTTTCTTCCCTCTTTTTTTACACATAAATATGCTGCTAATCTACTGTGTTTGTATTTTTTTAACTCAATATTTGAGGAATATAATATCTTAAAGGTAAACTAAAAAAAAGGTATTTGTCCACATAACATGTAAAGAATTGCGATGAATATATAATTCTTTTTAAAGACTGGTTAGTTTTGTTTCTTAGTTATTTGCAAAGCAAAAGACAATAACATGTCATTGTTTTGCTATGATTTTTTGACTTGCCGTTTCATGTATAGTATTTCTTTTGACAATTGAGTTATCAGCCATTCTATGAAATCATGACAGAGAAAATAAAAAGGGACAATCAAAGTTCATAACTTGAGAAGTAAACTATATCTTAAAAATCTAATCACAACGATAAGATTAAAAGAAGACTTCAAAAAAAGAATTAATGACGCACCAATACAATATAAAAATTAAGATGTTGTATGATTGCAAATGAGACAACTCTCCATAATAGAACAAAATAACACGAATTTAACTATAGGTTACCGAACGGCCATTAACAATGAGTCAAGCCCATACCACATAGTCAGCTATAAAAAGCAATATCCGTGCCCCCGGGTGATCCCACGTATAACAGAGTTGCCATTGTGTTGCTCAAAGTCTCTCTGTCTTATTTCGATCGATGATATATTTTTCTGTTAGTATTTGTTTTAACTCTGTGCTTGGTAACCTGTTCCTTTTAAACTTGTACATTAATCACACTTATTTATTACTTCTTTCTGTCTATATGATAAGATTTTCAATCAACCTATTGTATTGAAATGAACAGAACTGATATGTTTATGAAACCACTAATATGTAAATAAACAAAAGGATTTTTTGCTGAAGTGAGAGATACTGAAATAATACTTATCCAAAAGTATAGAAAGATTTTTGGTATACTTCATTCAATCGAAGACTAACAAAACACAAATAAATGCAAAAAAAAAGACTTCTTGCGTGTTATATGCGATTTTAAGATAGGATAAATGTCTTTTACAATATGTCAGGCATATGATAGTAAGGTTGGGAGCAGAGTTATCTCTTCCTGTAAGAAAAATTCGTCATTGGAATTCAAAACATCGAATTTGTTTCCACTTAAATGTCGCACTCCATATTCTACATTATACTTGCGGAATTTCATCTTGTTTAACAAAATACGTATATAAATGAAATAGAAAAACTATCAAGTAAGTTTGAGTATAATTATAAGTTCGAAACATTCAGTGCACATGATTAATATTGCGGTTTTTTTTTTTTAACAAGTATGACATTCACAAAAGCCATTGGATCAAAGAGCCAGAAAAAATGGAACTTTATCCTCTATTGCAAAGCTTACAAAACTTTGCCGATCATCAATAAATTAAGACGAAAGCTGAACCCATGTATAAATTTGTATGATAATGATTAAAACCTTAGTCGAAATCAATAAACTAAAAAATATTAAACAATTGCAAGTCATGAATATTAATAGCACATAATGTATTGGTTGCTTCAGTTTTATCTAATCATGCATTTCCAGTTTTTGACACAGAGTGCGTTACTTGTTCTATATTTTTCTATCGCATTGTTTTGTGTTTTTTATTTTGGTGACAAGAGTTAATGAGAAATCATCCATTTGCAGAAAACTACATGTAAAATGTGCAATACACCAACATTTCAATATTATCTTGTAATATGTTGTTTAGGAGCTGGAATTCGATTATGCGATGCAGTCACTATAACCGGTGGCACTCTACATAAAAACAAAAGCATGGTTGCTGACACTATTTTTTCACTAGACAATATAGGTTTACGAATGTGTATAAGAGAAGCTATGCGATACAAATCATGTACTGGTATTAACTATTGGCATGACAAGCTTCAGTGTAAACTTTTGTCGTGGGATCAAAGCATATCTAGCTTGTCTGTATCATTAGATGACCAGCTTATCGATAGCCCAGGACATATATATACAGATATCGATAGTTGGACGATGGTAAGTTATCATATTTAAAAAGAAGATGTGGTATGATAGCCAAAGAGCTAACTTTTAACAAAACACCAAATGGCATAGAATTAAGTTATCAGCTATAGTTAAGAACGGCTTTCAACAATGAGAAATGCCGCATAGTCAGCTATAAAAGGTCCCAAAATCACAAATGAAAACCATTCAAACGAAACTAACGGTCTAATGAAGGTACAAAAAAGGAACAAAAAAAAAACCAAAAAACACATCAACAAATGACAACCACTGAATAACAGGATCCTGAATTGGGACGGGCACATACATACAGAATGTTGCGGGATTTAACACGTAAACGGCATCCATTCCCTATCCCTTACCTGGATCAGTGGTGTAACAGTGCAACATAAGAACGAACTATCAAAATTAGTTTTAAAAGGCTTAACTCATCAAATTGATACAAATAGAAATACGTATAATAAAAACATAAATATATAGAGCTGTTGGATAAATCGGCATAGACTATCTGATAGTCCTATTATTCTTTGTCCAACACTTTTTGTAAAAGAATATCTGGATATTAAACTCTACATATATTGCAGTCACTTTAGGAGTTGAATCATAAAACATGTGATAAATGTGATAAAGACAACAACAGTCCACAAAAACACTGCACAGGGACTTAGGAATCAGCCATAGTTTCACACCAAGCCAGGGGAAAGACAAAGGAGAGATAAAGATACCAGATTGACATTCCAACTCATAAGTCGATAATAAACGCAATGTAGAAAAAAGAACAAGACAGACACTTAAACATTAGTAAATACAATTACAGCATAGAAAAACTTAAGACTAAACAATACGAACCCCACAAAAACATGTAAATGATCTCAAGTGCCCCGGAAGTGTATGCAGATCCTGCTCTACATGTAGCACCCATAGTGTTGCTACTATTAATACAAACCCAGAACACGTGGTTGCGTAGGACAGATTACATTTCTCTTTAATCCTAAATAGTTCAATATATTTCAACAGTCGGATATATGTAATTCAAAAGAAGAAAAAAAAAGATACTTTTCACTAGTATTTGTTTTAAAAAACAGAGGAAAAAGATAGGCAATTCATGTTATCTATGTTTGACGCAGCAGTTTTGAATCGGATCATTGTTGATTTTTTAGTCGTTCGGTTGGTTCCTCACTGATGTACGCTCTACATCTGAATTAATTCACATTCATATCAAATATTTTTTTAGTTTCTTACAATTTTATTTCAGTTAATTCAGAAATGTGTGCTATGCTTTTATTTTTGCGAAAAGGGCGACAGGGTACAAACTCACAATAATAAATGTACGCAATAATTTCATAATTTACAGCATCACTAAATTTCATTAACAGAATTCCGATAGCTGTTGGCCCAATCCCTGTCCTGAAGATACAAAGTGTGCTCTGTCGAAAAGTAACAGTTATGTCTGCTTATCATATGGTGAGTTTATCTGACTTTTCAGTTTAATTTTTCAGAAAGAAAATTTGTGTAAGGCATACATCATCAATAAATTCGAGAGAATTGTAGAAGATTTTTTTCTTATCAAATCAATAACTTATTTTTCCGTAAAGATAATTACAAATTCGATATAGCGTACATGGTTTTATCAATGCTCGAATTTAAATCATTCAATAATAAGTCAAGCATAACTTCAAATAAGTTTGAAGGGAAAACGTCACATGCTATGCATGCATCACCCAACATGCGAATCTTGATAATGTCGATTTTTTACAATCATACAATAGTCAAAATTTTGCAATCATAAAAAAGTCAAAACTGGCTGAATGAAAGATCACATGACTATACAGCTGGTGTTTAAACTTCTCAGACTGCGAAAACACGTCGCTAGTAAGTTACATCACCGACAGATCATATCGAGTAGCCGTTTGTAAACGTTGACAGTAATGCTTTCTTTTTGAATATTGCAATCTTTCGTCTTCATAACATAATTGGGGCAAATTTGAATAAAAACATATAAAACAACATTGATGACAACATCCATCCAATCTAAACACAAGTTAAACACGTGAAACATATTATCTGACATATGTAAATCCCATCCAACTGAGAATAAGGGAGAACCTTAGCTGGCTATATAACCATCTTTAGTTCGCCGTATTTAAACAAGGAACTGCCTTAACCAAGGATTTTTTAGAATTTGATCGATCGCGACTAAGTTATATATATAATTACAACCCATTAAAAATGCAGAATTTGTTTATGATTAAAGACTGATATTAATATTATGTTTGTAATTCGTTTGTTTGGTGTGTTTTAAGCTTTTGGGTTTGCCATTTTCTTAGGGATTTTCCGTTTAGATTTTTTGGAGTTTAGAATTTTTGTCATTTTAGTTTTTTCACTTTTAAAGTTGACCAATTTATTTTCGTTCTGCAGAAGCATACCCTCTGTGTAATCTGGCGCAATTTTTCTTAATTTGACTATTTAAATTGTAATGATCACTCTCAAAGGGATTTCAGCAATATTGGTCTGAGTTGCTGGTGATAAATGCATTAGTGTACACTACCTGTGAATCTGATCTCTCTTAATAGATCTTTCTTACAAATTGACGAAAGGTACGTATGCTTGACGAATCATACGTAAGACCCGTTTTAGGGATCCTTTATTTTGACATATTTAAATAATAGTCGTGGAACTTCGGACAATTATCGTGTATGCAACGACACTTATTAAATTGGATTTTTCTTGAGATATATTTAGATTTCGGGACGTACGATAGGTTAGAATATGATTATTGATACCACCAGGTCGGAGGAGATAACACTACAAAATATTCTAAATATAGAGTAGTCAGACGAAAAAAATGCCCCTAGAACACTAAAAACCGGCCCCTCCACCACTCTTCAATATCACAATGTTGCACTGTTTAACCTAAGAAAATGTAAAAGCAAATATATTGTCTTCTTATCTAACAGAAACTCAAACACTTCCTTGATTCGAAATTTGTAACGCTCAAAATGATAAAATGAAAATGAAAAAAAAAAGATGATCTTCATACTATGCCATATACTGGTGCTCGTTTCATAACTTTTGAATCATCGCCTCTCCCCTTGTAATATTCATTGCTCCCCCCCCCCCTTAAATGTGTATATATGATACACCGGGGAACGGTTATTTTAGCGTATAATTGCATTTTGCCTATAGTCCTTAACATTCATGAAATATTAGCCACTGGACGATAAGTGACAACTTCGCGTCTATCTTCCAAACATGTTTACTGTTTATCGTCATTATAAAATCCACAATATATATGGTGCAAAATTGTAGATTTATTTTCTTGATATACAAAGTCTTTTTTTCTAGATTTATTCAACATTACTTTTTAAAAACATTGTAGCATAATTTTTTTAGCAAAGCTCGATATTCCACTTTGACAATTTGCTGAATGTGTACTGTAACAAATAAAAATAAATGTGAATCTTGTCGTTAAATTTAGACTAATGTACTCCAATAATGTCATTGAAATGTTAATCGTGAAACTCGTGCTTAAAAAATTCCCGCGGAAATGTGTGTAGTCGTGGTTTATGTAAGTAAAGTATCGTACGTAAGTGTATTTGACACTATTTTTCTCTGTTTGATTATATTTAAATCGTGTATTATTTGCAATATTATTATTTTTTTTAAATAAACTTGATTTAGAAAAGAATGCTGTTTTACCGGATAAAACAAAGACTCTTTTAACTGTTATTGTAGAAATGAAATACGTTCTCCCTGTACGTTCCTTCGTACCTTTCGTCAATTTGTAAAACAGCTCTAATTAGAGTTTATTCGATTACCTCAGATTTAGTTCTTTACCTTGGTGTTCTGTTTAATTGATTTACGATAGTAAGATACCGTTAAACTACAGTCGCTGATTTGGAACATTGGAAAAACACTGATGCATCTTACACATGTAATTAATTCAAACTTTAATAGCCCTTTGAATCAAATAAGTTTTATATTTTGACAGACTGTCCCTACAGTTGTGGATTTGAGAGTGATGCATCATGTATTTTCAAGAATTCATTACAGGATAATTTTGACTGGACACGTCATTCTGTAAGTTAAAACAATTGGTTGGGTGTCATTACAATTTGTTCGACTTAGTTATATATAGATATCACAGTAGCATGGGTTCGAATCCCGTCGTTGAAAGAACCAAAAATTTGCGAAAGCAAATTTACAGATCTAACATTGTTGGGTTGATATTTAGACGAGTTGTATATATATATATATATATATATATATAAATGTCTAAGAATATAATTTATATAGACATTTATATAATTTTAATTCAGTAACTGTATCAGTTTATTTTTACAAACTGATCCACGCTTAATTAGATTGAATGTTGATTGTTGCTATTTTTAGACATTATATATATATATATATATAAACGCCTAAAAAGTGTACATAACAACACCAATAACACAAAAAGGAACTATAAATGTAATTATTTATAAATATTTCGGATAACAGATATCCTTCGTCAGTCAGATTCTGATGTTAAATGAATCATCTTTAAGTCTTCTTAGATTAAACTTTTACTAAATCTTGAAATTTATACAATAAAAAAGGCAAACCGAACATCAGTTAAGACGCTTGCATCATTGCAAAAATATGTTGAATATGAAATAGGTTATATGACTAATTACATCAGAGAGTTCAAATAAATGTTTTAAATAAAAATAATAATGTGTGATATGAACTAGCATAATTCTAAAGCTTTAACAGTGTCGATAATTATGATGTTACAAGAAAGATTGCGTCAATAAGAATTCCAAATAAACAGCATTGAACGGTCTTATTTCTAAATAAACAGCACTGAACGGTCTAAAATTCTAAATATTTCAGATTTAACAACTGTAGTGTAGTTACATTAGAGTCTGCGATGTTTAAAACAATATATATATATATACGACCCATTAAAACATATAGAATTGGTTTATGATTAAAGACTGATATCAACATGCGTATGTCGCTTAGCTTTTTGCAAACTAAGTCTGAATTTATTTTGCGCTAACTAATCCTTTTGATTTAACTATTTGTGGACTGTGTTTATACCAAATTATAGATTTGGAAATTTTGCGTCAAAAACATTTTTATTTAATTCTTACAAACCTGCTCGTGCATTTTTCATTGTTATTCAACGCAAAATAATTATCTAACACACCTGGGACGATCTCATTTCACAAATGATTTCTATTGTCTACTTTTTTGTACCTCAAACTTATTTACCCGATGTAGGTCTTTAAGTTGAGGTTCAATTTTCTTAAAGTTAATCGGGCATGACTAATTAGATACGCCCTCTTAAAAACAGGGGGTCAGGCGGTATTTTGTGGAAGTAATAACCTGTCCCGAACCTGGAGATGTTGGCTGCAGTAGGAATTTATTTATAAAAAAGTCCATATCTCATTTACTTATAGTGGCCGTTATTGATTGTAAATTCATGACGTTTTGTTTATGGCTTTCGTCTACCGTGGAGAAAAAAGTGGGAATGAGGGCTAATAGCTTAACTTACGAGTTCTATCATTATTGTTCAAATCTTTTCTATTACGGCATACGTTTTACCTCTAGCGAACACTCTGCCTTATTGTAAAAAGTGCCACTCTAAATTTGTAAGCATTTGATTCAGATTGATTCACTTTGAATCTTGTCGTGAATATGCATGACATATTTGCCACTGGACACAAAGTAGCAATAAATTAATCATCTTCATTTAGTGATGTATAATCATTTGTCCTCAGTTGATTATAGTCTCAAACAGTTTTCCAATGTTTATATATTTCATTATTATTTACATTTGATTTTTTATGCGTAAATCTTAGCATTTCTTCCATCATTTTTCTCTTTGCATTTAATTTTTTTTTTCAACATTAAAAAAACGTTATCGTAGTACACACCAGGAGTTACATTGTATAATTTCCAGAAAAACTAATAGGGGAGGGACTAGAACAGAAAAACATTCTTCATTGAGTGGCAATAACTCATATATTGAAGCGTACAATGACGGCTGTCTCGTCTAGGTGACAATATTTGCTGTTACAAGTTTATTTATATCTCAGACTGGTATAATAGTTGTCCTAAAAGCAAAAAAAAATTATAAAAAATGGTTGACAACAATTTATAAAAAGATTCAACTTATTTTGGGCGTTTCATTTTTTTTTATATTGTCTTGCTGATCGGTTTTGTTATATTTTTTTTTCCATCTACTATTGTTCTAGCAAAAGTCACAAAAAATGTTGTTAAAATCAGCCATGCGACTTATTTGAAAAGAATTAGCTAACCTTTCTTGTTGTTTACACATTTCAATCATTCAACTCGTGCGTAGATCGTCTTTCCCTGTAATGTTTAAGGTAAAGACAGCGTGAAATTCTCACTACACCAGGCATCGGGTATGCATTCCTATTATATTTTGATCGGACAAAGCTGCGTATTTATATAACCAATAAGCCAAACGAACGCACCCATTTAGCAAGGGTATACTGTGGGACGAGAGAGGTCCAGAGATGTTAATATTTCTATACCCAAGCGAATCATTTGGTTTTGAATAAAAGAAGATAAAGGTATACATTCATGCGACAGCAACCCAAAGACACAGATAAATGAAAATATTTAGAGTCAACCTTCGGTTTGTTTTATAGAAAGATGCCTATACAGAATAATAAGCTCAAAACTGACCCATGACTAAATAAAACATGGTCAAATAGGTCGTTTCTATGAAAGTCGGCGTTTGTTTTTTGTTGTAGTTCAATGTTTATGTTGTTCCGTTGTTTGTTTTTTATCTTATATTTGATGTGTTTCCCGCGATTTTTGTAAGATACCCAGAATTGTTTGCGCCTCATCACTTTTTTACAAGTGAATAGCGGTTAACTTATGTTGCCTTTGCTTCATCCATCTGGATAGAAAAACTAAGAAGTAAAGCAAATTCATAAAACAAATGAAGGTTATATTTTTTTTTTTTTTTTTTTTTGATTTCTTCGTCACACTTTAAAATATCATGATATACAGCTCCCAAACATTGAAATGATTGAATATCTAATTGTATTTTACATCGTAAGTTGATTTACTCCAATTTTAAAAAGAGAAGAGTCGTAAAATGTTTTCGTTTGATGATGTCCAAAGTTTAGTATTACCAAACTTACCATTTATTTAGATAGACTGTTGATTTTTAGGGTGGTACACCATCTTCAGGTACTGGACCAACTAAGGCAGCTGAAGGAAGTTACTATATGTACACAGAGATGTCAGGCAAAGCGAATGGGAGTAGAGCTGTTCTTACAACAGAATCTGCTAGCTTAACGGGTATGTTCAACCCACTATTTCATTTTTTTTCTTAAAATGTCCTGTACCAAATCAAGAAAATGGCCATTGTTATATTATAGTTTGTTTCTGTGTGTGTTACATTTTAATGTTGTGTTTCTTTTGTGTCGTTGTTATCCTCTTATATTTGATGCGATTCCTTCAGCTTCAGTATGCAACCTGGGTTTGTTTTTTTTTTACGATTTATGAGTTTCGAACAGCGATATACTACTGTTGCGTGTATGCATGCTCTTGTTGAATAATAAAGAAACAACACTTTATAAAGTTTATTTGTCCGTAGCGGTTTTCTAATTTGTCTATTTCGAACACCTAAAACCAAATAATTTCCTGTAACAAACATCGGTTAAAGTGACACAACACACGTAACGATATATAAAACAAGAAGGTACTATTTTGAAATCATTACAGTATAAATTAAATTTATTTTTCAGCAAGTAGTTTCTGTCTGTCATTCCAGTATCATATGAATGGCCTGCCGGGTACATTAAAAGTATTTGCTGGAGACAAAACATCTTCTTTGACAAGTATCTGGGAGAAATCAGGAGTGCAACCAAATCCAGACCAATGGAAAAATGTTACTATAGAAATACCACAATTCAATAACCCTGTTGTAAGTATGTTGTTATTTCATCAGGAATTAATGCCTTCTTTTCTTTGATATTTTGCAATAATTTGTATTTTCAAGAAATTGCCAACACACTGTATTATGCTTGGTACCTGAGTAAAAGAAAATGGAAAGCGATTGAGTTGTAAAGTTGCAGAGTTGTGTATGAGATTTTTCCATTTGCTAAGGCACTTTCCGTTTATAGGTTCATTTTTTTTGTATTTGACTTTTCACATGCATGTGTGTGAACCACACAATGACAAGGGTTCAGATGCAGACTACATTGCGTGCAATACCTCGAATGGCACCGGATATTGAAAGGATAAAAAGATGCAGAAAACTGGGATAAAAAAAACAATGTTAATACAATTAATTAAATATCTATAGAATCATTCATGATTTTATAGTTAACTATCTAAAATAGCCCATTTAGAAATTTTGCAATTAAACAGTTACTAAAGTTCTAACTCCCTCATGTCAGTCAGCTTTAGATGGACTTGGCTATCTTTGGGTCCTGTTTTGTTTATAGCCCCTCAACGTCCACAGTCCGTATACATCCTTGGCTTTCAAACAGCGGCTTTGAGCGTTCCTGATAAAAGTACATGTATATCCAGAAAATCGCTTCCAATGCATTGAATTCATTTAACGTGTTGTTTCCATATTTGTATATATATACATACTCAGAAATAAATGACTTTAATGGTTATGTAACCTTCCGAATATTCAGTAGTAAAGGGTTCCTTCTAAATTTGTTATTTACTTACCAAACTTAACTGTCCAATGCGCGTATACATGTACACACGTTATCCGCCTGATATTAAGAATTACTTGATTAATTCTTGGTACGTAGTGCAACTCACCAAAAGTCTTACCTGTATACGTAATTGAGTTCGACACAAAAGCATGTGTAACAAAATACGCAATTAATGTTTGATGAAAATCACTCTGTAGTTATGAAATAATAAATTACAGTAATTACTCTTATAAGAGTAGTATCAAAATTCTAAAAAAAAAACATCGTGTCTCGGACATTTTATTGTAGTTTTAATATTATACAAGTTTGAGCCTTCAAAAAAGCTATGGACTGCGCAGCCCTATTCCAATTAATTTTAGATCATATTTGTGCATGTGGTTGTTGATTTAGTATTGAAAATGTGGTATCTTCAGATATTGATATATATAAAATTGATGACTCAGACTTGAAATATCAATTTTTGCATATATATAGTATTAAGGTACCCAACACTTTCACTAAAAATAATTTGGCTCGTTTAATTTATATAAAATTTTGTCAAAGTATTTACTTTGACACTTTAACAAAAATATAAAAATTAATTTTTTTTTGAACCAACCGTTTTGTCAGAAAAATTACACTGGTTATATAGCAATTTGACGACCACCAATTTTGATCATTGAAAAGCTTAATATTCCTTTTACATCACAACGTAATTAAAACGTTAAGCTGACTTTACAGAGTTATCTCCCTGTTGTGTTAGCTACCACCTTAAGATGAACTTTTAAACTGGCTGTTCAGTAACATTTTACTAATGACTGAGGAAAAATATCAATTGTTTTTCACCTTACTTGTTGAAAATTAAAACATTTATAAATAGACACTACTCTGGAGGTGTGCCTCTCTAGATGCGTGCATGGATTGGCAGAAGTTATAAAATACAGATAATGCATTTTTGTAAACATTGTATGGGAACATCGTTAAGCAAAACAAATCGCGCATAATTATTGAAGATGAACTAGGCAAATAAAATCATGTTAATTCTGGATATTTCAATTTTGAATTTCAGTGTGCAATATATGCATAATAAAACGAATATAAATTAATGACAGTTGCTCGGAACTAAAATATATAGTTAATTTTCCGGCATTTGATATCTTATCCTGACACTAGAAATACCAGACTTATAATTTGATAATTTAAGGATGTACTTAGGTGAGGTTATGTAAAAATAAATAAATCAACAATCTAAAATTCATACTATAAGCGTTCGTTAAGGATACAAATAAGCTAAAAATATAGGTAGGTCATGGACCTCCTTTTCGAGATATTTGAGATTTAAAATATGGCGGGAAAAGGCTGACTCGGACTTTTACCTTATATTTGCATTGGTATTATTTGTTTCTCAAAACAAACAAAAAAGAAAATAAAGAATCTTCTAAAAATTTTAGAAATGACCTTTCATGAGCTATTAAGTCTTATATGAAAAATAATAAATGGGTGTCATTGGGCAAAATAGTTTACCTTGTATTGTATGGAAAACACCAAGGAACCCGAACATTTGCCACAAATTCCAAAACCTCACCTAAGTACATCCTTAAGAACAATCTGTAGTTCTGTTTCTCATTTAAGCCAAAAGCTGTTGCTGTATCTCAATCGCATCATAAAGCAACCAAATAGAATATATATGTGATGAGTAAATGTTTCAAGATGACGTGTGTGTCGACTGAAACTAACCTTGAAGCCAAGCAAAAATTAAAAGATAGATTTAAAATAAAAAAAAACATTTTTTTGTCAAAATTAAAGAATAAGGTTGTGGTTTGTATCGCAAGACTGGTTTTTTTTTTCAGATCACGATAGAAGGAACCAGAGGCGATTCATTCAAAGGTGACATTGCTATTGATGATCTGATTCTGAAAACTCCTGGTCGTTGATGTCATAAGTGGTACGTCATTATTTTAACATCATATAAATGCATCAGACCATTGTCACTGAATGTTGTGCTAACCTTTGAAAATGCCTATACACCGTCCAGAACATGGCAGTTATGTCACGTGATTGAAAGTGTTTGATTTTTGTCAGTTTATTGCTTTTCCGTTTTCAGTGTGTCTTGTAGTTTTGTCTTCTGTTTTTCTGTTAAAGGTTCACAAAAATAAATTAACTTTTGGTTTCAAAACTTTCCTCTCTTTTTCTAAATGAACTGAATTTTTTTTTGCATGGCATTCAGGGGCATTTTTGCATTACTTTATCATTAAATTTGACTATTAATCATAAGCCCCACCATATTATTAATGTGACGGTCGAGAGGCTGTCGTTCAATGGTTGACGTTGGCTAATGTCTGTCATGTTTGCTTTTCGTAAATTAAAACATAAGCTGTTAGTTTTCTTAATTTTAATTGTTTCACAATTTTCATGTAGGTTTTTTTTATAACGATTTATAGTTATAATTCATGGCCATATCGTTGCTCATAATTGCTGCCATTCACTTCATGTGAACTTCGTGGATTTTTGTCACATCTCCTTGTTTTTATAATGAGATATTTAGTTTATCAACGGTTGCCACACGAGGATCAAGACCCCCGCCTCTCTTTTAGTTGTTGATTGGAATTGTGTTAATTAAAACAATACAATCGACCAATTTTTTTTAATGGGTTATTTTGTATTTCCCATTTATGGGCATTATGTTTTTCGGTCTGTGTGTTCGTGTGCTGTACGTTCGTCCTCTCGTCCATCCGTCTGTCCCGCTTCAGGTTACACGTTTTGGGTTAAGTTTTTCGGTTAAAGTTTCTGTCAAGGTAGTATTTCATGAAGTAAAATCAACTTTACACTTAGTGAGGGATGGGGTCGATTACTTTAAAATGTAATCGATTAAATTACCATTACTTTGCTAATAAAATGTAATCGATTACATTACAATTACACCCTTTTTCATATGTAATCGATTACATTAGATTACTTTTTTTTTAAAGAAAGTAATCATGATTATTTTAGATAACTTATGATCTCATTGTGTATTGCAATATCAAAGTTTTTTTTATAATTTTTTATCCACACAGCTAATTTTGGTGATTTTTTTAAAAGCTTTAAATTATTCATCTTAATTAAAAGAATTTATAGACAAGTACAGTGTAACATGTTTAATTTGATAAAATAGCTATTACAGACAAGTCCATGTCCTTTCTCTGTGTAAAAGATATAACTTTATTTTTTTGTACAAATTTTAACCAACTGCCTAATTAACAAAAAAACCTGAACAAATAAGGAAAAATTAGTTAATTATAGTTTTATTGTCTGTTGGGACATAATTGACACATCCATTAATGTTTTACAGGTGTTAATCACTACTTTCAATTTTTTTAACAAACAATAGGTGAGCCTGGGTATTAAAATGTAATTGTCTTAATAACAATATCAATAAAGTTAAAAGTGGTTGATTGTCATTATTTTGTTTGAAATTTTTTAATACTTGATCTAATTAATAATTATTGTCAGGTGAAAACACAAAACAGCTTTGTAACTTAGGAAAGTATATTCATTTCTCTTTAAATTAAGAAACAGTTTATTTTAATAAAATATATTTTGTACTAATAAAACTTCTGACGTCACCTGTTGTTTACTATGCATATTGTTTGAAATATTATGCCATATGTATACACTGTACATGTACTTGTTTGTACTGATGAGCCGTAAGGCTAAAAGTTAATAAAGAATAAAAATTAGAAAGCACATATTATACACGAATTTATGGAAAACAAAATTCATTCAATTTGTTAATAAATGAAATCTGGTTTTAACCTCCATTTTGAATTAAGTGAGCTCATATATTTATGTCGACCATCAAAGTAAAATTGGAACTAAATGTTTTCTGCATTTGAATTTCAATTTATATATGTAAAAATATTGGTTAAAAAAAGGGGGGACGAAAGACACCAAAGGGACAGTCAAACTCGTAAATCTAAAACAAACTGACAACGCCATGGCTAAAAATGAAAAAGACAAACAGAAAAATAATAGTACACATGACACAACATAGAAAACTAAAGAATAAACAACACGAACCCCACCAAAAACTAGGGGTGATCTCAGGTGCTCCGGAAGGGTTAAACTTATACGAAATTAGAGTTAATATTAGAATTTTTCAATCAAGGAAATAAATGCTTTCAAGGCATATTCTTGTATCATAAGAGCTCAATCTCACAACAAAATATTGGAGAGGCAATTTCCTTTAGTAAACTGTTAACAAAATAAAACACTTGGTTAAACAAATTTGTTACATAGATGATACAATTTATCATATTAAACAAGGTTCCATCATTGTGAATACCATTTTCATGATTTTTTCTTCAAGTTTTACATTTTTTTTGTCTATCAAAAACTATTTTCATATATATACAAGATTTGTAATCAGCAAGTAATCATATGAATGTAATCTTAAAGTAATCTAAAAGTAATCATGATTACATCTGTTTTTTGCAATGTAATCGATTACATTATGATTACTTGTAATCAGAAATGGCAAGATTACTGATTACATAATATTACACTGCAAAATGTAATCGATTTCAGCTTATGACGATTACTGAATACGATTACCCCATGCCTGCACTTAGTACACATGTTACCTTGTAGTGCCAAATTAGAGTTATTACGCCCCATTTCACGGTCCATCAAGCACGAAAATAATAGTGCTAGTGGGGCTTCAGTGTACTATGAAGATTTTCTTATTTAGAAAATATTATTAAGATGTTATTGGGAATATCTATAACAGTCGAATAATTCAATATACTAACATTGCTTCTCATCTGTGACGATAATAAAAGAATCATAACTTGACTTGCTGTTTGTGGTATTGATTTAAATTTAAAAAATGCTATCACAAGTATTGTTGACAGTTTTCAATAGAAAAAAACACAAGTGACATAGGAATCTCGTAACATATGATGGAATTAGGATATAACTTCAATAAACCTTAGTTTGAATTTTGTACAAAAAAATAATGTGTATTTGTACCAGTTATCAGTGTTTTTGCAATTATTTTCTTCTCTATTACATTGGTTGCAAAGAATTGTCGTAACTTCCCTGTGAAATAAAAATCAATAATTGCACCCGTGTATTTCACTCCTCTGTTGTCATACGACAATAGGTGTTCGACGACGTCACCTGGAAGCAAATTGACAATGCGTAGAAAAAGATACAGTTCCTTATTTTTCTACTTCAATTCCAGTTAAAACCTGATTGGCTATTTAATTAAAGAAATAACAAGATAGAACATTCAAATATAAAAAAAAATCAACTTATATTTAACTCATGCGCTAATGTGTTTCGTCATTTGTTGAATATTTTTCTATATTTAGAATGAGGACACTTGAACACTTGAATGGTCTTTATTTCTTTTTTTGTCACCTATGCTAAGTCTAGAAAAATGATTGAGTATTCTGATATAAACTTTCTATCAGTGATATGTGGTAAGTATGTTCGCTCCTCTTGTTTTTGAATTTTGCCAGATTTTCGGAATCATCTTGTTTTGTCTATATAGTGAAATTTAAAAAAAAAGCCGCACTAACAAGCATACGGACCCTTATGTTTTTTCTGCTTTTCTAGTTCCTTTATTTATATACCATCAATTTATAACAGTCTTTTAAAAAGCTTGTTATTTTGAAACAGAGTAGCCAACATCCTTAAACTGTCAAATATGTTCGTTCGTGCATTTAACATTCATGTTAGTAGATTCACAAGTGTCAGAGAACTTGTACAAACATTATGTAATACTATGTAAAATATAATAATTACAATAATTACTGCACATATTCTCTCTTTTTTAGATTTCAAAAGGTGAAGAGAAAAAAGAAAAATTGTATAGTTTTAAGAATCTTATAAATGTTAGTTTTTCATATACTTTAAAATTATCAAGTGAAATTTTAATACTAATGTGTATATAATATTAATTATTTGATGTTCAGTTATGTATTAACGGCTGTTACAAATCAAAAAAAATGTTTTACATTGTCATATCGGGGCCTTACTATGTGGTATGGGCTTTGCTCATTGTTGAAGGCCGTACGGTGACCTATAGTTGTTAATGTCTGTGTCATTTTGGTCTCTTGTGGACAGTTGTATCATTGGCAATCATACCACATCTTTCTTTTTTATAAAATAGGTAGTTTTTTGTAACATTCTTTCCAAGTCCCACCTAAAAAAGTGGCGTTATTATCATATCTGTCCCTACGTCTGCTGAATTCTGGAACAATGTATCTGACAGAATATTGATGTGGTCACATAAATTAACAGGTTATCCATATGTTAATTATAGGGTGTGTACTAACATTTGCTACACGGCGGATGGCACATGTGAAACTCTCCATCCAAGACACAATTTGTAATAGAAAAACCATTATAGGTCTACAAATGGTAGGCTATAAAGGACCCAAATATTGACAAGTCTAGTGTAAAACCATACAAAAGGGAAAACCAACGGTCTAATATCTATTCAAAACGAGAAACTTTTTTGAAAAAAACTTTCATTGTGGTTAGCCTCAGACCAAGAACTAGTTAATTAGTATCGTCACATTTATTGACAACTGATAATATTGGATGTTGTCAGGTCTTTGTTGGTTTATGTTTTATTAAGATATTAAACAGTTCTTAAAACACAGTATGATGTATGTTTGAGCGTAATGAATTACAAATATCAGTATATTGATGAATTTGAGTTTTATTGTGCTGCGCATTAACGTTTCACTAACCTGTTCTATTACCGCATCTAACGTTATGGTCATGTGAGCATTTTCAAGCTAGGCTTTGTGCCGTACGGCGACGTATAGCTGTTTTTTGTGTCATTTTTGTGTATAGTAGAGTGTTGTCTTACTTGCAATCATACCACAACTTCTTTTTATATTAATCATTCAACGTGATGCATGGTTTTGACAAATCTCTGTATTTGTACGAATGACATGGCCAATTTAGAGCAAAAATCAGCAGCAAATCGGTAGGTAATTAATACTTTTTTTTTCATTTTCGGCATCCAAGCAGCCTCAGATCATTATAAAATGGCGATTGTTTTCCCTCTGGTCCTTTAATTTTTTGGCGCGGCGCTTTCTGGTTTTTTTTTTCGACTGATGAGTTTGAATTTTTTATCTTTCGGCTTTCTTCTTCAATAAAGTCAGCTGATATTGTTTTATTAATAATATTACAAGTTTTAATCCCTTTTACCTTTTCGGACATATGTTATATTTTTTTTAATAACATGAATAAGTGTATGTTTTTGTTTCATTACGAGATACAACTTGGACTCTAAATCATGTGAATGTTGTCTAAAAATACTTTTTCCTATAAATGTGTATTTTCGATATTGTTTAGTAACATAACCATGATAACAGTGAGCGATTTTATTGTCGAATAATTGATACTAGGTTTTAATTTTTATTAATATGTATTTCATTTAGCTTTGTTGTTGCCATCTTTTGACTTTAATTAACTAGAGGAACGAAGACAAATGTAAAGTATAGTATCAATAACTGCATATGTTGTTTGAATAATCAGCTACCAAAAAAAAAGAGTTTTCTGTTATATTTCGATATTAACTAAGTAAACGACGATTCTTAACTAATCCTAGTCCATTTTTACATTAATACAAATATTTTTTTAGTACTGCTTTCGATTCTAATTTTAAATAGATCATCTACAAAATGTGAACTATTCAGTTTAAATACAAAACGGTAGCATTTAGATTAAATTTCCTCGTGATTGGTTGGTTATTAATTGATCATATATTGTTTGTTCTCTTATTGTAATAAAGATTGTCAGCAGTGAACAGGTTAGCTTTTTCGCTATCCTTTTCCTGTGACATTACCTGAAACACTCAAAACGTTATGTGTGCGGTAGTTAAACCCAACCTTACTGTGGTATTCAGTATGTGGGAAAACGGGATGAGAGTATTAACTGTTATATATCAACGTATTTTATTTCATGTCATATGTTTTATAAACCATTGTATTTATTGTATTGTATATTACTTAATCATAGAATTATACAAATTTATAAAGTCCAATTGTGATTTTACATATAATTGTTTGTTTTTATAGTGATTTAGATGATTAAACAATCTTGACCGATGGACCCCTAATTTTGACATTTTTACCTATTTGTTTTGTTCACGCATCGTTGTCAATTTAATGGAAATTTGATGTGACTGTCAAACAACTGAGAGGTTAAGCTAGCAATAAAACAAGTTCATTCACCCATTTCTAACATAAGAAAATGCCTGTACCAAGTCAAATCTATGACAGTTGTTGTCCATTCGTGTTTGAGCTTTCGATTTTGCTTTTTGATTAGGGATTTTTCTTTTTGAATTTTCCTCGGAGGTCAATATTTTTGTTATAATATACTTTTTGCTATGAATGTAAATAATAAAAAGTTTATAAGTATAAAATGCAAAAAATAGCGAATGAATAACTGATATTCGATATAACTTAGAAGCCGATTGGATAATGTTTATTGAATAATGCTCATGTATGGGGTTGCAGGCATACATAAATAAACAAAATAACTTACCAATACATCATAAAAGATCAATAAAAGAACAAAACATTCTATACATATGTATCTCTAATGCAAATGTCGAGTCTACCCTCCTCACTGACCTTGCCTTTCTCACAAAAAGCACCATACTGCATTTAGACCACCTGAGACAAGTGTTTAAAACAACAAACAGCTTCTTGACGACAGGTCAAAGCAATTAAAAAGATGGTATACTTGAACAATACAAACAGACATATATTTACAAACAAATAAAATATAAATGACGACTAAACTGTAGGAGTAATTAAACAATCATCCATCGTAGGAATGCAAACTAATGACTAACATAATAACGACACAAATAAACAAATTTCAACGTTAAAGGTGGTACAAAACACTATAAAAAGATAAATCAGCTGAATGTTTTTATAATGTTCTATTGTTGAGGAATCATTTAGCGTCTCAATGATTAAAATCAGTGTTTCACAAATTGTTTTATTTCCAATGTTTACCAATAAACTATGTATTTCAATTTATTGAAAGTTTTTACATTGTTGTCAAAAGGTCAAAACAAATATGTTGTCAACATGTAATGAAAATTAAACGAGCAAATATGAACTTAGTCGATGTGTTTGGTACAACCTTAAGTTAGTAGTGATCAACAGATAGTTCCCCACATACATTTGACATATACCGATGTATGATTATTTTGTGAGGCTCGCATTTTCTAACAGTTAATTTAAAAGAATAACAAATAACAAGAAGTTCATATTCCCTATGTTTAAGTATCAGTCAATAAATTGACATATTATCAGAAAAATCTTTCAACAAATCCTAGTCTCGTTCATTGTTAAAGTGAACACATCTTTATCATAAATTAAGAACAAACATTCAGAAACAAACAAGTCAATAACGATTATTAACACATGACATAGGTAAATAAAGGCAACAGTAGTATACCATGACACGTCTTATAGTAAGCTGAATTCACACTCAAATATAAAAGGAAAAAAATATCTTTGCTCTAACGGTGCTATAATCTGAATAATGCACAGTTAAGGTGTACATTAACTACCTCAGATATACTGCACAGTTCAAATCAATTTTTATACCTTTAGGGGCGGATCCTTGATTTTGAAAGTGGTGTTATTCTATAAAATAAAAATAAAAACCACCGAGTGTAGCAAGACTAAAAACAATTTTGACGATGTTATGCTTAGACACGATACGTTGTCCAATCCAAAAGAGAACGACCTATTCGCCCCCTCATCCGAATCTGCCATCTGCCTTGACGTTTTGACAAAGTTGAACTTTGTACAAATATCGTAGTTTCAAAAAAGGAAAAAAGAAAGGTTTCACATTCCTTTTTTTTTATCTGAGCTTGGACATAAAATAATTTATTATATTTTGTGTACAACGTAAATCTTAAATCAGTATCTAAGAATATCCGAATATTTAAATTCTGATTTGGATTAGTTTTACACTCAATAAAATTTATAACGACTTTTTGAATATTTATTCCTATAAAGTGACTATTTGGGGATAGAATTTAATGAGGATCATATTTAAGTTTGTTTTAAAACAGGGGGATTAGCTAAAGATTAATCAGACTTTATTTAGATTGAGGTGTCTTAAAAAAATCATACAGTAGACAAAAGAAATTTGGGGGGATGGGGGAGTAAAAGATTGGGAACGTATTTTCTCTTTATTTATTCTTAAATGTAGGTACTATAACATCTTCCTTAGACCTCGGTTCATCTTTCTCTAAGCATAACATTGAGGGAAAGAAATTACAAAGCAATTAATCTGAACTCAATAACCCTTTCAGTTATAATTTTTCATATACCGATTTGAAAGTACACAATATGTCAAAGTCTTAATCGTCACTATTAAATAAAAAATGGAAATAAATTTAACAGAAACGATAAAAAAAACTCCCATTTAATCACAATTTAAGAATAAGAAATTAATTTAAAACTTACCCCTTTCTTCACCTACAAATTACTTTTCGAGGAGCCGTGGATTGCGGAATATTGTCCCCATTTCTAAAACTTCCACGTAAATTGGTTGCGTTATGTGTTTAAATAGAATAAAGATAGAAAAAACAGATACAAGATTCAAACTCCTAAGTTGAAAAATGTTATGACATGGCAACAAAGAACAATAGTCAAGACCACAAAACAAACCGGATGGTCAAACTAAAGTCTATATAATTATTAACACCAGAGCAACGCAGACCTTGCTAACAATCGGAGAAGATACCAGATTTGCAGATCCTACTCAACAATCATAACCCGTCATGCTGCATATATTAATGCACAACTGGGTAATAAGTCTTTTGGATGATGTCACATTCGAGGATGATAACGCCGAATTATGAATGGAAAAGGTTAACATGCTTATATATAGACTAATTCTCTCATACTCGTCCGCTGTAGACTTGGTACACATTTGCGTCACCGTTCTTCTGCGCACTGCGTATGGTAAGATGTTTGTTGTTCTTCAGCGATTACCTGTTGTTATGTACTGTCATGTTATTTATTAATGTTAAAAGTTTTTGCGTTTGTTAGTACTGTATTACTATATACGCAGCGTTTTTCATCAGTTTTGTTTAACATTGCCATACAAGCGGCATGTTTGATGAGAAATACAACCAGGTTCAACCACTGTTTTATAATGTCTTGTACCAAGTCAGGATTATGCTGCTGTTATTATACAGTCCGTTTCTATGCACGTTGGCGTTTTGTATGTGTGTTGTTGCTGTTCATTGATAAGGTTTTTCTGTGTTCTTTTCCTCTTATAGTTTTGGATTTTGTTGTTACCCGGTATTGATTTCTATTAATCGGATAAAGACTTTGAACAACGGTATACTACTGTTGCCTTTTTTAAGCACGTATGTACTAAAAAATCAATTAAAATAAACATAACAGTCAAGCTTCAGTTTACATAATAAGTGTGTGGTTATGCGAACAATCATAATATAAAAGAAGTAATTATAACTGCAAAACCCAAATGATTCAAATATCATAATAGTTATAAAATCAAAGCATTTAAAATCATTAGCTGTCAATTTCAAAACTATTACTAAACGTCAACTTGGTATTCTCTATTTCATAATGAAACTTTACTTAACAGTAATTAAATAGATTACCATCACACATCTATATTCAACATTGGAAGAATTACTTATACTTTGTACCAAAGTGTAAACTATGTAAGGACGTTTTGGACATAGGTTGTTTCTACAAATTTACAACCTTCATGGTAGAATCTGCATGTATGTAACAACTGACTATTTTAAAAGATGAAAATGAAGAATGCATTCAAGATCACCAACTATTATTCTTTATTTACTGTGGATTCATTATTATTCGTTGGATATCAATTTTCGTGGTATTCGTGGGAACAGGTAAACCACGAAATTAAATGTTCAACGAATATCTTATTTTCTAAAGGCAATTAAGCAGATTTCTGCAAAACCACGAAAATGCAAATGTTCCTCAATCCACGAAAATTGGTACCCAAGACAATAAAAGAATCCGCAGTAAATACATTATTTGTAAAATAGGTGTTGCAAATTGCCATTTCAATGCTTTGTCTACTATTGGTGGCACTTTCAAGATAAACAATCGATGCCACTTCCTAGTCTCATTTTGTTAAGAAGAAGATAGTAAAAGGTAAAATAAAAAATCCGAGAAAAATTCAAGAAGGAAAGTCCCTCATCAAATGGCAAAATCAAAGGTTCATACACATCAAACAAATGAATAACAAATGGTGGATTAAACCTGGTTTTAAAGCTAGCTAAACCTATCACTAGTAAAAGTCGAAAACGTATTAAAAATGTCTAAACAAATAAGAAGAACGAACAAAAGACAAAAAAAAACAGTCTATAAAAACACATTTAAAAAGTACAAACCCGGTATCATCCTATTCGGTAGGTAATATTCTAACAATATTGATTGGAGTTTAGTTATTTCATTGTTTTGAAAGCTATATTGGTTTCAATATAGTCATTGATTGTGAAAAAAATGTTTAAACAATATTTTATTTTCATCAAACTGGCTCTAAAAGATAGTGCGGATAGTAATTTTGGAAAGCCATAAAAAATGACGGATTTTAAGAAATTAAAAAGAAGATAAAATTTACAAATACATATGAAAAACATAAATTATACAGTTATGGATTTTTTATTCATGAACATAAATCTATGACTTCAAATAGTTCAAAGCGATTTAATTCATGTAAATGATTTCATAGATGAAAAAGGCTTCGTTTCAGATGATATTATTTTGAATAATCAATTATAAAACTGGATGCCTAAACAAAATTCAGTCAGGAAATCAATACCAAAGAATTGGACAGCCATCTGTAAGTCAAAAATTCAATTATTTTAGACGGAAACCAAGGTTTACTCATACATGTAATTAGTATAAATATAAAAAAAAAATGTATATAAGTCTTTGATAAGTTATACATTTATCAAAAAAATAGATTACTTTATCCGTATTTGGCACAACCTTTTGGAATTTCGGGACCTCAATGCTCTTCAACTTTGTACTTAGTCGGCTTTCTAACTATTTTGAACTGAGCGTCACTGATGAATCTTATTTAGACGAAACGCGCGTCTGGTGTATTAAATTATAATTTTGGTAGCTTTGCTAACCATTGAACCAATTGTTGAACTCTTAAATTACCATTTATACTACATGTGTAATACAGCTGAATTTTATTAAACAAAATAATTATATGAATCACGATAAAAATATTTGAAGGAAAATCTTAAACGTTTTGTCGGAAATTACTACAGCATATCCCAGTTTTTGGCGGTGTTCGTGTCTCTGGTATCTTTCGCCCCTCTTTTTCGACAAGGAAGCTTTCAATCATGATGATATTCGCAAATGTTTTGTAACTTTGAGGACGTGTTTTTCAACAGTCGGCATCCCAATGGGAACAAACTGTGCCCCTCTACTTGCCGATTGTTTCTTTACTATTATGAGGCTGACTTCATGCAGGAACTTCTTAGGAAGAAAGATAAGAAGTAAGCAATATTCTACTTTCCGCTATACAGATGACGTTCTTTCACTAAACAATTAAAAATTTGGTGACTTTGTGGAACGCATCCATCCCATCGAATCGGAGATAAAGGATACTACAGATACAGTTAAGTCGGCTTCATATCTTGACTTACATCTAGAAATTGACAATGAGGGTCGGTTAAAAACAAAACTTTACGACGAAAAGATGATTTCAGCTTTCCAACTGTGAACTTTTTATTTCTAGGTAGCAACGTCACATGTGGAGCAGGATCTGCCTATCCTCCCGGAGCACATGAGATCACCCCTAGTTTTTGGTGGGGTTCGTGTTGTTTATTCTTTAGTTTTCTATGTTGTGTCATGTGTAATATTGTTTTTCTGTTTGTGTTTTTCCTTTGTAGCCATGGCGTTGTCAGTTTGTTTTAGATTTATGAGTTTGACTGTCCCTTTGGTATCTTTATTCCCTCTTTTTTTACACATAAATATGCTGCTAATCTACTGTGTTTGTATTTTTTTAACTCAATATTTGAGGAATATAATATCTTTCAGGTAAACTAAAAAAAAGGTATTTGTCCACATAACATGTAAAGAATTGCGATGAATATATAATTCTTTTTAAACACTGGTTAGTTTTGTTTCTTTTTTATTTGCAAAGCAAAAGACAATAACATGTCATTGTTTTGCTATGATTTTTTGACTTGCCGTTTCATGTATAGTATTTATTTTGACAATTGAGTTATCAGCCATTCTATGAAATCATGACAGACAAAATAAAAAGGGACAATCAAAGTTCATAACTTGAGACGTAAACTATATCTCAAAAATCGAATCACAACGATAAGATTAAAAGAAGACTTCAAAAAAGAATTAATGACGCACCAATACAATATAAAAATTAAGATGTTGTATGATTGCAAATGAGACAACTCTCCATAATAGAACAAAATAACACGAATACCGAACGGCCATTAACAATGAGTCAAGCCCATACCACATAGTCAGCTATAAAAAGCAATATCCGTGCCCCCGGGTAATCCCAGGTATAACAGAGTTGCCATTGTGTTGCTCAAAGTCTCTCTGTCTTATTTCGATCGATGATATATTTTTCTGTTAGTAATTGTTTTAACTCTGTGCTTGGTAACCTGTTCCTTTTAAACTTGTACATAAGATTTTCAATCAACCTATTGTATTGAAATGAACAAAACTGATATGTTTATGAAACCACAAATATGTAAATAAACAAAAGGATGTTTTGCTGAAGTGAGATATACTGGAATAATACTTAACCAAAAGTATAGAAAGATTTTTGGTATACTTCATTCAACCAAAGACTAACAAAACACAAATAAATGCAAAAAAAAAGACTTCTTGCGTGTTATATGCGATTTTCAGATTGGATAAATGTCTTTTACAATATGTCAGGCATATGATAGTAAGGTTGGGAGCAGAGTTATCTCTTCCTGTAAGAAAAATTCGTCATTGGAATTCAAAACATCGAATTTGTTTCCACTTAAATGTCGCACTCCATATTATATATCATACTTTCGGAATTTCATCTTGTTTAACAAAATATGTATATACAGTCAGGGGCATTACTTAAACAAGTAACAATTAAAATTACCTATACAAGTAATGTTGAAAACGAGGCTAATTTAAATATAACTTATATAAGTTATTTTTCTGAATATTATTTTTATAGGTGTCCAAGAATACAGATTTTACTAGCTTCAAATAATTTTCAAAGTTATCTGGTTATTTTTCACTTGATATATAAAAACTAGTTCTTCTGAAACACTAATTAACTTTCCGACGCACTTATCTTTCATACCGACGCTTCTGGGTCAAAGATTGGTCTCTTGGGACTATTAAATTATCATTTTCCTCTAAAATCTTGAAGGTAGACTGGTATAAATAGATAGATACTTGTGAATTAATTAAGACCTAAAGTTAATTTATAATTTGTAACCTAAATCATTTAAATATGTGCCTTAGATAAGTGTTATAATTATTGTTATTTTGTTCAAAAATGTTTAAAATAACTTATTCAGGTAATATTTTTGTCATTATTTTCAAAGTAACCCTTTATGTCTTTACTCCTCTCAAATCTGATAAATTCTATATTTTATGATATAAAATGTTGTTTAAAATCATGAAAATTACATTTTGTGTAAGTTTCTAATGAAAATTAAAATAACTCTATTAAGTAATTTCATTATTTTTAAAATAAAAAATTACTTATATAAGTAATTAAAAAAAATAACTTGTTTAAGTTACGCCCCTGACCGATATAAATGAAATAGAAAAACTATCAAGTAAGTTTGATTATAATTATAAGTTCGAAACATTCAGTGCACATGATTAATATTGCGTTTTTTTTAACAAGTATGACATTCACAAAAGCCATTGGACCAAAGAGCCAGAAAATATGGAACTTTATCCTCTATTGCAAAGCTTACAAAACTTTGCCGATCATCAATAAATTAAGACGAAAGCTGAAGTCATGTATAAATTTGTATGATAATAATTAAATCCTTAGTCGAAATCAATAAACTAAAAAATATTAAACAATTGCAAGTCATGAATATTATTAGCACATAATTTATTGGTTGTTACAGTTTTATCTAATCATGCATTTCCAGTTTTTGACACAGAGTGCGGTAGTTGTGCTATATTTTTCTATCGCATTGTTTTGTGTTTTTTATTTTGGTGACAAGAGTTAATGAGAAATCATCCATTTGCAGAAAACTACATGTAAAATGTGCAATACACCAACATTTCAATATTATCTTGTTATATGTTGTTTAGGAATTGGAATTCGATTATGCGATGCAGTCATTATAACCGGTGGCACTCTACATAAAAACAAAAGCATGGTTGCTGACACTATTTTTTCACTAGACAATATAGGTTTACAAATGTGTATAAGAGAAGCTATGCGATACAAATCATGTACTGGTTTAAACTATTGGCATGACAAGCTTCAATGTAAACTTTTGTCGTGGGACCGAAACACATCTAACTTGCCTGTATCATTAGATGACCAGCTTATCGATAGCCCAGGACATATATATACAGATATCGATAGTTGGACAATGGTAAGATCAGGACATGTATTAACTGATAACGATAGTTAGACGATGGTAAGTCCAGAACATGTATTAACAGATTTCGATAGTTGGACGATGGCAAGTTCAGGACATGTATTGACAGACATCGATAGTTTGACGGTGGTAGGTCAAGGACATGTATATACAGATATCTATAGTTGGACGATGGTAAGTCCAGGACATGGATATACAGATATCGATAGTTGGACGATGGTAAGTCTAGGACATGTTTTAACAGATATCTATAGTTGGACGATGGTAAGTCCAGGACATATATGTTTATATATATATATCTCTAAATCTCGTCTAAACATCAACCCAACAATGTTAGATCTGTAAATTTGCTTTCGCAAATTTTTGGTTCTTCCCTCGCCGGGATTCGAACCCATGCTACTGTGATATCGTGACACAAAATCGCCTGCACTGCAGCCGTCCCGCTAGACCACACGACCACTTTGGCTTCACAAAAGTAAAGCCATCGGTGGGCATGTGTTACCTTTCCACGTCAGTTTTAATCTAGCGGCGCACTACAGTACATGATATATTAGGCATGGATATGTTATTGTTACAGATCAGCTAAATTATCTATAGTAAAGGATCCTAAAACTTAATGTAAGATACAGTCACAGAAAATTATTATATTTATAAGTACGTCTGAGTCAGTGACAACTCTACAACAGATTTATCCATCGGATCACCATCAATGATGGTGATACATGGCTGTGTACAATGTCACAGAAAATAATTGTATTCATATAGATATCGATAGTTAGACGATGGTAAGTCTAGGACATATATATACAGATATCTATAGTTTGACGATGGTAAGTCCAGGACATGTATTAACATATATCGATAGTTGGACGATTGTAAGTCAAGGAAATGTATTAACTTGTATCGATAGTTGGACGATGGTAAGTCCAGGACATGTAAATACAGATATCGATAGTAAGACGATGGTAAGTCCAGGACATGTATTAATAGATTTCGATAGTTGGACGATGGTAAGTCCAGGACATGTATTGAGAGTCATCGACAGTTTGAGGATGGTAAGTTCAGGACATGTATATACATATATCGATAGTTGGACGGTGGTTAGTCCAGGACATGTACTAACACATATAGATATTTGGACGATTGTAGGTCCAGGACATGTATTAACATATATTGATAGTTGGACGATGGTAAGTTCAGGACATATATATTTAGATATCGATAGTTGGACGATGGTAAGTCCAAGACATGAATATACAGATAAGTATCGATAGTTTTATGATTTTTTTATCCAATGCTTTTCGTAAAAGAATATCTGATATTCCGTATATCGAACGTAAAAGATGCTACATATATTGAGCATGATTTGTGTGCTCCAAGGACTGAGCAAAGGTTTATGCCTTCAAGGCCAGGAGTTAAATCATAAAACATGTGATTAATGAGATAAAGACAACAACAGTCTAAAAACAATCTACACAGGGACTTAGGAATCAGTCGTAATGTCGCTCCAAGCCAGGGGAATGACAAAGGAGGGGATTATGATATCAGATAGACATTCCAACTCATCAGTCGAAAATAAACATATGAATAAAAAGGAACAAGACAGACACTTAAACTATAGTACACAAAACAAAACAAACACACTTAAGATTAAACAAAACGAACCCAACAAAAACATCTGAATGATCTCCGGTGCTCCAGAAGTATAAGCATAATATGTTCTACATGTGGCACATATAGTGTTGCTGATATTAATATAAACCCAGTAGGTTTCATTCGTGAAAAGGGATGGTATTGTAGTTACGACAGAAGGAACATATCCGCTATCATCTGTTCAACGGATTGTTTATATTAGTCAACACACTTATGGTGACGAATGCCAGATTACATTTCTCGTTTATCCTAAATATTTCAATATATTTCAAGTCGGATATATGTAGTTAAAAAAAAATAAAAATAAAAAGCTTTGTTGCACTATTTAGCAGTACACAAAACAGACATACATTTTAAATTGTTATTTGGATGGAGAGTTGTCTCATTGGCACTCACACCACATCTTCCTATATCTATATACAATTTTGGTCTTTTTGTTTGTTAGTCATAGCCATAGAGATTCAAAATTTGATCATTCTAGTGACTATTGTGTCGTGTTAATAACTGCTTGTACGAAGGCAATGTAATGAGTCATCTTCTCCCTTTGATATTTTTTTAATGGGTCTTTTGTGAACTCTACGAATTGAGTAGGGGTATATATTCCAAAGGCATTTAATCAGTTATCTCAATGTTTTCTCGGGTATATCAAATAAACGATACTTTTTTTCATTTCTTCCATTTTTAAATTTTTATTTTTCATTGTTTTGGAAATAATTAATAACACATTACACCAGTATCAATATCAGAAGGTTACCGACATGAGTAGCAATGCGTTCATCATGTACATGATGTATATGCCATAAAGTGTCCTTGCGTCCTGAAAACATTTGAATCTAGCATCATTAAATACTAAAAACTATTTAATTGAAATTATTCTCATTATGTATAGAACCAATCAGAACGAGTTGGATGTAGCATGTATGCATCAGATCATTGTTCAAAACTGCAAGTTGCCTTATTGAATTGTTGTTGTCGTTCGGTGGCTGCTTTATTGCTTTATACCCAACACCTGAATGACTTAAGATTCATATCAATTTTTTTTTTAGAATTAGTTCCTGTTAATTAAGATAATATTGCTATGCTTTTATTACTGCAAAAAGGAGGACAGGGGTTATCATTTCAACAATTTAAACTTGCATTTTTATTTATTTTATTTTGAGTAAAACAAGTTTTTTATCAATATCGCAAAAAATAAAATCGTATTTTAGTCTGAAATGACAAGTTCGCATAAATTGATGCACGCAATAACTTCATAAGTCACAGCAATCTCCGTACAGCGCTCGTTTCCTTTCCGTATACCTAGTATACTACAATACAATGACATGTTTAGTGTAGTGATACGAAATAAGTACGGAACGGATGTGAGCTCTGCGCCGGAGATTGAAGTCACAGTCTCATTAAATTTCATTAACAGGATTCCGATAGCTGTTGGCCCAATCCCTGTCCTGATGGTACAAAGTGTGCTCTGTCCAAAAGTAACGGTGATTTCTGCTTATCATATGGTGAGTTTATCTGACTTTTTATTTTAATTATGAACATGATAAAAGAGAGAATATATAGTTTTAAGGCATACATCATCAATAAAGTCGGGAAAATTGTAGAAGAATTTATCTTATCAAATCAATAACTCATTTTCCGTAAAGATAATCATAAATAAGATATTGCGTATATGGGTTTGTCAATGCTAGAGTTATATCATTCAATAATAGGTCAAGCATAATTTCAATTAAGTTTGAATGGAAAACGTCACATGCTATGAATGCATCACCCAACATGCGAATCTTGATAATGTCGAATTTTTACAATCATAAAATAGTCAACATTTTACAATCATAAAAAAGTCAAAATTGGCAGAATGAAAGATCACATGACTATACAGCTGGTGTTAAACTTCTCGGACTGCAAGCACATGTCGCTATTTAGTTACGTCACCGACACATCTTTCAATTAACCGTTTGTTAATATTTAGGTTCATGTTTCAAAGGTTTTGGTTTTGCCATTTGCTTTGGGATTTTCCTTTTAGAATTTGTGACAAAGTTCGGTGATTTTCTGCAGATACAAACAACCAGCGTTATCTGCCGCAAAATTTCGCAATTGTACATGATCACACTTAAAGGGATTTTAGCAACATTAATCTGTTTTTTAACTAAAATCATCCGAGTTCCTGTTAATAAATGCAGACGCTTCTTTATTATCGAATCTCTCTTATTTCACAGTTCATTAGATTACCTTAGACTTTGTTCCTTATCTTGATGTTCTGTATAATTGATTTACAAGATAATGATACGTTACACCACTGTCGCTAAATAGATACACCGATATACCACTGTCGCTGAATTGCAGCATTGGTATACCACTGTCGCTGAACTGAATCATCGGTAGACCATTGTCGCTGATTTAAAATATCGGTAACCCGCTGTCGATGTATTGGATCATCGGTATACCACTATCACTGAATTAGAACATCGGTATACCGCTGTCGCTGAATAAGGACATCGGTATACCGCTGTCGCTGAATTAGAACATCGGAATACCGCTGTCGCTGAATTAGAACAGCAGAATACCACTGTAACTGAAAAAGAACATCGGTATACCGCTGTTGCTGAATAAGAATATCGGTATACCAACGTCACTGAATGAGAACATTGGTATACCGCTGTCGCTGAATTAGAACATCGGAATACCGCTGTCGCTGAATTAGAACATCGGAATACAGCTGTCGCTGAATAAGAATATCGGTAAACCAACGTCACTGAATGAGAACATTGGTATACCGTTGTCGCTGAATTATGACGTCGGTATACCGCTGTCGCTGAATTAGAACATCGGTATACCGCTGTTGTTGAATTGAGTCATCGGTATACCACTGTCGCTGAATTGAATCATCGGTATACCACTGTCGCTGAATTGGATTATCGGTATACCGCTATCGCTGAATTAGAACATCGATATACCGCTGTCGTTAAATTGAATCATCGGTATACCACTGTCGCTGAAATGGATCATCGGTATACCGCTGTCACTGAAAAAACCGGTATACCACTGTCGCTGAATTAGAACATCGGCATACCGCTGTCATCATTGATATGTTAATGATATTAAACTAACTGTTTATAAAACTTCCAAAATTCTCAAATATTAAGGCTTTTCTACCTCATGAATACATCACTGTAATAGGCAAAACTTTTAGGAGTTTTGTTTATCCTCAATGATCTTTAACTTCGTACTTTATTTGGTCTTTTGAAAAAATTTTGATTCGAGCGTCACTGATGAGTCGTATGTAGATGAAACATGCGTCGGTCGTATATATAAAATTTCAATATTGGTATATATGATGAATTTTTTCAGAACATCAATATACCATTTGCTTAATTTCAAACGTTAATGGTCCTTAAAACCTGATCTGTTTTCTTTTTATTTTGACAGACTGTCCAAGTGTTACGCTCCACAGTTGTGGATTTGAGAATGAGAATGATACATCATGTATTTTCAAGAATTCATTGCAGGATGATTTTGATTGGACACGTCATTTTGTAAGTTAAAACACTTTGGTTTCATGGGAAAACGTTCAAACTCTATATATATGTATATAATTAAGACCCTTTCAAAAATGTAGAATTTATTATAAATTAAAAACGGATATTATCATCATTATGTTAAATAGTTTTTTGGCAAAAGGATTTTATTCTGTATCTTGTGAAAAAATATCAGACATCTAAACGTTTAATAACAAATTTTAAACCTCATCGAAGTACAGCCTTATTACTTATTACTAATACTAGTAACTAATGCGACAAGTGTTTGATATTGAAATGCTATGATTTTATTTATTTGACATATTGCCATGCGTTGTAATCCAATGGAGTTATTCGTTAAAAATATATGTCAATTAAATAATTATGTAGATAAAGAAAACAATATATGGCAATGTAACACTCATGAATGATGTTCGTTTTGAAATATAAGAGATATATAAAACATATTGACCCAATATGGCCGACTTTGATGAAAATAAAACACGGAGAGCAAAATGCAGATCTGGACTTAAAGCGCTGAACCTAAGGCCTTAAGAGCAAATCCGACAAGAGATAAAAATGTCCATCAAGTCTAGTAATTTGTATTGAAGTTGTTTTGTTGCTGCCCTTAAATTATTAATTAAGTTTTGCAGTTAGTTACTATTATCTTGAATATTATAATAGATGAAAATAAACTGTAAACAGCAAAATTGTTAAGCAAAGTAAGATCTAAAAATACCTTTGAGAAGTAATTGCCCTCGTTGTAAAGTTTTAACATTTTTTTTTGTAACTCTTTTTAATTTTTACTAACATCTTCTCCTCTGAAACTACTCAGGCAAATTTACCCAAATTTGGCCGCAATCATCGTGTAAGTCTTTATATAAAAATGTTTCAGATGACCCCGCCTATCAATCATCATTGCTGATATATCTATTTATAGAACATAGGGGTAAAATGCAAGTTTTGTCTTCTATTGTTTTAAGCTTCATAGATAGAGAAAATCGGAAAGGTACAGATATGTTCAGAATAATGCACTCTACCAACGATCCAATCGATCAACGTCAAAGTAAATTTTTACTGTTGATGTCAACTACAATTTCGAGTCAACAAAGAGTTAAGGCAATGTGTTCATGAAGAGTACGTATTGAATTTTCACGCGTATCTTCATGTTTGATCTTCTCTAAGCTGAAGTTCTTATCAAACTTGGTCCATCCAACATTATAAAAAGTAATAACAAGAAAGTCACTTTAACATTTTGGTAAACGGAGGCTTTTGATATAAATAAGTAGGAACAATTGTATATTATAATCTGAATGTGTTTCTTTTTCCCGCGTGTTTATTAATTTATTTGAACTGTCACTTAACGCTGTTTTTTTTTTTGCGTTTATCTAAATATTGTCATACTCGCGCGAGGTTTGGCTAACTATACTAATGTTTATCCATGCATCTTTTTAAATTTTAAAATGTCCTGTACCAAGTTAAGAATTCTTATTTTGTATTTGATTCGTACATCTGAATAGAATAACTAATCAGAAAAGCATTTAAATTGATGAATTTTGAATTTTGAATTTTGTATACTACTTTTGCCTTTATTATTCATAAAAATAAATGAAGGTTATTTTTTATTCTATTTTTTTTTTTTTTTTTCATCGTCAAACTTTCAAATAACATGGCATACATCTATGTATGTTGATTTACCCAAAATTTAAAGAAGGAATGATCCTTATAACCTTTTCTGTCAATGATGTCCAAACCTTAATATTACCAAACTTTCCTTTTATTAGATGACACTATTGACATGATTGATATTTTAGGGTGGTACCTCTTCATCAAATACTGGACCAACAAAGGCAGCTTCCGGAAGTTACTACATGTACACTGAGGTTTCAAACGTACTGAATGGGGATAGAGCTGTACTTACAACACAATCAGCTAGCTTAATGGGTATGTTCAACCCACCATTTTTTCCTTAGAAAGTCCTGTGCCAAGTCAGGAAAATGGCCATTGTTATATTATAGTTCGTATATGTGTGTTACATTTTAATGTTGTGTTTCTGTTGGGTCGTTGTTCTCCTCTTATATTTGATGGGCTTCCCTCAGTTTTAGCATGTAACCCGGATTTGTGTTTTTCTTATCGATTTATGAGTTTCGAACAGCGGTATACTATTGTTGCCTTGTTGAATAATAAAGAAACAACACTTTATAAAGATTATTTGTCCGTAGAAGTTATCAAATTTGTCAATTTCGAACATCTGAAACCAAATTACTACATGTAACAAATATCAATTAAAATGAACCAACACACGTAATGAGATAACGTACTATTTTGACATTATTACAATATATCTATTTTTCAGCAAGTAGTTTCTGTCTGTCATTCCAGTATCATATGAAGGGCGCGCCTGGAACATTAAAAGTATTTGCTGGAGACAAAAATTCTTCTTTAACAAGTATCTGGGAGAAATCTGGAGTGCAACCATATCCTGAGCAATGGAAATATGTTAATATACAAATACCACAATTCAATAACCCAGTTGTAAGTATGTTGTTATTTTATCAGGATTTAGTGATCTTTAACTATATGTTGTATTTTTTTTAAAAACAACAAAGACTCGGTATCCTCATTTGTAATGAAGTCAAAGAAAATGTAATGGGATTGAATTTCGTAAAACTGCAGAGTTCTGTTTTAGTTTAAAATTCTGTCATTTGCTTAGGCACTTATCGTTGAGACATCTCCTTGAAGGATCGTTTTTGTTGTTTTTGTTGTATTTTTCTTGTCACATGTATGTGTGTGACCAAACAATGAAATTGACGTAAATGCAAACTACAATTCATGCAATAACTCAAATAGCACCAGATATTCTGAGGAAAAAAAGATGTAGAAAACTGGTTTAAAAAAGGACCCACTATCATAACCGATTAATTAAATATCTATATAATAATTCGGTACTGACTTGATTTTATAGTTTACTATTTAAATGAACCCATTTAGAAATTTTGTAATTAAACAGTAACTAAGTTTCCAACTGCCTCATGTAAAGTCAGCTTTAGATGAACTTTGCTAAAAAATTTGCCCTGTTTTGTTTACAGCTCTTCAACGTTTACGGTCCGGTCCGTAATTATCATTGGCTTTTAAAAAGTGTCTTTGAGCGTTCCAGATGAAAGTACATGTATATCCAGAAAATCGCTTCCAATGCATTGAATTCATTTAACGTGTTGTTTTTATATTTGTACATGTATATACATACTTACAATGTAGACATACCAGACTTTTCTGTTTCCTTCTGGTTATCCAGCAGTAAAAGAAATAGTCTAATTTTGTATTTACTTACCCAACTTTAGGTAGCACAATACAAAGATTTTATAACTCCAACTCCAAAATTTTAAAATGCTGTTACTTTCTTAATAATGCTTGAACATTTATAAAAGTGGTAGTTTTGGATAAGTAACAGATTACACTTTCAAATTAATGCAATGTTAGTATTATGCAACAATTTTGTAACCAATTATAATGTTAGCTGTGTTTAAAATATTGTTCACAAAATTTCCACTTTCAAATGAATTTAGCTTCTGCATATGTATCCCTAGAGGGTTGATTTAAATATATGTTGTTCCTATGGCCATTATTTACAAAAGAGTGTCTCAAATTTCAGATAGAATGTCTAGAACAAATTTGACACCTAATTAAACATTATCTTCTTTTATATGGTTAGGATCTTTACACTAATTAGAGATTTATGAGATAATGGAATACCATAGAGACAATCTGAGACACACTTTTCAAGCCAATGATGTGTTGATTAAGATTTCGTTAAAATTTTCTGTTTAGTTAAAGAGATGATAGAGCTAAATTCATTCAAGTGAACTTACCCTGATTTTACCAGTAGTTATATAATAATTGATTACATAATGATTGCATCATAAAAATATTGCATTCATTTAAAAGATTAATCTTTTATCCATCTATATATACCTCTTTTATTATTTTCTATGCATTCATAAGAAAGTTACAGCATTTCAAGGGTTAGTGATTGGAAGAAAAAAAATCTTTGTATTGTGCTACCTTAAATGTCTAATGCGCATACACTAGTAGCACGATTTGAGTCTGAAACGGTCATTTTTGTCTGATCACATTTTGATTGACTGGATTTACCGCTAGAGAAAATCGTCAAGATTTTTAAGATCGTTAAGTCGCCGTTCAGATCGATAGCCTCATCAGGTAAATCAGTTCGTTAAGCCTTGTCAAGACGGAAAAGACTGAATCATCTAGCGGGTTGTTGAGACCCGTTAAGACCGTGTCATACCAAAACAGACCATGGATACAAAATTACGTTCAAAATTTTCAGAACTTGTTTAGATCCGTTCATTATACCGGTTTCATACCACGAGTTGCGCCCCTTCTTCTCGATTACGTATTTTAGATTAATATGTATATATGTTTTTAATATTAGGATTTGTTTGAAGTATATTTTGATTAATTAAAAAAAAAGATTAAATTTCATGTTGATTCTTTATTTCTTTTCTTGTTTTGTTAATGAACTATATATGTTGTTTATTTTTTTTAAAATGTAAGTTTTATTAAAATATATATTGGTAATTAAATCCAAGGACGTATGTTAATTGTATACACACCAGAATGTATCCCATAAATTAAACCTTAAAATGTTGTGAATACCGGTGAAAATGTTTTTCGTATTTGAAGATTAGTAACGGAAAATCCTAAACGTAACCTAAATAAAGGCAACAGTAGTATACCGCTGTTCAAAACTCATAAATCCATGGACAAAAAACAAAATCGTGGCAACAAACCAAAACCGAGGGAAACGCATTAACTAAAAGAGATAAGGATCCACAGAAATGCAGCGGAGGCAAATTAACACATGCAAATTTTTGTTGTATGTATGACATTTGCTTTAATTCGTTTTCTGTTGATATATGTCCTAGTTAACCGTTGAATATGTTGCTTTTTGTTTGTATGTTTATTTTTTTAGTGCGATATACTCTGTTAAACTTGGAAAAAAAATATTCCCGACATCCGGAAATTCGAAAAATGACTTCTCGGATCCCGAAACCTGAGCATAATATTGCATTTATTCAGCCTTTGTCGGGACGGTGTTAAAGTATCACCGAATAAAAATGTTCATTCAAACAATGTATCCTTATAATATTTATTTTCTAATCAATATGATATGTATATAGTACTTAGTACTTAGTATATATATATATGGCGTTAATTTAAAAAAATCTGTTTTAGTTAAAATGGTCGAGTTCGATGGCACGTGCTAGTAATCAACCGGGTCAACAGGTAACAAAATCAATGATCCATAACGTAAGAAAGTACATGCCTGTTGTATATTACAATTACTCTCATCATCATTCTTAATAGAAAGGTGCCCTAGGGCTGAACGTTAATAAATAATTAATGAATTTGTGTATTCACGTATTAGTGATGTCTGGTAGTCAGTTTTTAATATACATGCTTATTTTTTCAAGTTTTTAAATTGAGCAAAAAAACATGAACTGTTCGGAATTTGTTTAGTATTCAAAAGAAACTTTTCGCTTCTATTCTGATATAGTTTAGAGAGTATTCCGTTAAATTGTGTCAGTTAAATAAAGTACTGTGTATTTGTATTTTATTTATTTTGCTAATTGTATCATTATAATATACATTTTGTATTTCACTACTATATAAACTATAAGTTGTAATGTGATTGATTATTGGTTGTTTAAAGTCCAGTGGCAAATATTTCATGCATTTCCAGGACCAGCTGTAAGTTTATGACATATATGGAACTCACCGGTGTAGTTTTCACGTGTTAAAATAGTTAAAGAATAATTAATTTTTAAAATATCGAAACATAAAGGAGGCAAGGCGCTTGGATTACCCGCACTTATCAGTTCGTTTCTCTGTTTTGTCTTAAAAAAGTAATGTTATTTTGTTTTATATGTTAATATAATTTACGATAACTGCGGTGTATTCGTGCTGTCAGACGAAATATGAATATGTGCCCTTTAAATGTTTTTTTGTAATATGGATCGTTTGCTTTCGTATTGACGTTTAACACGCAGCTTTAATTACTGACTGTGATGTATGTAGAAATTGAAACGTACTAGAGAATGAAGGATGCAAGTCCAAGCTTTGAATTAAAATGGTCATTCAATAGACTAACAAATAATAGAACAAGTGTAAGTGTTGGAATGACATATACAATATATCACCTTGTGCATTGTCGAAGAATTTAAATTTGATTTTACATTGGTAACTGGACAAAATTGAAGAGAGACAGCCCAATCTTTTCTCTTTTTTGTTACGAGTACAAATAAACTGTTCTTAGTTATTTCGTAAAGCATTTCCTTTAAATAATAAAATCGCGCGTGATCTAAAAAATACTCACATTGCAGTGTACTATACTGCTTTCGAGAAAAATTATATCAAATTATAGAGCAGTCTAACGGCTCCAACTAAAAATTTAAACGCTTTTATGTTGGGGGTTGGGTCTACCATTTAGTTTGACAGATCCAATCATACAAGCTGTTTCACCCTTTTTATTGTGATGATTGGGAATTTGCATTAAGCCGTTGGTCACGTGTTGATCACGTGCCGAGTGGCACACGCTGATTTAAAAGTCATTTAACTTCACAATTACTATAGCTATTGATACCATAGATATGAGTTATATACTAATATTCTCTTATATCCATGTTCTCCGGGGCCTTAAAACGTCGTTTAGTTAGAGCCATTAGTGCTAAAACTTTCTTCTTAGTGAACTAAAAAATCCTTTCCGGTATATACACAACGGACTCGACACTTTTCTCAATATTTATCAATGATCTAGTAAAGGAATTGAACAATCTAAACGTAGGAATAGATTGAGATTATAGAATATTGTCAGTTTTATTATATGCGGACGACATAGCTATATTAGCGAAATTGGAATTGGACCTTCAAGGTATGTTGGATAAACTTCACCAATGGTGTAAGCGATGGCGAGTATTGATTAACACTGAAAAGTCGAAATGTATTCATTGTAGGAAAGGGAAATCTAAACAAACTGAGTTTAATTTCACCGTGGGCAGGAATAAGTTGGAATTAGTTAACGAGTCCAAATATTTACGTATAACATTTAGCTACAACGGTAGTTTTTTGTCAAATGTGGATCTTCTTGCGAAAAGTGGCGGACGAGCACTTGGGAATATAATTGCTAAAATCCATAATGTTAACATGATTATGGACTTTGGATATAAATCATATGAAACATTATTCAACTCAGGTATTGTTCCTATTCTTGATTACTCGTCTGGTGTATGGGGATACCTACAATATCAGCTAATAGACAATATTCAGAACAGGGCTATTCGTTACTATTTAGGAGTACACAGATTTGCGCCTATCCTGGCTATACAAGGATATATCGGCTGGATCCCGAGTCAGTATCGGCGTTGGATCAATATGGTGAGATACTGGAATAGACTCATTCGATTTGACAACAACCGCATCACCAAATCAGCATTGAATATTGACTATGATTGTTGTGAAAGTAACTGGTGTAGAGTAGTAAAGGATATACTGGACCAGCTTGATCTAGGACATTTTACGAACTGAAATCAGAGGTCGGTTTATCTTTGGTTGAAACTAACATTTTTCGTCTGTATTCAGATATCTGGAGGAATTCCGTCCAAGACGTTTCAAAATTACGAACATATAGGAACTATAAAACAGTCTTTGAAAGTGAAAATTACGTGAATTTGAACTTGAGTAAAACTAAGCGGTCACAATTTTGATGTGGAATTTTACCATTAAGAGTGAAAATTGGTAGATACTCAAACGAGAGGGTAGAAGACAGACTTTGTATATTTTGTAAAAATCAAGAAACTGAAAGCTTAATTTTTTTATTACAAATATTTTTATGTCTATATATTTTTGAAATTTACTTACGTCAACAAAAGATTAGAACGTGATATAATTGTTTAATAATTGTTTTACTTTATTTGAGGTGACTTATAGGTCCATTGGGCCGGGTGTATTACTTTTTATCATATATTATATGTTTATAATCTGTACATAATTTACAAATGTCACTATAATAAATAATTTAATTACTTAATTACTTACTGTACACGTAAAACACGAATTTGGTAATTGTCATTGTTTGTCGGGAATACACGTATTTGTCATAATTATCCATTCATTTGACTGTTTCTCCCCGAGGGCTAATCATAACCTATGCCATACGGCATGGAGAGATTACTAGAATACTTTGAAAGGGTTAAAGCTATTATTTCGTACCCAACTGTATTTAAATTTTAATTCATTTACTTATTTACTCATTCATCAATTTTATATCAAATTTTTGCTCTCTAAAATTTTATTAATTGTTTTAGTTCGAAATTATGTTAATTATCACATGATTAAAAATAAAATATTTAATGCCAAATAAGGCGCAAGCCAGAGCCGACCGTAAAAGGGCTGTATAATCAGTCAAGGTCGTTAAAAACTTCCATTTGTTCAAATGTATTTGACAGAAAAAACAGTTATAGTGTACTCATTCTTCACACAAAAAATAGAAGTAGAGAACGAAGTCGACCTATGCACAAATTACACTAATTTTCAGAGAGGATTTTTTACATGCTTGATCGTGATCAAGTGTTTATATTATCTTGAATTAAATCGAAATACCCAAATAAAGTTTTAAGCGTCGTAAAACTATATATGCAGCAACGGATGCAGACATTATTTCTCGCTGCATTGAAGACTATTTGGTAACCTTCTGCTGTTGTCTTCTCTATGATCGGATTGTTGTCTCTTTGACACATTCCCCATTCCCATTTTCAATTTTGTTATAATGACTTTTGTGTGTATGAACACTATTCCTTAAAAATTGTTATATATTTCAATGATTTCTAACGAAATATTAACAAAACGTTCGCCTTGTATTTTTATAATTAATACTTTTATTGTCATATAAATAAAAAGAACTAATCTCTGACAAACATAACATATATACAAGATTATACAGTACAATATTGAAATACAAAATGTAGCAGTTCAAATTATTGTTTTGGGTCTCCCGTCCTCAGTTCTAATGACTCTTATTAAGGAAACTGTATTTTTAATTTGACTGTGAGATATGAGTTTAGTAATATTCTAAGTTGAAGCATGTTTTCTTTAGAAGTGTTTTTCGACTTCGAATTGATTTTTTCGTGGAGTCAAAATATCTTTTTTTCTATAAAAGTTATATATATCATGTAAATAGTAAGAACATTTGAGAAAGAAGTGTTTTTCGTCCTCAATCTCATTACATAATTTGCAATATCTCTGATATCTAGGAATCTTAAGATGTCTGACCTTTTCTATTAAAAGAGTGTGTTCGCTAATATTATTCCATTATTCCAATTTCCTACTTTTTTCCCTATGAATTGTAAGTTTGCTATTTGTTCAATGCACAATTTCCTTTTTGTCCAATCAGAACATCCAATCAACATCATGGCATAATGCTGTTAGCTTTATCAACGTTATTTCCAAATGCAATTAGTAACTCAAAATTATGAATGAATCCACCGTTTCACAATTTACAGCTACAGGTTCAAATGAGGTACCGTATGGAAGTAAGTTAGGGACATTATATATTTCCTATGTATATATATGATAAAAATGCCCCTTCATAAATTATCTGGCTGGGAATCATACTCAAACCAATGTGATATCTTATCTACAAAAAAATATACATTAAGAATTAAGTATTTATTACATCTATTATATTCGACATGTATATCATAAAATTAAATAAGTCAATACCATTAATACTATTTTATATATAACTACATGTATTTGATTTGTCATATTTGTAGTAATAATAATTCAACAAATTCTTTTAATAATACTTTTTTATTTCAAAATAGAATTTGTAGAATATTACTACATACATGACAAGGCAAATAGTATGTAAAGATTATAACATATATTTAAGTTCTACAAAATTTAGAGAAAACAAATCATTGATAACAATTCAGGGGCGGGTCTAGCCATTTTGAAAAGGGCGGTTCCTAACCCAGGACAAAGGGGGGGTTCCAATTACAGGTCCCCATTCAAATGCATTGATCCTCCAAAAACGGGGGTTTCAACCCCGAGAACCCCCCTTTGGATCCGCGCCTGCAAATTAATGAAACATGCCTGGACGACAAATCTTAAATTTCTCTGTCTCGTTAAGGACGCAATGCTGTCACATCATGTGGAATCAGGGCACAATATCAATACACTCTCTTTTTTTTGCCCCAGGCAATTTTGAGGTTATTGCATATGCAAACCCAAGCCTTGAAGGTATTTATAACAAATATGTGATAAATTCTAATTATTGTACATCACCCACCAGTGGCTATGTTCCGGACCATATGAGTATTTGGACCATACGCGTATGGTCATGAACATATGCGTATCCTCATATGGTCCGACCATACGCGTATGGTCCGACCGTACGCGTATGGTCGGACCATATGAGTGTATACTCGTTTGGTTATAAACGGGCCGGACCATATGAGTATTTGGACCATACATGTATAGGTATTTTTTTTAATAATATACATGAGAAAACTTTATAAAATAGCAATGATTGCTACATGCAATTGTATTATTTACAATTCAAACAACATTAAATAGTGAAGCCAAAATTAGTTTTCATCGCTAATTGTATTCTTGCATGGATGCGTAGGGTGACCTTTACATCCACACGGTATACCATAGATTTTATTGGGTCCTGGGTCATTCCGATATGTCTACGGTGAAAAAGCTCTAGATCTCCAATATCGTAACATCATCATGACGGAGTACATCTTATCACCAGACAACTTTAAAAAAACAAACTTGTGTCTTTGCCGGTGACGTCATTAATTTTTAATTAACTAATTAATTTTAATTAATTTTTTAAACTTGACAAAACACGTAAAAGTATAAAAAAATTATGAATATTGCATTGCTAATGCTAATCATATTAAGTTTCAAAAGTAAGCAATTTATTTGACTCTTTGTCCTCTCGACTTTTACGTCAGGTTATAGTAAAACAGTTGACTTCTTGTGTAATAGTTCATTAAAATATTTTTGGAAGTTATCTTCCCAGGTAGACATTTTGTCATGCATTCACTCGTAATAACATATCGGTATTAAATGAACAAATATGTGTTTACTATAGTTTTGACTAGTGATGAAATTAACTGTGTGAAACTGCTTATTTTATTTTGTTAATCTTGGTATTACTAATTTTAAATGAAAAAGTTACCTTTTGTAGTGTATTTTAAATGACGTGACAACTAGACGGGGTACATAAAGAGGTTAGCATAAATATACCTTTTAGTTACCCCGACCATACGCGTATGGTCGGACCATATGAGTATATACCCAAATGGTCATAACCATACGCGAATGGTCCAAATACTCATATGGTCCGGAACATCTATATAAATAGATTCATCATCATCATGATCATTGTAACATGTGAAGATTGGTTGGTTATGGGTTATAAAAAAATCCAGTAACAAATATTTCATAAAAATTTTAGGACGTGACAGTTATCAATACATTATTAAACATACAATACATATGAATATGTAGGGTTACTCCATCAGGGGGTTAGGTCTGGTAATAGGCCATCCCCACAACTAAACCATTGTGAATACACACAATGGTTTAGGCAATACACAGGTGTGTATCCAGCCCTTTAAAAGGGGGAATTTAAACCATATTTTATATGTACCTTTTTCAAATCATGCATTCATCTTCCAAAAAAAGGGGGGTCCAATCACAGGAACAAGTTTTTTACTAGCCCAAATTCTTACTTTGCCTTTGAACAATTTACTGTGCAAAAATTTTGTGTATTAGAACGTCGATTCATACCTGTATGCAAAAATGTTAACATTTTTCCTTCAAACTCTTGGGCGGATCAATGATTATATTCATGACTGATGGGCATGTTTTAAAATATTATTCATTTCTACTCACTAATTGTAATTTCCAGCTCAGCTTATACTGTACTGTAGTGTCCATCTACCATGTCAACGATTTTGTGTAAAATAAGTTTGCCATTTGAAGCTGCCGACATGCGACAAGTAAAGAGGGTACGGTAACGTTAAATCGTTTACGGGCATATTTTCCGTTTTTAATAAAAAAAACTTGTCAGATTTGATTAATTATCGTCAGAAAATGACCCTAATGGATAGTAATTCAAATTAAACCAGCTTTATTATGCTGTATTCATGTAATATATATAACCTGGTCTTTAACTGTACTTCAGGTACACTGGCCTTTTTCTGCTATAATATTCAAACTTTATTTTTTAACGAACTCTTCTGGTATGTAATATTTTTTTTATAAAAGGCTCTCGAATAATAAACACATTAAAAAATAAAGATGGAAAGTCAAACGCATGAGTCTGGCAAAAATGAACGGACAATGGCATGACATTAAACGGAAAACGATAAAAGACATATATTCTAGTTATATATATATATTTTTCCCTGCCTCAAATTTACTCAAATTCAATTTATATAGCTAACATTTAAAGTTAAATGAGAATGCATTCATTTACAATATTAATAGAATGTTACATCTTAAATTTAATTAATCATAATTATAAAGATCACGCATTTTCAAGTGTTCACTGCCGACATCCGTAATTATTTGATAAGGGTGTAAAAATGATCTATTGCGTCAACATGACAAATTTTTCACCACTTACGACAGTCTGTAATTGCAAAAACATGTATTGCAATCACTTGTAAACCTTTAATATAAAGGTTCAGGTGCTTACATTCAATGAATAAATGTTATTTCGGCAATCTGTTGATTTTTTTAGTCAATTCGCGGCGGTTTGTTCAGCAGTATGACTTTGAGCTACTTTTTAAAATATACAAAACATGTTAAATAAAAAGTAGTAAGAATACAAATGGAATATTTTTCATATTTAATTAACATGATTAAAGGGACGTGGTAGACTTTCAGTTAAAATAAACCAATAAACCGTCTTCTTTCTAATTTTTTTTAAAAGGGGAGCAACCCCTGATAAACAATGAGAAAGTTTCACTCGTTTTGTGTCCAAATGATTAAAATCTGAACACGACTAGACACGGTTTGACAACGTCTCGACGTGACTTTGTATCCATTATCTGTTTTGGTCTGACACGGTCTTAACGGGTCTAAACAACCCGCTATACGATTCAGTCTTTCCCGTCTTGACATGCCTTAACGAATTGATTTACCTGATGAGGCTATCGGTCTGAACGGCGACTTAACGATCTTAAATATCTTGACGAATTTCTCTAGCGGTAAATCCAGTCAATCAAGATGTGATCAGACCAAAATGACCGCTTCAGACTGAAATCGTGCTACTAGTGATATGTACACGTTATCCGCCATATATTTGAAATACTTGTTTTATTTTTTTGGTTTGTATTGAAACTTTCAATTTTTTTACTTGTATACGTAATTGAGTTGGAGATGTACAAAAAACAATACGAAATAAATGTCTGATGAAAATCACTCTGTTCTTATAAAATTATGAATATTACAGTGATTATTCTCATAAGAGAAATATAAAAATGCTTAAAAAGACATTCCGTCTCGGACATTTGATTGAAGTTTTAAATTTCTACAAGTTTGAGCTTTCAAAAAAGCTACGGACTGCTCAGCTCTATTCCAATTCATTTAAAGTCATATTGTGCATGTTGTTGTTTGTTCAGTACTGGAAATATAGTATCTTCAGATCTTGATATATATAAAAGTGATGATTTAGTTTTAAAATATCAATTTTGGTTTACATACAGTATTAAGATGAACTTTTAAACTGGCTGTTTAGTAACAGTTTACTTATGTCTGCAGCGGACTATCAGAGAAGATTTATTTTTGTTCACTAAACTTGTTGAACATTCAAACATTTGAGGAATGACTGTAATATTTTTTTTCTGTCTATGAAATACATAACATTAAAAATGGGATGCACACTGAATAACGCGCGTGGCGTATGGAACGCCACACCTGTCTTATGTGGAACCCTGGTATTACTTTATGTTGTTTTATCATTACTTAATAATAGTTTGTCTTTATTTGATATGGTTTTGACTTTACGTAATGATGTTTAAATATTACTGAATATGTAATAGTTATTACTTAATGACATTTCGATATTACACGATGTGGTTTCGTATTGACTTGATATAGTTTCGTTATTATTCAATATGGTTTTGTCTTTACTCGATGTGGTTTAACCATTATTTAATATGGTTGTGTCATTAGTCAATGCTGTTTTAACATTACTTGATGTGTATGTGACTTAACGTAATTTAATTGTTTCATTATATGATATGATTTTGTTATTTCGTATTGATGATTTGTCTAGTCTTTATATGGTTTTAACATTACGTAATGATGTTTCAACACTACTTGATGTGTTTGTTTCATTATTTGATGTGGTCTTGTCATTCTTTGATGTGGTCCTGTCATTCTTCGATGGAAAATTTACAAAAATAGGGCGTTTCCATATACATGTGTAACTAGTTGTAACTTGAACTCTGCCTTTAAATGTGACTTAAATTCGAAGTCCAACTCGATAACCAATTCTTACTAGAACTTTAATTATAAGCTTGACTTCTATTCGAAAACTAACTCATAGTTTATCTTAAACAGTAAGCCGAACTGTATTTGAACACTAATTAGATGGATGGCCAAACGCATTCAAGGCACATACAATATGGAAATCTATCTAAAAATATAAAGGGTTTTTCCGAATTTGTCACGTGGTTTTACCTAATCAAGTAACGGGATAACCACATCAAATAATGACAGGACCACATCAAAGGTTGACAAGACCACATCAAATAATGAAACAAACAAATCAAGTAGTGTAAAATGGTCAAATGTTGAAGCACCATTACGTAATGTTAAAACCATATAAAGAAAAGAAAAATCATCATTACGAAATAACAAAACCGCATCATGCAATGAAACAACTACATTACGTTAAGTCACATACACATCAAGTTATGTTAAAACCACACTGACTTATGACGCAGCCATATTAAATAATGGTGAAACCACATCGATTAATGACCAAACCATCTTGAGTTATGACAAAACTATATCAAGTCAATACAAAACCATATCGTTTTATATCAAAATATCATTAAGTAATGACTATTCTATATTGAGTTATATTAAAACACCATTACAAAATGTCAAAACCATATCAAATAAAGACAAACCATTATTAAGCAACGATAAAACAACATAAAGTTATATCAGAGTTCCATAGAACCTTTTTAAGATATTTGAGATTTAAAATATGACTTGAAAAGGCTGACTTGGACCATTACTTTATATTTGCATTGGTATTATTTGGGTCTCAAAACAAAAGAAAGGAAATCAAGAATTTTCGAAAATTTTTAGAAATGACCTTTCATGAGCTATAAAAAAAATAATGGGTGTTTTACGAGGAAAAATATTATAACTTGAATTGTATGGAAAAACAGAAAGGAGTCTGAACATTTGACACGAATTCCAAAATTTACCTGAGAACTTCCTTAAGAAAAGTCTGAAATTCTGTTTCTTATTGAAGCACAAAGCTGTTGATGTATCTCAATCGCATTATACAGCAACCAAATAGCATAAATATGTGATGGGTAAATAGTTATCAAAGGTGCCAGAATTATACTTTGATACGCCAGACGCGCGTTTCGTCTAAATAAGACTCATCAGTGACGCTCGGATCAAAAAAAGAAATAAAGCCATACAAGTAAAATGTTGAAGAGCATTGAGGACCCAAAATTCCAAAAGATTGTGCCAAATACGGCTAAGGTTATCTATTCTTGGGATAAGAAAATCCGTTGTTTTTCAAAAAAAAAAATAACAGGAAAGTATTAGGTCCAGTAAAACCCTTGTTTTGGCCAAAAAAAATAACAGTTTGACAATACTGTTAAAATGTAAAATGGTTGTTATTAATTGGAAAGAAGAATGCTTCTGCTACAAAAATATGGGCTGTTTTTGACAATATAATACACATATATCGGGTACTAACATCATTTAAACATGCAAAATTACTAAAATTTTCACAATTTTAGCACGTTAGTTAAATTTCAGACGGTATACCTCTTAAATGAAAGTGGCCGAATGTGTATTCCTTCTTAATATTGAAATGTAAATTGTATGATAATACATAACATATATCATGTATATAAAGAGGATGAACACAGATGCGGCCACTTTCATTTTTGACAAAACCAATCTGAAAAGTGACACTTTTGACATATTTGATAGATTTTTCAAATTTGAGCTTAGATGGGATCGTTGTAAATGACTGAATCAGTTAAAATATTTCACATCAACTAGTTGAATCAGCTGAAATAGACACTTTAGTGTTTAAAAAGTATACAAAATCTTTTGTCAGATGAACCTGAAATGTGAAACCAAAACCGCTCCCTAACGGACCTACTCCTTTACAAACATTACCATAGGATTGATATTTATGTCATTACCGAAGTGCTGACTACTGGTCAGGTGATATGTTTCAAGATGACTTGTGTGTCGAATAAAACTAACCTAGAAGCGAAGCAAAAATTAAAAGATAGTTTTAAAAAATACAGACATATGTTTGTCAAATTTGAGGAATAAGGTTGTGTCGTTGTATTGCAAGACTGTTTGATTTTTTTTTCAGATCACGATAGAAGGAACCAGAGGTACTCACTTCACAGGTGACATTGCTATTGATGATTTGATTCTAAAAATATCGAGTCGTTGTTGTAGGAAATGGTACGTCATTATTTCAACATCATAAGAATGCTTCACACCATTGTCACTGAATTTTGTGCTAACCTTGAAAAATACCTATACACGATCAAGAACATGGCAGTTATTTTTCACTTGTCAACGTGATTTAAAGTGTTTGATTTTTGTCAGTGTATATGGATTTTCCGTTTTCAGTGTGGCTTGTAGATTTGTCTTTTGTTTTTCTGTTTGAGGTTCACAAAAGTAAATTAACTTTTAGTTTTAAAATTTGCCTCTCTTTTTCTAAATCAACTATATTGTTTTTTTGCATGGCATTCGGTGGCATTGTGGTATATCTTTTCATTAAATTTGTCAACAACAAATTATTAGCCCCACCATTTTCTTCATGTGACGGTTGAAAAGGTTTAATGTGGATCAATGGTTGACGTTGGCTAATGTCTGTCATATTTGCTTTTCGTATATGAAAACATAAGCTGTTAGTTTTCTCAATTGAATTGTTTCACATGTAGGGGCTTTTTTATAACCATTTGTAATTATAATTCATGGCCATATTGTTGCCAATAATTGCTGCCATTCACCTCATGCTAACTGCGTGGATTTTATCACATCTTCTGGTTTTGATAATGAGTTATTTAGTTTATTAACGGTTGGCACACGAGGATCAAGACTCCTCCTCTCTTTCAGTTGTTGATGGAATGTGTGTTAATTAAGGCAGTACAATGTTTAAAATATTAATAAACAAGAGACACTTCTGTAGTTACTGAAAAGTAAAATCACAAAAATACTGAACTCAGAAGAAAATCAATACGGAAAGTCCATAATCACATGGCAAAATCAAATAACAAAACGCATCAAAAACGAATAGACAAGAACTGTCATATTCTTGACTTGTTACAGGCATTTTCAAATATAGAAAATGGTGGATTAAACCTGGTTATATAGCGCTAACCCTCTCTCTTTAATAACAGTCTCATCAAATTACTAATTTTGTTCTTCTATTTCCACCAGAAGAAAACATTACCGTAGCAGTATTTGGAAAAAAAAGGTAAAAAACATGTTTTGGTTTTCAATGCTTTTCCACTTCGTTTTTAATTCGGTCTTTTTAACATTTCATGATTCGAGCGTCACTGATGAGTCTTTTGAAGATGATACGCGAGATCAATTGCACAGTTCAAATTGTTTATTTTGTATTCCCTATTTATGGGCATTAAGTTTTTTTATCTGTGTGTTCGTATGCCGTACGTTTGTTCTCTCGTCCGTCCGTCTGTCCCGTTTCATTCAAAACGTGTTCGGTAAAGCTTTTCGGTTAAAGTTTGTGTCAAGGTAGTTTTTCATGAAGTCAAATCATCTTCAAATTAGTACACATGTTCCTTTTGATATGATCTTTGGAATTGTAGTGCCAAATTAGAGTTATTACGTCCCATTTCACAGTACATCAAGCAGAAAAATAATAGTGCAAGTGGGGAATCAGAAGATTTTCTTATTTCGAAAATACAATAAAGATGTTATTGGGAATATCTATAACAGTCGAATAATTCAATATACTAACATTGCTTCTCATCTGTGACGATAATAAAAGAATCATAACTGAACATGCTGTTTGTGGTATTGATTTAACTTTAAAAAAGGTATCACAAGTATTGTTGACAGTTTTCAATAGAAAAAAACACAAGTGACATAGGAATCTCGTAACATATGAGGATATTAAGATACAATTTCAATTTACCTTAGTTTGAATTTTGTACAAAAAAATAATGTGAATTTGTACAAGTTATCTGTGTTTTGGCAATTATCCTCTTCTTTATTACATTGGTTGCAATGAATTGTCGGGATTTCCCTTAAAATGAAAACCTATAAAGTACAGCCCTTGGATGGTGTAAACTTCCCAAAACAACGTGTATGGTGTAATGGTGTATGGTGCAAAGGTGTAACGTGTATGGTGTAATGGTACAAGGTATATGGTGTAATGGGGTATGGTGTATGGTGTAATGGTGTATGGTGTTAGTGGGAAGTTTACACCATCCAAGGACTGTAACCGTGTATTTCGATCATTTGCTGTCATACAACAATAAATGTTCGACGACGTCACATATAAACAATTCAGGAATGCGTAGATATCTCTATACCTTTGTAATTTGGTTTGTGAGAATAAAGATATATATATATATAGAAAAAGTACAGTTCCTATTTTTTCTACTTCAATTCTAGTTAAAAGCTGATGGGCAATTTAATTAAAAAAATAACTAGATAGAAAATTCAAATATTAAAAAATAATCAACTGATAATTAACTTATGCGCTAATGTGGTTTTATGTCATTCGTTGAATATTTTACTATTTCAAAAATGAGAACACTCGAATATTTCTTTTTTTATCACCTATATTGACTTGTTTTATCATTGATATGTTATTGACTTGTTTTATCATTGATATGTTCATAATTATAAATTAACTGTAAATAAACTCATCCTAGATACACTAAACTTTGAATATTTGAAAACCTAAAGCTGCTTTACCCCAGAAATAGATTACCTAGGCTGTATTTGTCAAAATGTTATGATTTTTTGGGTCCTCAATGGTCTTCAACTTTAAACCTTATTTGGCCTTTTTCATTTTTATTTTTATTCGGGCGTCACTAATGATTCGTTTTCAGACAAAACGCGCGTTTGGCGTAAATATGAAATTGTATATCCTTGCATCTATGATGAGTTTATTCTGCTAAGTCTAGAAAAATGATTGCGTTTTCTTATATAAACTTTCTATCAGTGCAATGTAGTAAATATGTTTGCTGTATTTGGCATTGAATTTGCCAGGTATTCGGAATAATCTTGGTTTTTTTTCTGTATAATGAAATTTTAAAAAAAAGCCGAACTAACAAGCATACGGATCCTTTATATTTGTCTACTTTTCTAGTTCCTTTATTTATATACCATCAATTTATAACAGTCTTTTATGGTGGAAACAGAGTATTAATAGATTCACAAACGGAGATATTGTTTAAACCTTATGTAACACTATGTAAAATATAATAATTACAATAACATGCATGAATAAATAATGCACATATTTCTTCTTTTTTAGATTCGTTGAGAGAAGAAAAAGAAAATTAAGACTTTTAATGATCTTGTAATTGTTATTTTTTGTAAACCTTTATAATTAGCAAGTGATATTTTAATATTAATGTGTATTCATTATTTAATAGTAAGTTATGTACTAACGGCTTTTACAAGTTACCAAAATAAGTATTTTTTTTAACATTCTTTCCAGTCACACCTAATTAATTGGTCTTATTATCATATCTGTCCCTACGTCTGTTGGAATAATGATGTGGTCAAATTAATCAACAGGTTATAAAAACGGTAATGATAGGATGTATACAAACATTTGCTACATGGCGGATGGCACATGTGAAACTCTCCATCCAAGTCACAATTTGTAAAAGAAAAATCATGAAAGGTCTACGAACTTCAGGCTATAAAGGGCCGTTAAATTACAATACTAGTGTGAAACCATACAAAAGGGTAAACCAACGGCCAAATATCTATTCAAAACGAGAAAATGTTTTGAAAAAAAACTTCATTATGGTTGACCTCAAAACAAGAACTAGTCAAATAGTATCGTAACATTTATTGACTGATAATATTGAATGTTGTCAGTTCTTTGTTGGTGTATTTTTTTACTAAGATATTAAACAGTTCTTAATGCACAGTATGATGTATGTTTGAGTGTAATGAATTACCAATATCAATGTATTGATCAATTTGAGTTTGATTGTCATGCGCATAAACTTTTAACTAATATGTTCTATTACCGCATCAGACGTAATGGTTATGTGAGCATTTCCAGCTAGGCTTTAGGTCGTACGGTCACGTACATTTGTTAAGGTCTGTGTGATTTAGCCTATCGTAGAGTGTTGTCTTATTGTCACACAAACCACATAAACTCTTTTACATGTAATATTACTCAATCAACGTCTTGACAAATATCTATTTTCGTACGAATAGCATGGCTAATTTAGAGTAAACATCAGTAGCAGCTACGTAGGTTATTGATACTTAATTTTATTTCTGGCATCCACACAGCCTCATATCATTATAAAGTCACAATTTCTTTTCCTTTAGTTGTTTCCATTTATTTGCGCAGAGCTTTACGTGTGTCTTTTTCAACTTATGAGGTTGAATTTCGTTGTTTTATCTTTCGGCTTTCTTCTTCAATAAAGTCATCTGGTATTGTTTTACATAATGTTATCTTTTTAATAAGTGTATGTTCTGTGTTATTATAAGATACAACGTTGACTCCAAATAAGTTAAATGTTGCTAACATCTTAGATTATGTTCGTGCTTTTTCATAGCAATATATAGTACCATTTTAACGAAGATTTTGTTTTAAATTCCGATTATATAAATAGATCATCTACAAAATGAACACTTTTAGTTCAAATAAAAATGGTAGAATTCCAATTGATGGTTTCTTATTATTTGTTGAATATTAATTAATTAAGAAAAGACTAGATAATATATTTTACGTTAATATTGACTTAGCAATTTTAAATACTGCACGAACCTTTCGATTTCAGCTGTTCTTTTGACATTTTTGCACAATTAGGAACGGTCAATATTCAAAAAGTGTATTATATCAGAGAAACCAAGATGTTACGATAATATCACCGCCTCTCTTTATTCTATTTCATCTTAATATGCAAAATTCTTTATTGTATAATTTACTTTTGTAATTTGTATATCAAGTAATTAGCATGCGTATTTTTGTCGGAGTTAACGTTCTGAACTTTATTCTATTTCATCTTAATATGCATAATTCTTTATTGTATAATTTGCTCTTGTAATGTGTATATCAAGTAATTAGCATGCGTATTTTAGTCGGGGTTATATTTGTATTGATTTTATAGTTTAATAATTTTATGCACTAAAGGAATAGCGGAGAAAATCCAAAAAATACCCAATAAAAGATTCTGTGTGTTTTATTTTAGTGTTTCTGTTGTGTTGTTGTTCTCCTCTTAGAAATGTCTCAATATCTTTAATTGTTTTTACATAGGCGGTAATGGTAACGTTTTTTCCTGTAGCTCAGTCCATATCGTAAACTTGGATATGTATGATAGCTCGTTTCGAAGCTGTGACATTTTCACATATGTGGTTAAATTTTCGGGGTACGAAGTGAGATTACTTTTTCTGTAAATTAACAAACCCCGAACATCTTCATGTGATGCGGCCCCTTGTGGTAAAATATCCCATTTTTAACATTATAAGTTCTTTGAAAATTTAATACTTTGAACACATTCAATAGCTCCATAGTTTTTACACATTTATTCTATGTTCCTCTACTTTCATAATCGCCACAAATAACTAAATTCAGTCATTTGTTAAAAATAGAAACATGTCCAATATCACTACACAGAGATTTTTTCTTTACACGTGACTTTTGAGTTCCTCATTTCGAGGTGCATTAGGGATGTTTTCCCATATTGCAATCCATAGTTTTGATTTATCTAAATATTATTGTGTGATCTTCATTGGTATGACATTCTGAATAAATCTGTATTTTTGTCTATTTCTGAAAAAAAATAAAGTTGTTTCAGCACTATAAGGCAATGACACTTTTATCGGTATATTTATTTATTTTGAATACAAATTGTATGCATAATTAATTTCTTCCAGTATACCTTCACTAGTCAAAAGAAGGACAAAACATCTGAATGTGACCTTATATTACAATACACAGACCCTGTTAAAGCATTCAATAAAAAATTCTGGGGCCTAAAAGTGCATATTGACAGAGAAATTTTACAAAAATGAAGATTACATAAAAAAAAACACCAAAATACCTCTAGCCAGTGGGAATCTGGTATTTTATACTGTAGAAACCACTATAAACTACTGTAAAAGTCATTTGAATCATATAATTAGAGTGCAATGAAGTGCAAATTTTCAAAACTTGTTCTTTCACATAATTCTATTTGAGAAAAAAATGTTTTTTACATGTATTTTTGTTCAGTGAAAATCCTTTATCAGTGAGAAATCTGCATGAGGTTTTAAAGGAAACATTGCGACATCACACGTAGTATGGCGTCATTAAATAACAACATATCAAAATACGGATAATTACAGTTTACAGTGTTACATGAGGAACAGTTGCCGCAAGGTTTAACTTGAAATATGGAGTCGAAAAGATCAGTAACCAAGCATTTTCATTCAATACCAAGACCATAGAAACAGTTTTCATATCAGTATACTTTTAACAAACCGACTGTAATTTGAATTGCATTAATACCATAAATAAACAATTTAGATCTTGCCAAATAAAACAAAATGCTTATCAGTTATTCAGGACTTTTTAAAACCTTTAGTTTGCCATCTCAGGTTAAAAAAGTAATGTTATGTCTGGAACTGAAATATGACAAAAAATTACTCAGGCTGTGTTATTATTTCGTTTAGATACATAAGTATCATATTGAGAGAGGAAAAATCAAATTCTTGAAAGTTTTATCGCAAAGAAAAAAAAATGCTTTTCCCTTGTGGCTTAAAAACCTTCATTTAAATCTATAATATTAGAAGCAGCGAGTGTTAGCTAACTAGCTCAATATTGTTTTCAAAAGGTTTATTGAACCTCCCCCTTTTTCACTGAGAAAAGACAATATCTTGTAATTTGCTAGTGTACATTAAAAGTAAAAATTCATGATTGTCTTAATACATGTTCCTAAAATTGAGAATGGAATTGGGGAATGTGTCAAAGAGACAACTACCCGCCCAAATAGAAAAAAAAACAGCAGAAGGTCACCAACAGGTTTTCAATGTAGCGAGAATTTCCAGCACCCGGAGGCGTCCTGTAGCTGGCCCCTAAACAAATATATACTAGTTCAGTGATAATGAACGCCACACTTATTTCCAAATTGTACACACGAAACTAAAATTAAAAAAATACAAGACTAACAAAGGTCAGAGGCTCCTGACTTAAGACAGGCGCAAAAATGCGGCGTGGTTAAACTTTACCTCTAACCAATGTATAAAAGTAAACGCATAACAATACGCACATTAAAATTCAGTTTAAAAGAAGTCCGAGTCTGATGTCAGAAGATGTAACCAAAGAAAATAAATAAATACCTTAATTTCAAGATCAAATTAAGTACTGTAAAATACAGGTATCTAAATATTAAAATAACTTTAAGGTAACAAAATAGTACTGAATATTAAAAGTAAATTTCTAGTACTGAAGAATTTTAGTACAGAAATAGTACCTATGCAAAATTGGCTGTGTAGCTACATGTAGAAGAAACAAATAACAGTGGCATTTCCAAGTCACTTGTCATTAACTGCACATTTCTGTATAATTTAATTTTGGCTGACGTTATTTTGTTATGAGCCCATCGACATAATTTAGTCATGTGACCGTAACGTCATCAACGTTTTTTCATGGTTTTCTACGGTTTAAAATGGAATTGATAATTAAATTATGAGAAATGACTGTAATATTTCTTCTGTCTATTCGAAACAACATAAAGAATGTGGAGCACACTGTTAAATTACCCGCTACGCGCGTTATTCAGTGTGCACCAATTTTTGTATGCTATTTAATCATAGACAGAAAAAATTATAACAATCAATCTGAGTATAATACCCTTAAATTTATAAATTGAACAAATTTCGTAAACATGTTTCAAAGATAAATACCGATTGCATTGGTGTCCGTAAAAAATACGAAGGCTTGATTTCAACTTCATCATTTTGAACTCTCGATTTACTATCTCCCTTTTCAGCAGCAATCCTCTATCTAAGAAATCATGATAGGAAACACAAGCCAAGGAATATCGTGTCAATTTGGAGATATGTACTCCGTTTGCTGCTAGAATGTTGGCCGTTCGACACAAACCGTGAATATAATGTGGGGTGACAAAAGGACAAGTACAAAGCAGGTACGGTAGTTTATCTTCGAGGAAAAGAGACAGTGATTGTGTTAACAGTTTAAAAATGTCCAATGAAGTCTTAAGCATCACTAGTTAAATAAAAAATGGGAATAAATTTAACACAAACGATAACAAAAATAAAGCATTAAACAGCAATTCAAGAATAAGTCTAAATATATTTTTTTCAAAATTAAAAACATACCAAAGTCGTTTTCATCCTTCTTTACCCTACAATAAACTTTACTAGGAGTCATTGATTGCGCAATATCGTGCACATTTCAAAAACGCTCACGTAAATTAATTCCGTCATGTGTTAAAACAGTTATTAGCCAATCAAATCGATATATAGGATTAAATGTGCACCGCTCGTATGAGCCTTTAACACGAACTTATCGTCGTTTGGGTTAATTATAGTCATCGAAGTCGTACTGATTAAATCCTATATACCGACTTGCTTGTTCAATAAATATAACCATTGAACAAACTTCTTTAGGTCAGATTGTCAAATTGGTATAGTATTTGTCAAGACTTTTAGGAATGTTGGTCCTCAATGCTTTTCAAAGAGGGACGAAATATACCAAAGGGACAGTCAAACTCACAAATCTAAAACAAACTGACAACGTCAAAGCTAAAAATGAAAAGGAAAAACAGAAAAAACAATAGTACACATGACATAACATAGAAAACTAAAGAATAAACAACACAAACCCCACCAAAAACTAGGGGTGATCTTAGGTGCTCCTGAAGGGTAAGCAGATCCTGCTCCACATGTGGTACCCGTCGTGTTACATATGTGTTTACAAATCCGATAAATAGTCTAATTCGGTAGGTCAGGGGAAAGGGAAGGGGATTGTAGTTACGACGTAAGAAACATATCCGATATCATTTGTGAAACGGTTATTCCATAACAGTTAACCAACTCGTGATAGCGTCCGTAAAATTTACGAAGGGATGGTTTCAACTTCACCATTCGGAACTATTGGTTTACTAGGTTCCTTGTGAGCAGCAACCCTTAACCAGGAAAATCATGAAAGGAAATGCAAGCACGGGAATATCGTATCAATTGGGAGATATATACCACGTATGCAGGTGCTGTTGGACTGTTGCTACTTAGAAATGGAAAGGTTACAATTGGAAAGCTGAAATCATCTCTTTTGTCGTAAAGTTTTGTTTTCAACCGACCCTCATTGTCAATTTCTAGATGTAAGTCAAGATATGAAGCCGACTTAACTGTATCTGTAGTATCCTTTATCTCTAGTTCGATGGGATAGATGCGTTCCACATAGTCACCAAATTTTGAATTGTTTAGTGACAGAACATCATCTATATAGCGGAAAGTAGAGTTAAAGGATATTGCTAACTTCTTCCTAAGAAGTTCCTGCATGAAGTAAGCCTCATAATAATAAAGAAACAAGTCGGCAGGTAGAGGGGCACAGTTTGTTCCAATTTGAATGCCAACTTCGTACTTTATTTGCCCTTTTTAACTTTTAAGGATTCGAGCGTCACTGCATAGTCTTTTGTAGACGCAACGCGCATCTATCTAGCGTAAATATAAAATGTAATCCTGATATTTTAGATGAGTTTATGTATAACATATATGCCAATACAATAAGCCCGTTCATTGAAATATAAGTAAAACACCAAGAAAACAATGGAAAAAAGTTCACTTTATACTTAACTATTTCATCAGTTATGAATCGTTTAAAGGAAAATATGTTTCATATAACCCAAAGAAATAGTTCTGCATGATATGTGCCTTGTACAGTGTATTTAAAATACTAAAAAAGGCATATAATATCATTGCTGTTTATGAAATGTTTGTCATATACTCCCTGACTTTGTATTTTAACTTTTTAATGTTGTTATTTATTTATTTATTTTTTTTTGGGGGGGGGGGGGGTGGCGTCACTGCTGAATCCTTTGTAGAAGAGATGCGCGACTGGCGCAAATACAAAATTTCAATCGTTGTATTTATGATGAGTAATACATGACCGAACAGTTCTTTAACATTTAAGTTATCATATTTCGTGTTTAACTTTATAGTTATGTTGAGTCTGATTGGTTTGGCTATATATTTCAATCAGCTAGGAAATATATACAACATACAAACCTTGAAGAGTTGTATAATATGACAGGACCTTGACATATAATATGTAAAAGTTTGTTATACAATATGAAACAATGTGATATTTCTTTGGTTTAAGTCACTAAAGAAGTTTTAACAATAAATTTTTTCCAAGACTAATTCATATTTTCTGTTTAGGATGTTATCTTGTAAACATTAGCACTGAATCCAGCTTTGTAAACGGAACCGTCCGTTGTCATGATAATAGCTATACAATGTCTGATTGATCGAACTTCTGGTGGTAGTTCCTCACCAGTAAAGCTACCTAAAAGTCTGTTAACACCACATTCGTAGACCTACAACAAGTAAAAGATATATATAATAAAACACACAGCTTTCTGTCTTATAACATTTATGAGTGTGTTTTGGCAAATAAAGCCACTAGAAGTTTACCACTGTTCAAAAATCATAAATAGATTTAATTGAAATAAAGCCAGGTGATAAACAAAACCAAGTTAAACACATCAACTTTATGAGGAAAACAACGGACCAACATATACACTAAACTGCTTCAAAAACAAACCCTATCATACATAGAAATTGACCATTATAAAACACCTGCTGACTTGGTACCCAAAGTCCTACTTTAAGTTTGGAGGCAACTCTTTGCTTTGTATCTTGTCTTGAGGAGGGATACATCCTATTTTGTAAAGATTCACTCTGATTCAAACAAAAAAAATCTCTCAAACTGACATTGTCAAGTTGCTTGATTTCTAGATTGACAACATATATGTTACGTTTGGAGATCGTATTTTTCATCAGACTGTCGGAATCCAAAGGGAACCAATTGGGCCCGTCTTGTTGTCGACTTGTTTCTTGATTATTACGAGGCTAACTTCATAGAGGAACTTCTAAAAAGTTAGCAACATCCTTTGACTTTCCGCTATATAGATGATGTTCTCTCTTACTAAATAACACACCATTTGTTGACTATGTTGAACGAATATATCCCATAGAATTAGAGATAAAGGATAATACAGATACAGTTAAGTCAGCCTCATATCTTGACTTGCATCTAGAAATTAACAAAAGAGATGATTACAGCTTCCCAAACGGAACTTTCTATTTATATGTAGCAACATTCCAGCAGCGCCTGCATACGGAGTATATATATCCAAATTGATACGATACTCCCGCGCTTGTATCTCCTATCATGGTTTCCTTGATAGAAAATTGCTGCTCACCTTGCAGCTATTAAACCAAGAGTTCGAAATGGTGAAGTTGACATCATCCTTTCGTAAATTTTACAGACGCCATCACGAGTTAGTTGTCCGTTATGGAATAACCGTTTCACTGATGATAGCGGATATCATCTTATGTCGTAGCCCTTTTCATGATTGTGACCTACCAAATTAGACCTTTTACCGGATTTGTAATAATATAATAATATAATTTGAGACGGATGCCACATGTGGGGCAGGATCTGCTTACCCTTCCGGAGCATCTGATATCACCCCAAGATGGTGGGGTTCGTGTTGTTTAGTCTTTAGTTTTCTAAGCTTTGCTTTCTGTACTACAGTTTGTCTGTTTGTATTTTTCAGTTGAAGCCATGTAGTAGTCATATTTTTTTCAATCTATGAAATTTACTGTCCCTCTAGTATCTTTCGTCCCTGTTTTATGTTTGAATAAAAGTCTACGCTTATACTTTGATGGTAGTTTTTGCTAATGTTTGGCAGAGAGTCTTAGCTGATGTTTGGATGTACGTCTTAGCTGATGTTTGGATACAAGTGTTAGCTTATGTTTGGATAAATATCTTAGCTTATGTTTTGACAAAAGTTTCATCTTATGTTTGGGTGAAAATTTTAGGGTATGTTTGGGTGTTAGTCTTAGCTTATATGTGGATACAAGTGTTATCTTATGTTTAGATGTAACTCTTAGCTTATGTTTGGATGCCAGTCTTAGCTTGTGTGTGGATTAACATATAAGCTGATGCTTGGATTAACGTATTAGCTGATGTTTAGATTAACGTCTTAGCTGATGTTTGGATTAACGTCTTAGCTTATATTTGGATACAAGTGCAGCTTATGTTTGGATGTATGTCTTAGCTGATGTTAGGATTAAGTCTTAGCTTATGTATGAATGAAAGTCGGAGCTTATGTTTGGATGACAGTCTCATAACGTTGGATGACAATCTTAGAACCAGACAGCCTTGACTCTCTCGGCTTCTTGTCTGTTTAAGCTTGTTATTTGCACTCGTTATGAACAAAAGTAACTCCAAAGTAACTCCAACACAGAGTTGTCAGTTTATTTATAATCTGTGAGATTGACTATCCCTCTGGTATCTTTAGTCCCTCTTTTTTTAACACAGTTTCTGTCAAACTTGAACATCTTATAAATACCTCTATGCTATAACAAAAATACTTACCCAACGCAGCACAATATCCTAGTACTGCATTTATTCTAAAACCAGTTGTCAGCATGATAACGGGTTGTTTTTTTTTTATACATATTTTTTGTTAATAGTATGATACATCATTGATAATATTATGACACTAATATCCCTAACGGTATGTATTAAGAGGTACGAAAATTACCAGAGAGAAAGTAAAACTCATAGATAGAAAATAAACTGACAACGCCATGGCTAAAAATAAAAAGACAAATAGACAAATAATAGTACACAAGACACAACATAGAACACTAAAGACTAATCAACACGAATCCCACCAAAAAACGGGGGGATGTTAACAATGTAACAATTAAAGTTTCAGATACGGATTTGGTTTTTCAAGTTATCGTATGATGTTACCTTTAGTTACATCACATGCATGTTTAGGTAGTTCGATAATATATTGGCAATAATACAATATATATGTTGACATGTCTATTGTTATTATGATATGGTTGACAACTGTAAAAGAAACGATCTTAATGAAAGTTTTTATTTGAAATGGTATTATAAAGCGTATAGATATTTCATTGATTCGATCGTCAAGGGAAATCTTATGTGTACGGAACGCGCGTAGTCAGGAACAAAATGTAGATAAAATGAGTTTGCATATATGACTTATTTATAAACAGCTTCAACAGAATATCAATTATACGTTCAGACACCGTTAATGTTTCAAAATTAAAGTTTATAATATTTGATTGATAAATATATCTTATATAAACTGTTATTTATTACGTGAACTAATTTATCTCAAATTACCACCAATCTCTTATATTAAGATTTCATCGGAATTGATAAAGCGCTCGAGTATCTGTAAATTATATTGGCTCAAATGTATTTGCTTTCCATCATAATTAACAAATAATCGTTTTCTTTGCGCTATATCATCATTGTTCAAACAGTTCGATATAAGTAAGACTAATGTGATTAAGTTATCGAATATTTAAACTTTATACATATGGTTTACAATGTGTGAACATTAACTAAAACTGCTTTATCAATGATGTCTTGATATAAGTTTTAACTTTCTGTCTATTCGAAATAACACTAAATAAGAATATGATGCACGCTTAATAACCTGCGTAGCATGTGCACTAGATTTGTTTAATGTTATTTCGGATAGAAAGAATAGACAAAAAAATACATAACAGGCATTCCTTATAATTTAATTCAAAGTTTCATTTTAAGCCGGCATAAATCATGACAAAACGTTGATGAAGTCATAGTCGCATGACAAAACGATGTCTATGAGCTGATAAACAACATATGGTTAGCCAATAAGAAGACGCGTTACATTCAAAATCAAATTATTATCAAATGAAACAAATTCGATATCACCTTTACATAGTCACAGCAGGATTCTAAGTCGAAGTGTGTGAACCGTAAGGCGACTTTATTACCAATTCCAGCTTCAATCTTCCAAGTTTCGTTCATTTTGTGAACATACTTATTTGGGAAACCTGGTGAAGATATATTCTTCAGAAATGTTTCTAAAAGTAAACACAATGAATTTTAGACACTTTCTGCACAGCCTAAAAAAATATCTTATAAAAATGTTTTGAAATAATGATGAAGTTTTTATCGGATTATCGCAACAATATAGTTATAAATTTTGCAAGTTGTGATTTTTTTATTTTTTTTTGGTTTGAAAGTTGCATTATCTTTATCCATGATGTATGACATCAGCGCATGAGTGCAATCAGTGAAATTCTTTTTGAAAGTTTTGGAATTGATTTGAGATCTTTATGACTCTCCTGATGTTATCGTTGTTCTTATATTAAGTTGGTTCATGTTATTATGTGAAACTCAGATTTCAAAAATAACCAAAAAAAAAAGACTAATGAAAATATTGGAAATACCAATTGTCTTTTCATACTTGTGGTTCAAGTAACAAAGTTCCAGAATAAATAAATTTGTGATTGATTTCATGATATGTTAAGATTGTTTTCTTTAAATTATAAAAATCATTTTTAACATGGGAAGCAAAAACTGTTTATCCAACAATAACACGTCAGTTTACCTCGGCCTTGCATGGGGTTCTTGTTCATCAATTTTAGACTTATGAGTTTTACTGTCCCTTTGGTATCTTTCGTCCATCTTTTATAGTTATTACATGTAATAATTGCTGTGTGCTTTTTAGTTCAGTTTTTGTCGTTTTATAATGTTAGTATTAACTGTGTATCTTTTGTTATTGTGCATTGAGTTTTAAAATCTTAAACTAAAGAGCTGTAGGACTGAAAATAAAACTAATAAATTAAAGGAAAATTTTACCCAACAAAAAAACAACAACAAAAGCTCAAAAATACCAAACGATTAGCAAACGACTGTCAGATTCCTGAATTGATGTTACTCTGATAACTTTTTCTATCGTCATATTTTTGTGAGAAATAGTTAGGAATTATCAAGATTAAGTGTGGATGTAGTTACACAAGTATACGAGTATTTTAAGAAATCAAAAAGGGGATAATGGGTATATATATATATCATACCACATCTTCTTTTTTATATAGCTTGGAAAAGTTTTGAATCCTATCTAACAGAAATTCAAGAGAAGCTTTTTACTTAAAGAAGCATGACCGAAATTACCTGTGAAAATTATAATTATCATTATGAATAATACATGCTTGTAAGATTTGGAAATAACTTAGTACATAATTATATGGTTCGTTCCGTAAATTAAAATATCCTGTTAAATTGATACTTGCATCTCCAAAAGATCATTATATTAAAGAAAATGCAAATTAAAATAAAACATTTAAATTGTGTTGGTTGTTTTTATAATTTACGAAAGAAACGTGAATAATTGTTAGAATTAAAAATTGATAAAACAAGAATGTGTCACACAGTTCCAGGATGCCTAATCCTCATTATAATTGTTTATTTTCAGTGGACTGTGAAAATGGGGTAAAATCTCTTATTTTGCATTAAAATTAGGAAGATCATATAATAAGTAACATGTGTACTAGTTTTCAAATTGATTGGACTTTTAACTCATCAAAATTTACCTCGATCAAAAACTTTACCCTGTAGAGGAACAGACGGACAAACGCACGGTAGAACAGACAAACAGACGAACGAACGAACAGACGGCTCCACAGACCAGAAAACCTAATACACCTAAATGGGGCATAAAAACTTACCGTTCACAATGTACTTTAAGCAAACATGATCATTTGATGTTAACGTTATACATCTTGTTTTTTCTGAGCAAGGATTGTTTGGCCAGCAACTATCTTTCTTCTGAAAAAGGTTGCAAGAGGTGGTTTAAATAAGCACATTATAGATACCAGGATTACATTTTGTATCTACGACAGATGCGCGTTTCGTCTACAAAAGACCCATAAGTGACGCTCCAATCGAAAAACGTTTAAAAGGCAAAATAAAGTACGAAGCTGAAGAGCATTGATGAGCACAATAGCTAATAAAGCTTCGGTTATCTATTCCTGAGGTAGAAGAGCCTTAATATTTCAAATAAAACAAAATTCTTTGATATCAGCTTGTGATATATTAATTACTGCAGGTTCCTTTGCAATACGGATGAATAAAAGGCACAGTAATATACCAGTGTTTGAAAGTAGAAAATTGATTTATAAAAAACAAATTTGGGTCACAAAATAAAACTAAAAGAAACACATCAAGTATAAAATAACAACAAAAAAACAGTAGAAACACGAAAGAACAACAAAAAAACACAAAAAACGACAATAAAACACACAGAGAAACGAATTATAGTATGATGATTGCCATTGTCTGACTTGGTACAACGTTTTAAGAAAAATGGATGGTTGAAAAGAATTTTGTGGCTAGCCAAACCTCTCGATTTGTATTGCAATGTTAGATATAAAATAGTAATTCTAACATTACATGACAAATAAATGAAAGAATATACAGGACAGAGAAATACAATATTAAACAGTGTTTTTGTGTCCTGTTAAATTGTTCCTTTTAAAAGTTTTTGATTCTCATAAATTCTATGTAAAACTTTTTGACTAGTTTGATTTCTGTAATTTATTCTTACATACTTTTGATTTTTTAACCCTGTATGCGTTCATTGCCTATGTAAATTTTAAAATTGTTTATAATCCTGGTACTTTTGATAACTATTGTATGCACATTGAACGACAAATTTATGTGAAGTATATAATTTCTCTGACGTCAGACACTCAAATCAATCCATGTGTTCGTAGATAGTAGATGTTATTGTGTCCTGTTAAATTGTTATACGATGATGACTGATGTACCCATATTTTGACTATTTTATTAATTGTGACTGTTTATTTAACGCATCATGTAAATGTAGCGGAATTTGATGAGACTGTTATTAAAGTGAGAGGGTTAGCGCTATAGAACCAGGTTTAATCCACCATTTTCTACATTTGAAAATGCCTGTACCAAGTCAGGAATATGACAGTTCTTGTCCACTCGTTTTTGATGCGTTTTGTTTTTTGATTTTGCCATGTGATTATGGACTTTCCAAATTGATTTTCCTCTGAGTTCAGTATTTTTGTGATTTTACTTTTTTCTGTATATTGATCTATTTTCTAGGGTATACATTTTTGCTAATTGAATAAAAATTTTCGTGGATATTTAATTTTGATGTTTTCCCAGTCTTTGCATACACGTCTTTAGACCGTTTATAATTCGTTGAACATTTGAATTTGTGGTTTAAATATACCCTCGAAACCCATGTAAATTGATATCTAGCGAAAAGTAATGAATATGCGGTACAATTGAACATTACCACATGTGTATAGTTAAAAAATGAACCAGTCTAATAATTTGTATACGCCAGACGCCGGGATCGACTACATAAGACTCATCAATGACGCTCTGGTCAAAAAAGAAACGAACGCCAAACAAAAATGAAGAGCATTGATGGCCAAAAATTCCAAATAAATGTGTCAAATGGTGCTAAGAGATTTCTTTTTATTTCTCATTATGTTTATAGTTGAATAGCTCCGTTCCCGCAGAAAGGGGTATGTTAGTAATTTCAATTAGTGTATTACTCAGTCCCTTCTGTACAACCCATATTTAAAAGAACAAAAGAGTTCGAAACTGTTCAACCGATCTTTGAAATAACAGAAGAATCCGAATTGCATTTCAGAAATTGAATACAGAAACCGTAAATTGAATATTTTGTTCAGTTCATTCGGTTGCAAAAAAAATACATTGGTAAGATTATTTCCTTTTTAATATTTGAAATGCTAACAGGGGATTCAAATAAAACATTTGACAAGAAATAAAAAAAAGTTTAAAACACGTAAAAGAAGAGGGACGAAGGATACCAAAGGGACAGTCAAGCTCGTAAATCTAAAACAAACTGACAACGCCATGGCTAAAAATGAAAAAGACAAACAGAAAAACAATAGTACACATGACACAACATAGAAAACTAAAAAATAAACAACACGAACCCCACCAAAAACTAGGGATGATCTCAGGTGCTCCGGAAGGGTAAGCAGATCCTGCTCCACATGCGGCACCCGTCGTGCTGCTTATGTGATTACAAATCCGGTAAATAGTCTTATTCGGCAGGTAAAATTCATGAAAGGGAAGGGGATTGTAGTTACGACGAGAGGAACATATATAATCAACTACTTCAATCTCTTTTAAACAATTTAATTAGTATATCCATATTTTTTATAAAACAGGCTATTTATTAATTTCATAGAATTATTAATCTAAATATAAAAGAAAACATGAACGATCCTTACCATTTTCTGAAATGTCTGAATAGCTATACCCTGGCGTACTAACCAACTGACTTTCTAAGTTCGAGTCTGACAATAGCTCGCAGCTAAGAAAATCCTTTTGAAAATTTATACTGTCGCAATTCTTTATTCGTAAGCATCCCCAAATACACATTTTAGGACCAATATTATCGTGAGTTAATATTATGTGAGAGGTAATTTTCTTGTCATTTTGGAAACTTCCACCATTTACAGTATCTTGGAACCAAATTCTAAGTTAAAGATACAAAATATAAATAAAAATGATTTTCATTTTAGATGAAACAGAAGCGCAGTTATGTTTCATTTAGTCTAACTCGTTTTGAATTATCTTCGTCAGTGCAATCAAGTTTTAATTGAAATCCACGAAATTAAATAGATCAAAATCGAAATAGTCAATTCGTTGTTTGAATTAGTAATATTGTATTCTTTGTGCTGTCAACTTTCATGGATATGATTACATAAAAGTGACAGAGCAATAAAGAGATATGGTGTCATTCCAAATGAGAATATTAGCAACTAGAGATCAAATATTAAGCAACTATTTATTCTCGCACGCCTTTGATATGTTCCAATTCATATTGGTTATTATCGAGTAAAGAATCTTTTTTTCTGAGACCCTTCCCGGTACTTAAATTTGAATGTTGTTTTGATAGATTTGAACGAATTAAATATGAATTGTATTTATTAACTACCATTGTTGGTCTTGCATCATACTGATCAAGAAAGTTTGATACATCTAATAGACACATTTATCAAGGTATAACCTCACAAACATGTTCCGTGCCATTACTTCGTCACGTGGTACGTCAGCAATAACAGAAGTGAAAGATAACGCACGTGGATCAATTACAACATTATCGATTTTTTGTTTACATTTTTATTTTGTATTTGAATATAAAAAAATAAGACAACGCGTGACCGAACGACGCATGGATTAAACGAGTGCGCAGCACGAATTTAATCCGTAGCGGGGTTCGGTAACAAGTTGTCTTATTTTTGATATTCACATACGACGATTAGTTATACTTTTTATTACATTGTCAAATTGCTTTTTTTTTATTAAACTAATGCAGAAAATGTAAGGAACTATATGGTTTTCCTACGCATGTTTTGTTTCGACGTTATTGACGTCTTGACAACGCCAAGTCAATCAATGTAATTCATTGCAACCGATGTAATAATTTTATTTAATTAATTAATGGATAGTAGGGGGAAATATATAAAAGGTAATGGAAGTTCTTGTGGAGTCAATGTTTGCTCTAATGACCGTCAAAAATTAAATTTATGAAAGGAACCAATGTGTGAAATACACGAACAATTTCGCGAAGACTCTGCATGTTTAAATCAATATAAACTTCATCTTATGCTGTCGGATATTCTAATAAGAGTAGCACGGACGAAGGCATTGCATAGAAAAACTTTGTCGGAAACAGTTTTCGTTTGCTCGAATAATTTTCTAGATGGATATCAGACGGACAGAAATCCATTTCCAAAACTTACAATGGGTTATGACACAAAATTCATCATCATGAATCAGATGTTAAAAGACGTAAATTGATTGACTGTGAGGATGACAATTCATATTTTGAAGAACTTGATGTAAGTCTTGAAGTAACTGATCAATCTTTGTCCGAAGCTGTCTGTAGTTTTAGCGTTGTCAACCCAACAATTACATGTGCGTCCACACAATATGAAGAAACTGACTTTTTACTTCACAAAGACAATTCATATGCACACGCATTGACTTTCTTATAGGGTGAATTTGCCAAATAAAAATTTCATGAAGTCAGGAGAAAGAAGTGCAAATATAATTAGATATACGTACTTTGTCAACTGCCTGACATATTGTGACCGATAGTGACTCCTGACTATAAACTGGTGTAACTCAGGAAGTTTTTTCTCTTTGGTCGGGTGTATGTCCTAGATAACGCTTTCAGCTTTCAACTCGACATTGCCAATCAAATAATGTTAGTTGTAATGAGGTGAAAACTTGACTTGAGGTTTAGAATTTTTGATAGCCTAGCATGCAAAATGTTTAACCTTTGGATCCAATTGTTGTTAGATAAGTTGAAAGCTCTTATAACTTGGCTTCCAATGGAAACATTAAGAGTCTGCTGCCCACAGAATTTGTCTGAGAAAAGTACCCTCGAACAACGTGCATAATAGATTGTGCTGAGACATTTATCCAAAGACCTAATTATGTGAAAAGTCGGGGCGAGACATATATCAACAATAAATCGCATAATACGGCTAAGTACATGGTAGGTATGTCTCCTCATGGACAATTTATGTTCATTTGTTGATGTGCAAGTGACAAATTTATTGTTGAAAAAAGTGACTTTCATAATTATCTGTTATCTGGTGATTAAGTTATGGCTGATAGAAGCTTAACAATAGAGGACTTTCTTTTCCCCCGAAGGGTTAAACTTAATATGCCGTCCTTTACTAAGGGTAATCCACAATTGAGTGCTGAAGTCTCAATTCTAAACAAAGTACGTGAAAGAATCCATATAGAAAGAGCAATCAGGTGAATGATAGTGTTTCAAATGTTGAGTGGTACAGTACCTGTGTCTTCACTAAAACTTTATGACAAAATTCTTATTGTTTGTTCTGCATTGTAAATTCAAAATATGATCTCATTTGAGGTAAATGTACGGAGGACACCGAATAAATTATATCAAAACCATTGTTGTACCGTATATAATGTTCTAGTAAATATGTCTCATATGTCATATAAATGGTATTGTTTTGATTTTTGCGTATAGATAGTGTGTCTTTGTATTTTGTTTTACAACTTTTCGGTACTTGCACATCATGTACATCGTAACATGTACTCCAAATGACTATTGTTCCAAACACTTTGAAAAAGATGCAATATATGTGTAATATGTACCAAATAAAACAACCACTGTGTGAATAATAATAATGAGCCAATTACCATAAGACAAAAATTCTACTACAATATTCTCACCACAGATATTTTAACATAACATGACATTATAAAATGTTACTGGTAAAACTAATACTTCATCACCCCATGATGAATATCAACACTGAGTGAACATTGTATGTCATTTAATTTCAATGTGAACATTTTTTATCTACATGTATATTCTTACATACTATCAAGTATCAATGGAAAACAAAATGCCATGATTTTAAAATATCAACTTGTATGAAGACAAATGGAAGAAAAGGCACTTAGAAAATACAAATTTTGCATTGACGAAAATTTAAGATGAAATAAATAAACTAGTGTTGATCAATTGGTTTTTGGTTGCTTAACGTCTAGTGGCAAATATTTTATGAATATTTACTTAGGTCGGTATGTAAATATAGCTTGATTTATTTCTTTAGTTTTGTTATAAACAAAATATTGACTGGAGCTATTATATCTTTCTTATACACGCATTCGTGGCGTTCGTTTTGCATCATCCGTTGGCAGCACTTAACTAAACATTGTGTCCTGTGTCAAGAGCCTGTAATTCAATGGTTATCGTTAATCATGCTTGTTTTTTTTTTCCTTTATGGTCGATGCCACTGCTGGTGGACGTTTCGTCACCGATGGTATCACCAGACCAGTAGTCATCAATCCGGTATTGACATGCATATCAATATGTGGTCAATTTTATAAATTTCCTGTTTACAAAACTTTGATTATTTTGGAAAAACTAAGGATTGTTTTTATCCAAGGCACAGATTACCTTAGCCGTATTTTGCACAACTTTATGGAACTTTAGGATCCTCAATGCTCTTCAACTTTGTATTTGTTATGCTTTATAAATATTTGGATAAGAGCGTCACTGATGAATCTTGTGAAGATGAAACGCGCGTCGTGGTTACTAAATTATAATCCTGGTACCTTTGATAATTTGTACATTAATCAGGTCGTTAATTTTCCAGTTCATTTGTCATTTTTGGGGCCTTTTAAAGTTGACTTTGCGGTATGGCTTTTGCTCTTTTTGAAGGCAGAACGGTGACCAACAGTTATTTATTACTATATAATTCGGTCTCTGGTGTAAAAAAGTCAAATAACAAAAAACTGAACTCCGGGGAATATTCCAAACGGAAAATACCTAATCAAATGATAAAATCAAAAGCTCAAAAAAATCTAAGGAACGTATAACAACTGTCATTTTCCTGTCATTATCCTGTCTCGGCACATGCGTTTTCTCATGTAGAAAATGGTGGATAAAACCATGTTGTTAAACTAGCTTTATCTCGCACTCGTATGACAGATGCATAAAATTCCATATATTGACGTCAAATCAAACATCAATTAAAACATAAAAATATAATATAACTTTCAGACAATGAAGGACAGTTTAAACTCAGTTAGAAATAAGAAAGAAACTCTGACCTCCAAAACCTACATATCAATCAGTATATCTCTTACGTATTAGATGTAACGACGTCATTATTAGTCCAAGACATAACGTCTTTGCGCAAGTATCAATATGATGCAGGACCAAAAATGGCAATAAGAAAATACAACTCATATTTATTTCTAGTCTATCAAAAGAGAAAGCCAATTTAAGAGGCAATGCCAGAGAAAACCAGGCAGCCCTGTTCAACTAAAAAAAATTAATTTGGTCAAACTTATATTTTTCCCTTTCAGTATAACATACTGACTGGGAATATATAAAAAAATTTTCAATTTTTTGTGAATTTGACATTTTTTTTAATGAAATTAAATATAAGGGCTCAAACCGCTATTTTCCATTTAAAATGTATGGGGAAAAAGCCAGTTTCTTACTGTTTTCAATTATCCGTCATCAGAGAAAAACAATATTTATGACAAAACTACCTATATGGAAGTCTAGTACTATGTTGGTGTAAAAAATAATGAAAATAAAATTTTTGGTATCTTTTTGAATTTTTTCAAAAAATAAGGTAAAAAAATGCTAAAATAAGGAAAATTGAGAAAATTGAGAAATGCCAGTTTCTAACCGTTTTCAATGAACCATCATTGGAGAAAAACAGCCCTTATGACTAAACTACCTATATGGAAGTTTAGAACTATGTTGGTGTAAAAAATAATGGAAATAAAATTTTTGGTATCTTTTTGATTTTTTTCAAAAAATAAGGTAAAAAATTGCTAAAATAAGGAAAATTTAGAAATGCCAGTTTCTAACCGTTTTCAATGATCAATCATTGGAGAAAAACAGCCTTAATGACTTAACTACCTGTATGGAAGTCTTGTACTATGTTGGTGTAAAAAATAATGAGAATAAAATTTTTGGTATCTTTTTGATTTTTTTCAAGAAATAAGGTAAAAATATGCTAAAATAGGGAAAATTGGAGAAAAGCCGTTTTCTGACCGTTTTCAATTATCCATCACCAGAGGAAAACAACACTAATGAATAAACTACCTATATGCAAGTCAAGTACTATTTTGGTGTGAAAAATGATGAAAATGAAATTTTTGGTATCTTTTTGATTTAAAAAAAAAAAATAAGGTAAAAAAATGCTAAAATAAGAAAAATTGAGAAAATTTAAGAAAAGCCAGTTTCTAACCGTTTTCAATTATCCATCACCAGAGGAAAACAACATTTATGACTTACTACTGATATGGAAGTCTAGTACTATGTTGGTTTAAAACAAGAATGTGTCCACAGTACACGGGTGCCCCACTCGCACTATCATTTTCTATGTTCAGTGAACCGTAAAATTGGGGTCAAAACTCTAATTTGGCATTTAAATTAGAAAAAAACATATCATAGGGCACATGTTACTAAGTTTCAAGTTGTTTGGACTTCATCTTCATCAAAACTACCTTGACCAAAAACTTTAACCTGAAGCGGGACAGTCGGACGGACGGACAGACGAACGGAGGCACTATCGTAGGTGGGGCATAAAAATAATGAAAGTACAATTTTTGGTATCTTTTTTACTCTTTTTAAAACAATTCAGTAAAAAAATGCAAAAAATAAGGGAAATTGTAATATTGAGTTTTTGATGAAAAAAAATAAAGAAAAAAAGTTGTAGTCTTGTCGCCACTTTGTTCCTTTGGTTGCCATAGCAAGCATAAAATGTACACTATTCATTTCCTGTAGGCCTTTTTTTGTACAAATTTTCACCTTGTAAGTACTTAGTTGGAAGATGCAAGAAAATTCTCACTGAATTGGCATCTAGATCATAAGTCAATGCCACAGATACCTATAATACAATTTTTTGCTGTACTTTGATCTTTGACCTCAAAGTTAAAAGATGACTTTTGTTTACAATTTTGTGTCGGGAGCATTATCTGTTTGCCCTTTGACAAAATCTTTTGATATTTAGCACATGTGTGCAGCACCTCAAGACAATCTGTTGTGTTCCAAGGACCATCATCCCCAAATTTATCCAAACCTTCCTTTAGGGGAATTGAACCTTATAACAAAATTTCATAGATATCCATTAATTTAAACTGAAGGTATTGTCCGGAAACCAATGTGTCTTCAGACAACAACAATGACGACATCATACCGACATGAATACATTAGTACATGCACGTATATAATAAATAGTGACAAAATCTATAAATAAGCATGCTCTTTGTTTTTGCAAAATCAAATATGATTATGCAGAGTGGTTTAATTCTTTATTGAAGGCTGTACCTATTACTATAAACTTTTACATTGTATGGTCTCTTAATGGAGAGTTGTCTGATTACAATTATGCAGAGGCGGATTTAGGGGGGGGGCAGGGGGGGTCATATAGGGAATCACTGAAGCGTGACTGGAGGGGGCCCCCTTAGGTCAGTCAGTGGGCCCCCTCTTATGAAAATTTCTGGATCCGCCACTGTTATACTACATCTTCTGATTTTTATTGTGTTCCATAGCAGTTTCTTCAAAACCTTTGGAAATAGAAGCACCCTTTATCTTCATCACTTGGTTTGTATAAAAGTCAGAATATGACAACAGAGAATTATTCCCGTACATCACAATGAGCATGGCCTAAAGAGAACTGTGATAGGTACATGTAGCCTTGAAATTGGCAATCATATCAAACCTCCTTTGTTAATAAGACGAATAACTTGGCCTGATTAAATGTGATATATACTTAGCAACAGTGTTAACATAACAATTAGTTTATTCTGTTTAGTAATTCAATCCATAAATTTTGATCAAGATTCAAATGCATGTACTGCACAAAACAAAAAATAACAAGGGCATACTACATTGAAACTTATATTAAAGTTTATTTTTGTTTGTGTACATATTTCTAAATAGCACAAAAATGTTAACACAATTATTTTAAAAAATACAATTTTTGACTTTTCATTCCCTTTTAACAGATTTGTTTTATATAAATTGATCCCATTTTCTGTTACTCTGTAATAATTTGGAACTTATTTTATCAACACATATATATACATCTTTTTAGAAATTCATATAAACCCTTGCATAACATAAATGACATGTATAAATATTTGCCTATATAAACACATGAAACATGATAAATATCTAAATAGTTTCAGAAAATTTTGAAATATTCTTTCAGACACCCAGTAATATTTTAAAAGATAAAGATTCATAAACAACTAAGCTGATATTCTTAAAATTGTCCTCTATCAAAATTGTCGTTTTCAACATTGAGGTCTCTCAATTACTAAAGTAACTTCCAAAATATTACCAAAAGTCAAACATATACATAAAAAACTTAATAGGTATTGAAATGTTCTGTTGTATGAGTCTCCCAAACTGGTTACAGTTTCATGTGTGATTTTCTTTAAGCTCAGTCACCTGAAAACAAATGAAGGAATAGTCAAGCTATACATTTATACATCAGTTTTTTGCTTGAAAATATTTAAATTAATTATATTAAATAAGATGAATTTTAATATTATATACATGTACATATATTCAAGTACACATATTTGAAGTTTAGTATAATTTTTTAGAAGATTTCCCATTCAGGACTTCAAATACATTTGTAGTGAGAGATTAAAACCCTTCTTGCATATCTGGAAAATACACACTTGGTCTCATTAATTTTTATGTGTGTGTCATCTGTGTTTTAATTTGTTCTTAAATTAAGCTGACACTGGTCATATTAAAATGTTTAACAATTCATTTGTTATGCATTCTTATTCTGATTTACATTATGTACTGATGTAATGTCTAGTTTATTTACAGGATTTAAGATTTCACATACTTTATCGCATATGGTACTTTATCAAAATATAGATAAACATGTAAAAAATGTACTTTAAGAGATACTGGTACTCACTTATGAATTTTCATATTAATGCAGTAGGTTAACTTCAAAATCAAGTTGATCCATTTCTCTAATTATAGGCTCCTCTATATGTAAGTCTGTCATCTGATGTATCTTTTATCTGTTTAAAGAAATAACAGATTATAAGGTGATCAATTATTCTTTGAATTGAATTTGGAAAATTGTATTTAAAATCAAATTAGTTATTTTCTTATCTTAAGAACCAGTGGAAAATATATAATGAGCTGTTAGCATCTTACTACATTAAAACATTCAAAGTTACAAGACTTTTTTGTATGATTAATTCTATTTTTAAATGGACAGTTTAATGTATAAAATGATCTAAATGAACACTTTAAAGCAGAAAGGTAAATTGTGATTAAAGTATTACTAAACAACTTTACTTGATATATTTGAGTCAAATTAACCTTATATGTTATGCGCTTCAGGATCACACATGTACATGTACAAATGTATCTAAATTCTACATGTAATGACAAGATCTCAAAATGTGCTAATTTTAAAATATTTTTTTCAGTTTTGAACTTAATGTTAAAAGTTTGAAATCCTTGCAATTGTATCATGTATATATCACATGTCTAATTTAGTTTCTAAGGACACGAAGGACAATAAACAACAATTTTATGAAACAAAGGTATTGCTGTCTTAAAAGATCCTATCTAAATAGTGGATTAAGAATCTAATTATCTTAAGATTTGATACATGTATACAAGTTTTATTTTTATAAATAAATATATATGTAATCATGATAACCACTTTTCAATATATGTGTGTCTTTCATATGTCATAAAATATAGGTACACTGTATATGTAGCAATCAAAATTACAGAAAATTTAAATTTGACGTTCCTGATTTTTAACAAATTAAGCTTACTGTTTACATGTATATCCCGACATAAACATACATGTACATATGACTATCCTGATAACTGTAGGATTGTCTTTACTTTTATAAATTGTGACTTGGATGGAGAGTTGTATCATGATCTATCATTGACACTCATGCCACATCTTTTTATACATTTATCTATTCTACATGTACATGTACATGCAAATGTATTCAGTTGTAGTCGCATTTTGCCTCCATGTACATTCATTTTGGCACATGAACATACCTTACTGACATGTACATATTAATGATAAGCATAATAAATAAGGTGACAGACATGTATGGTCTGTTTTGTATATGGAGGATAGTTGTACATGTGATTTTCTCATTGGCAATCATCATGATCATAACCAAATCTTCTTTTTTTTTGTAACTTTTGAGTCTGATACATGTAGTTTTTTTTTAGTTTTTTTATCTTAAATTATTATCCTATTCAAATAATGTTTGAACATGATGAATAAAATTGTATAAAATTGCTTTCAGCACAGATCATACATTTGCAGAGAATAATTTCACATTGTAACTAAAAATATGAGGGAAAGGGGGGATGTATTAAAATTATTGAACGGGCCACATGATTTATCCGAGAAGTAATTTTAAAATTTTATAATTTAAACTATTACCTGTTCCAACTGGTATAACTGTCACTATCATCTGCTTCAAAGTGATCCGCCTTTCCAGTTTTCAAGATGCACAAAATTAATTATGGCATTTAGATCTTTATAGTTTGCTTTTGGTGTCCATGATATACCATGTACTGTTTTAAGGTGGGAGAAAACTATAATTTCCAGCATTTGTCCAGCTGAATCATCAAAAACTACTCACGAATGGCTTTAAATTCCTCATATTCCACATTTCCAGCAAATAATACAATAATTTCAGTTTTATAAATAATCCTCATTCCCGTACAGATATTGTAACTACCTCTGTCTGGAAGTGATCACCCGTACATGTATGCAACAATCTCCTGGTGAGGGAAATAAGTTTCCCAACACCACAAAGTTATGTACTTTTCTTAAATCTTATCAAAATGTTCAATTATGTATACAAATATACAACAGAAGTTCATTTTTCTGTCAAAACATTACCAGCTGGTTACAACCTTTATCGGTTTTTAAATTGAAGAGCATCACTTTTGGTATGCCTAAACACCAAAAAGACGAAAATAAACTGCTGTTTCCTGACAGTTTACTGCATTAGAACATTTACATATCAATAGATACCAAAGATGTTATTATCATTTCCTGCTGTATTCATGGTCATCTTTTAGATTATATATCAATTGTTATATTGTAGGCTGTTTTTGTTGAGAAATTAATACCCCTATTTCCCTATATAAGCAGTCAAATTTACTGAAAAATCAAATTCATTTTTTTATACATAATAACCCAATATGACTTTTTAAAATGTCATTTCCCAACAAAACAAGGTGGATACATTACAAAAACACATTTATCTCAAAAAGGCTGTTGAACAAAATTTCCAAGTTCTGCCTGGTTTTCTCTGGCATTGCCTCTTAAGTACTAGGCAGGTGTCATATATATAGAAACAAATCTATACTTGCAGATTGTCAATATAAATTGGAACATATCACAGGTATGCGAGAACAAATAGGTGCTTATTTGATCTCTGGTTGCTAATGATCTCATTGGGAATAACACCAGATATCTTAATTGTTCTATAGCTGTTATGTAATCATGTCAATATTCATAAGTTATGATAGTTGACAGCATAAAGGATGCATTATTTCTAATTCAAACAAAGAATTAACAATCTCGTTTTTGATCTATTTAATTGATTTCAATTAAAACTTTATTAAACCGACAACGGTAAATTAAATCGAGTTAAAATACATGAAACATAATTGTGATTCGTTTTCATCTATCATGACATTCTTAATTTTTTATATTTTGTGTCTTAAAATTGGGATTTGCTTCCAAGATACTGTAAACGGTGGAAATTTCCAAAATAACAAGAAAATGAACTCTCGCATTATCTTAACTCGCGATAATATTGGTCCTAAAATGTGCATTCGAGAATGCTTACGAATAAAGAATTGCAACGGTATCAACTTTCAAAAGGATTTTCTTAAGTGCGAGCTATTATCAAATTCGAACTCAGAAAGTCAGTTGGTTAGTTCACCAGGGTTTAGCTATTCAGACATTTCAGACTGGAAAATGGTAAGTATCATTCATGTTTTCTTTTAATTATGTTGTCTTTTATATTTAGAATTATTTTTCTATATAATTAATAAAACAAAATGGTGTTAAAACGTTTTTATTAACTAATTTTAGAGGGGCAAAAGATACTCATAAATAGAAAATAAACAAACATCGCCATGGTTCAAAATGAAAAGACAATCAGACAAATAATAGTACACAAGAAACAACATAGAAAACTGAACACTGAGCATTGCAAACTTCACAAAAAATAGTGGTTGATCTCAGGTGCTTCTGGAGGGTAAGAAGATCCTGCTTCACACGTGTCAACCGTCGTGTTGCTCCTGTTATACACATTCGATAAATAGTCTAATTCGGTAGATCACATTTATGAAAAAGGAATGGGGATTGTTATACGACTTGAGGAACATATCTGATATCAAGTTGAAACGGTTATTCCATAACGGTCAACCAACTCGTGATAGCGTCCGTATAATTTTATGAATGGATGATTTCAACTTCATTATTTGTAACTCTTTTTGTAATAGTTTCCTTGTAAGCATCAACCCTCTAGCAAAGAAATCATGATAGGATATACAAGCGCGGGAATATCATATTAATTAGGAGATACATACTCCGTATAAAGGCGCTGCTGGAATGATGTTACATAGAAATGGAAGGTTCACAATTGGGACGTTGAAATCATCTCGTTTGTCTTAAAGATTTGTTTCATTGTCAATTTATAGATGAAAGTCAAGATATGAGGCAGACTTAACTGTATATGTTGTATCCTTTATTTCTTATTGGGTGGGATAGATGCGGTCATACTATTGCAAGATGAAAGAGTCGTAGATTGTATGTACTCTAAGATGATTAGAATTTTTAAGTTAGTATCTAAATCTGATTAACGCCACCTCTAGAAAAGTCAGTTTCACAATAACTTTAAAGCCCAGCTTTAATTTCTGATAAAATAGATGTTAAGAATTTGAAAAGTAGTGTGGAGCACTTGGACGACCCAGCACTATACCGTTGTTTATAATGACACTTATTAAGTTTAGGTATTCAATACAGTGATGGAAGATCCAGGTCTTCATCTTTGGTTGAAATTCCAAAAGGAACGTAGGACAGACATTTGAATGTCCATGATTTCCTCTTTGGTAAGTGCCGTCAGAGTATAAGTTGAGTTTCCAAGTGAATTGTCAATACCCTATAATCGGATTTCAAATATGTGTTGAGCAACAGGGAATGGGACTGTGTAATACACTTATTGCTATTACTGTCATGCTCCTATCTGCAGGAACGGAAATATTGAACTATAACAATGTATAAACATAATGAGAAATTGGAAAAATAAAAATAAAAACATATCCGTATTGGTTTTTTTTTTTAGAAGAATATTATATCACAAGCTGATATCCATAAATTATTTTTCGTCAAATGTGAATTTCAATAGTGTCAGTTCAACCAACTCGTGCAATCTCTTTCAGAAGCCAGATAGTTGCTGGCCAAATCATCCCTGCTCAGAGAAAACAAGATGTATCCCGTCAAAATCAAATGATCATGTTTGCCTTAAGTACAGGTTATCTGGAGGTAAGTTTTTCTTATCATTTTTAGTTTTTTACAGTTATTCACGATTCATTCATGAAGCATAAAAAAAAACATAACTTAATTTGTACTTACCAAATATATTTATATTTGCGTTGTTTTCAATAAATAGGGAACATCTATTATGATCTTTTGGACATGTAAGCTTAAATTAAATAGGAGATTTTACCTCAAGGAAAGAACTATATTACCATGTTCTAAGTTATTTTCCAGATCTAAGAACCACATGTATGTTCATGTGCATTATGCTATTAATAACTATTTACCCGTCATATCATTCACGTATCTTTGAGTACTATATGCTTCACTTGCATTTCGTTTGATAGGATTTCCAACTAAAACCGATTTTCCTCTTTTAATTTGATAAAGGAAAACTTGGAACTACATCCACGCTCAATCTTGTTAACTCCTTCTGATTTCTTACAAGGAAAAACAGTTATCAGAGGATTATGAATTTCTTTCCTATTATTTTTAGTTTTTAATTTTTATTCCTATCACTCGTTAGTTAAAGATTAACCGACTTCGAAATTTTAAAAGGTCCAACATTAACACAAACATGACAAAACGACTAAAAACCCAACAAGCACACAGCAAACACTACATATAACAATTATACTTGATTAACACGATATAAATGGCCAAGGTGAACCCATATGTTCTTGTCGGGTAAACAGTTTCTACAACCCATGCTAAAATATTTGTTATTTTTTATGTAAAGAAACAAACTTAGCATATCATAAAATTAATCACACAATTTAGTTTTTCTTACTGTATATGACTTTTCAAATATATTTTTTTCTTCTTCATGCAAACTTAATTATTTTAAAACCTTGTTACTTAAACCACAAGTATGAAAAGACAAATGAAGACGAGTGGTATTTCTTAAAATCCATAACTATATTGTTACGATAATCCAATAATAACTTCATCATTATTTCAAAACTTTTTTATAAGACTTTTTTTCAGGATGTACAGAAAGTATTTAAAATTCATTTTATAAACTTTTAGAAACATTTCTGGAGAATATATCTTCACCAGATTTCCCAGATAAGTATGAATACAATCTCAACGTGACTTGGACGATTAAAGCTGGAATTGGTAATAAAGTCGCCTTACGTTTCACACACTTCGAATTAGAATCCTGCTGTGATTATGTAAAGGTGATATTGAATTTATTTTATTTGATAATAATTTGATTTTTATTGTATCACATTTTCTTATTGACTAGCTACATGTTGTTTATCAGCCTGTATACATTATCTTGTCACGTGGCTCAGACTTAATCAACGTTTTGTCATGACTTATTCCTACTTAAAATTGAATGTAGAATTAAATTATAAGGAATGACTGTTATATATTTTTTTGTATATTCTGTCTATTTGAAATAACATTTAAAAAAATCTGATGCACACACTACGCAGATTATTAAGTGTGTATCATTTTTTTCAATGTTATTCGAATAAACAGAAAGTTTAAAATCATTTCCAGACATCATTGATAAGTTTGGTTTTTTTTAAATCATATGCAAATAGATGGAATAGTCCTTAACACGACATCACATTATAAACTTGACTCTCATTTCTGCATTATTCTTACTTATATCGAACTGTTTCAATAAAGATGAGATAGAGCGTAGAAAACGATTTGTTATTCAAGATGGAAAGCAAATACATTTGAACCTATATAATTTACAGATATTCGAGTGCTTTATTAATTCCGATGAATTCTTAATATAAGAGATTGGTGGTAATTTGAGAGAGAAGCAATTTAACGTAATAAAGAACAGGTTATATCAAAAATATTGATCAATCAAATATCATAAACTTTAATTTCAAAACATTAACGATGTCTGAATGTATAATTGTTATTCTGTGGAAGCTGTTTATAAATAAGTCATATATGTAAACTCAATATAGCTACATCTTGTACCTGCCTACGCGCGTTTTGTCTACATAAGATTTCCCTAGAGAATCGAATATTTTAAGGCTTCATATTATCATTTTTAAAGCAACTTTCATTAAGATCGTATCTTTTACAGTTGTCAACCATTTCATAACAATAGACACGTCCGCATATGTTGTATGATTGCCAATATACTAGCTAACTACATAAACATGCATGTAATGTAACCTACGGTAATATTTTACGACAACTCGAAAAAATAAAACCGTATCTGAAGCTTTAATAATAGTTATCAAAAGTACCAGGATTATAATTTTATACGCCAGACGCGCGTTTCGTCTACATAAGACTCATCAGTGACGCTCATATCAAAATAGTTAACAAAGCCAAATAAATACAAAGTTGAAGAGCATTGAGGACCCAAAATTCCAAAAAGTTAACATTGTTAACATCCCCGCCCCGGTTTCTGGTGTGGTTTGTGTTGCTAAGTCTTTAGTTTTCTATGTTGTGTTTTGTGTACTATTATTTGTTTGATCTTTTAGCCATGGCGTTGTCAGTTTTTTTTGTAAATCTATGATCTTGAGTGTATTGTCTATTGTGCGTATTTGGTGTGTGTTTGTTTATTCTACATAGGCTAGATGTATAAGGGGAGGGTTGAGATCTCACCAAACATGTTTAACCCCTTTCAATGTTTGGGGTCTCCGCCATTTTTCAATCTTGTATGCTATTTATTTTTTTATCTTAGTTTATTTATATACATATTTTGGAGTTAAGGATGTCGTTCATTTCACTGAATTAGTATACAATATATTTAGGGAACAGGTAATGACCACCTCTGGGTACGATTTTTTTTGCTACCTTGAAAACTCATTGCTGGCGTTCGGCTGTCATCTTCTCTTTGGTCTGTGACATATTCCCCATTTCCAGTATCAATTTTATCTTCTTACGATACAATAAAAAAAAAAATCATGACACTTTTGTTGCAGTCTTCTAATAGAATCGGTACAACCCAGGAATTCGTCCTTAACTAAAAGCAAATACATCGCGATGATGATTAAATTGCTGATAATTATCATGTCCAAATTGTACTTGACGTTCATACATTTGTTGCCTGTAATCTCAACATCAACCACGAAGGGTAACCTCAACAATTTGCAAGAGCTTATCACCTCAGTCTAAACCTTCGTTAATTAAGTTTTCAAAGGAGTAGACATTTTTGGTTACGAAAAAAGTGTTAAGAGAAGCGATTTAAGTTACTGTGTTTATAGCTAGGAAAAATTACAAGGTTGAATAGACAACAGCCGGAAAAGTCAAGACATTATCATCCAAACATAAGCTAACACATGTAACCAAACATAAGCTGTTTGAGACTTACATTCAAACATAAGATTCGACTCTCGCCCAAACATAAGCTAAGACTTTCAACCAAACATAAGCTAAGACTGACATCCAAACGTAAGCAAAGAGTTGAAACCAAACATAAACTAGGACTTTCTGTACCAGGAAAATGGCAGGTGCTATATAATGGTCAATTTATATGTATGTACGTTTGTTTTTGAAGCAGTTAAGTGTATATGTTGGTCCGTTGTTTTCCTTATAAAGTTGATGTGCTTTACTTGGTTTGGTTTATCACCCAAATTTGTTTCAATTAAATCGATTTATTACTATTGAACAGGGGTATACTACTAGTGGTTTTATTTGCAAAAACACACTCAAAAATATTTTAAGACAGAAAGCGTTGTGTTTTATTATACAGAGTCAAATGCTTCCAGTATCATTACATAATATTATCAATAATGTATTTGTTGTAGGTCTATGAATGTGGTATTAACAGACTTTTAGGCAGCTTTAATGGTGAGGAACTACCACCAGAAGTTCGGTCGATCGAAAACTGTATAGCTATCATCATGACAACGGACGGTTCCGTCAACAAAGCCGGATTCAGTGCTAATATTTACAAGATAACATCCTAAACAGAAAATATGAACATTGATGAATCAGTCGTGAAAAAAAATTATTGTTACAACTTCTTTGATGACTTAAACAAAAGAAATAGCACATTGTTTTATATTCTATAACAAACTTTTATTTAATGTAGGTAAACAAAAACTATAAAACTTTTCAATGTTTGTACGATGTATACATGTCCTAGCTGATTAAAATATATAAACAAACAAATCAATCCAAACATGACTATAAAGCTAATAACGCAATGTGATGACTTAAATGTCAAAAAAACTGTTCGGTTATATATTGAATACTTGAACAATACTTTCTTATCATTATTGCACATAATTTGAATATGCATGCGTTTACTTTTCTACATTAGCTAGAGGTATAGGGGGAGGGTTGAGATATCATAAACATGTTAAACCCCGCCGCCATTTTGCGCCTGTTCCAAGTCAGGAGCCTCTGGTCTTTGTTAGTCTTGTATTATTTTAATTTTAGTTTCTTGTGTACAATTTGGAAATAAGTACGGCGTTCATTATCACTGAACTAGTATCTATTTGTTTAGGGGCCTGCTGAAGGACGCCTCTGGGTGCGGGAATTTCTCGTCACGTCGAAGACCTGTTGGTGACCTACTGCTGTTGTTTTTTCTATGGTCGGGTTGATACATTTCCCATTTCCATTCTCAATTTTATGATAAGGAGTATAACCACAACCTTAGTTAAAACAATCGTTCCTTATCTTTCCATCCTGCTGGAGCTCTTTTGCTCTCTTGATGTTGAACAATATATAAAGTTGGTTGATAGAATTGTAATTTAGAACTCACATATTCGGAATAAATTCATCATAGATACAAGGATTGACATTTTGTATGTTCGGATGATATTCCACAATCCACAGTTCCTATGAAAGTTTCTTGCGGGGGTAAAGAAAGTGTACAAAACGCCTTTGATATGTTTTAAATTGATAAAACAAATATATGTATTCTTAAATTGCGATTAAATGGTATTATTTTTGTTATCGTCTGTTTTTTAATTTGTTTTCCCCCAATGATATGCTTAAAGAAAGATGAACCGAGGAAGATGATACAGTACCTTAATTTAAAATGATAAATAAACAGAAAATATGTTTCTCTTTTTAATCCTTCACACCCCCAAAAAAAATTCTTTTTTCTACTGTATTTATTTTGTTAAGTCACGTCCATCTAAATAAAGATTGATCTTCAGCTTATCCCCCTGTTTGGAACAAACTTAAATATGATCCTAATTTAATTCGATCTAAATATAGAATAAACGAACTGTATAAGTTTGATCATAGTTATTCAACTGACGTTATTATCAATGATATTTCAACTGATCGGGCGGAGCTTACGTTTTAATTTGCATAGGGACAGTCGTTTTGAAGATGTGTGTGATAAGGATGATTGCCGTTAGAATCATTACTGATTTCTTACCACCTGTCAGTGTCATCAAAGGAATAAACAAAACAATGACTGGACACTTCATTGATGAGTTTATTCTAAAACACCTATTTTTAGATGGACTGGTTTTTTATTAGCGAACCGGTTTAACTCCGCCCAAGCAAGTGAAATACATCGAGTACTACCTAGTTATCCAACAAAGATTTGACTGAGTTAAACAAAACATACACTGAAAAAAATGAAAAAAAACATACTTTTATGTGTAAACCCTCTTCTTTTTTCGTTCAAGACTTGTGTTGAGACGATTACATTTGTTATATTGTGCCCACTGAGAAATGTATAACACTATAGATAAATACATATTAATTAATTGTCTAATCTTAGAACTTGTAGTTCGGTAAAGTTATATTGATTAATTAGAAGATTATAAGCTGTTTATTGTTGAATACGACACCTTATATTTGGTTGTGTACACGTTTTCTGCGTTCATCATTTCGGTAAATCAAATCAAATATAATTCAAAAACGCATACAGTCAAATCACATTAGCAGAAAGGAAAGACACGAATGCAAAAATCATCATAGCATAATAACGCAATGAAAGGATATATAAGTCTGTAGCCACTTCAAATGGATTTAACCAAAAATGGACTAAACACTGGAATTTATAATTCACAAAAACAAATACTTTAACACGTAATTAAGATTGTAAACCACGTCTATACCTCAATACCATCGTGTATCCTTTGTGAAGTTGATATAAATCGTCATTAAGGTCTGGAAATCTTCCGATGAAAGTCGTTGACGTTCTTAAAGATGTCTGTTTGTCATGTTTTGGAATTTTTGTCAGATTTTCGGAATCCTCTGGTTTTATGCAATTTAATGCCTTAAAAACTTGTCCCCATGAACCCCCGTTTTTCTTTTAATAAATCTTTTACATGTATTATTATAAGTCATTTGTAAAAGTCTTATAACATTTTATTTATTTTTTAATAGTATTTTAGAGCTTTAACTGTTCAATGATAAAGTATGAAAAATCAAGAGAGAATGTCCTGCCAAAATTCCAATGGCTAATATCTAGAAAACAAGCACACTGACCCCTATATTTTGGTTGCTTTTTGCTTTCTTAATTGATTCCCTATCAATAGAAACTAGTTTTATTAAAAGTTATTTATTTTGAAACTGAGCAGCAAACATCCTTAAATAGACATACCCCTGGTTCATCATTGGCAAACATACCTCATCTTCTAATCTAATTTGAATTCTTGTGTTGATTCTACAGTCATGTTCTAAGTCTCACGGTTTTGACATATGACAAATATTATTTCTTAATTAGATAAATGTTACCAACGAGCTTAAATATGTAGAACGTAATACAGATAAAAGTAAAATTACAACAATACTGAACTCAGAGGAAAATCTAGTCGGAAATTCCATAATCACATGGTAAAATCAAATGACAAAACACATCAAAAACGAATGTACAAGAACTGTCATAGTCCTGTACAGGCATTTTTAAATGTAGACAACGGTGGATTAACCATGGTTTTGAAGCACTCAACCTCTCACTTTGATGACAGTCTCATCGAATTTCGTTATATTTATATTGATCCGTGAACTTAACAGACATAAAAAATAAAATAGTAAAAATATGGGAACAGAAGAGGGACGAAAGATACCAAAGGGACAGTCAAACTCATAAATCTAAAACAAACAGACAATGCCATGGCTAAAAAGAAAAAAAAAAACAAACAGACAAACAATAGTACACATGACACAACATAGAAAACTAAAGAATAAACAACACGAACCCCAACAAAAACTAAGGGTGATCTCAGGTGCTCCAGAAGGGTAAGCAGATCCTGCACCACATGTGGCACCCGTCGTGTTGCTTATGTGATAACAAATCCGGTAAATATTCTAATTCGGTACGTCACATTTATGAAAGTGAAGGGGATTGTAGTTACGACGAAAGGAACATATCCGATATCATTTGTGAAATAAAATTAACGGTACCAATTTTCTTGCACCAGATGCGCATTTCGACAATACATGTCTCTTCGGTGATGCTCGTGGCAAAAATATTTGTAATCCAAAGTTTATATAAAAGATGAAGAGCTATAATCCAAAAGGTCCAAAAAGTATAGCCAAATCCGTGAAAGGAGTTAGAGCTTTGAATGAGGGAGATACATTCCTTAATTTATAATAATTTCTAATAGTTTGTAACAGCAAATTTCAATAACACAAAAAATCCGTAGTTTTATGCCAGTACCGAAGTACTGGCTACTGGGCTGGTGATATCCTCGTGGACTAATAGTCAACCAGCAGAGGCATCGACCCAGTGGTAGTAATAACAGTACGGTACCAATTTTCTTACACCAGATGCGCATTTCGACAATACATATATCTTGAAATGGTTATTCCATAACGGTCAACCAACTGGTGATGGCGTCCGTAAAATTGACGACGGTATAATTTCAACTTCACTATTTGAAACTCTTGGTTTATTAGCTTCGTTGTGAGCAGCAACCGTCTATCAAGATAGGAAATGCAAGTACGGAATATCGTATCAATTGGGATATATGTACAGCAGTCATCACCGTGTAACAATTTTAAGATGAACAATTTAACAGATCACAAAAACAACCATCTGCATACATATTCATTGATTCGCGTGTCTGACGTCAGAAACTTTTATACGTCACGTATATTTGTCATGCAATTTATATACAAACAATTTTAAAATTTATCATGGCCAATGTTAGCAATGTTAGCATACATGTTAAGAAATCAAAAGTATGAAAGAATTAATTTCAGAAATAGACCGAGATTTTAAATAGTCCAAAACTTATATAGAATTTATAAGAATCAACAAATAGGTTATTCCACTACGTATAGTTTTGACGTTTGTGTTTCAACGTTTTTTCTAGTTCATGATAGAAATATCAATGGTATTTGATATGCAGTTTGTTACTATTGGTGCATCTGATTTCTATGAAGATTGTTTAGCTTTGTTCGTTCATTCATGTTTCAGTGATTAAAAATGTTGCATAACTTGTATGTATGTTGAGGTATTACTATTTTGTATTTCGACACTTGCATTATCAAATCAAAAAATACGTGAGACATATTTCTGTGTAAGTACTCGTTAATGTTAATATTAACATATATAACTTACAACATTCCACGAATACTTTGCCTTAACGCCGAAAACTTTAGAAAGTCATTTTATACGTTTCTAAAAGTGGTTGTAATGTTGTTTTTAACAATTTAGATTAACTTATTTTGTTATAACACTAACTTTTCTATTTATTTGTTAAAGATTAGTAAATGAAATTGAACACCTGTCTAAGGCTTTACCTGAAGAACGTGTCTGCATATCAAAATTCTGAAGTTAAGTGTCCAATCAGTTTTGGAAAAGCTGCGACTGAAAACATTTTAAATTTTATTGGTAAATAAAGATTTAAGAGAATCATGTGTACTCACGTCATATATATATATCGAATGGTCTCGTTTAAATAAATAAGGTCAGTCAAATCATTTCACAGCAAAACATTTCTTTATTTTTGACACTTTATCCAATGGTTTTCATTTAATAAAAAACAGGTCGGTCAAAATCCTTTGATAACAAATTTACAAAGCATATATCTTTTTCGGACATTTTATCTTTTTATATTAAACGGACGTTCATTATCACTCAACTAGTATACATATTTGTTTGGGGGCCAGGTGAAGGACGCCTCCAGATGCGGCAGTTTCTCGTAACATTGAAGACCTGTTGGTGACCTTTTGCTGTTGTCTGTGCTATGGTCGGGTTGTTGTCTCTTTGACACTTTCAGCAGTTCCATTCTCAATTTTATCAATATCACTCCATATTTATTTATACGGTTTCATTTTTATTCTAAATATTACAAATTAAAAATAATAAGGGTAAAATATTACAAAACTATATTTGGTCATTCGATATATTTTAGAGGATATAAGAAATATCATCGTTCATTGAAAAATGTACATTTGTGGGTTGAACTTATCGATTATAACTATCTATCTATCTATCTTCCCGTCGAAGAGTGCACTCATTTTTGAGTGTATATACTCCAGCTTGAGCGAACAGCTAAAAACCTTCGAGTATGTACAATTAAAAAGAGATCTGTATGTACAGTTAAAATCAGTGCTGTACCTATTGGATGGCGTGTCGAAAATGTTTTCATAGAGAAGAAGGCTTTAAATGAGTTGCAGCAAATATATTTGCATTCGGCTTTACCAAACGACCATTTAATTAAATAAGAAAACTTTTGTTGAATAAGATAATGTGGAAGTGTAGTGTAGAAAAATTAAAACTGTCAACAGAATCAAAAGGACCATCAAAAGCACGTAATTTATCTTAAACATAAAAAATAACACTCCAAAAATGGTTTATACAACTATGTTTATATATTTTATTATAGTAGTTTATGATAAGCTCTTTAATAGTAGTAAATGAGCTAGTTAAGTGCACTGAAAGATTAGTTGTAGAACACTTACTAGAGGCCGATATGAAACGATATTTAAATGGTTTTTTTGTGTAGTTTAGGTAGCCAATACATAGTAGAGAACTTCAAATGATCAGAAGAAGCCTTAAACTTTGATGATATATAAAAAAGAAGATGTGGTATGATTGCCAATGAGACAACTATCCACAAATGACACAAACATTAACAACTATAGGTCACCGTATGGCCTTCAACAATGAGCAAAGCCCATACCGCATAGTCAGCTATAAAAGGCCCCGATAAGACAATGTAAAACAATGCAAACGAGAAAACTAACGGCATTATTAATGTAAAAAAATGAACGAAAAACAAATATGTAACACATAAACAAACGACAACCATCGATTTACAGGCTCCTGACTTGGGACAGACACATACATAAATAATGTGGCAGGGTAAAAGATGTTAGCGGGATCCCAACCCTCCCCCTAACCTGGGACAGTGGTATAACAGTTCAACATAAGAACAAACTATAAAAATCAATAGTTTATGGTAAGCTCTTTAATAGTAGTTAATGAGCTAGTTAAGGGCACTGAAAGATTAGTGGTAGAACACATATGTTTGTTACAATATGACTCTCTGTGGAGCAAACCGCTTTGAAAGTTCTTGAAGTTTATTTCTTATTCTGGAAATAGGCGTATTATGTACTTTATTATTTACTTTTAATTTTTTGTTTTTTCAAAATGAGATATTCTCTTATCTACCACATTCATACATTTATTCAAATAAGAATCAAGAGATTTTTTATCAGGTTTTTCAGATATTGTCTGATGTAACCGACGTATAATTAAACATTAAACGTCTGCTGTTTCTTTTCATGTATATGAAATTACAGGTGGTTCTACATTATCAAAATGGGGAGTTAAAAAGTTTTAAACGGTAGAGCCATTAAATATACTAGATAAGTTGATAAATCAATACCTCTGCTAATATATTTAATTTTTAGAAAATAACGTTTATGATCTTCAGGTTTGTCGATACGCGATAACAGTCTATTTTGACAAAAGGCTGTAAATATACGAGATTATTCATACAGTGGGCTTTGAGATAAGAAAAAAGAGGTCACCGACCCCATTTTCTTGCTACTTCATAAAATAGAGAAATTCCTAATACATTAAATCGTAAAAGTTCCTTAAACTGAATAATTTGCCTTTCTATTTGAGGTGCCTCCCCTAATGTGGCAAAGTTTAAAAAAATTAAATAAAACAAATGATTTTGTTTTTTTGGTAAAATACAACCATAAATATGATAAAACATCTCATTTGGTATAGTGAAATAAAAAATTCTTACACATGAATTACCTACTACTCTTAAAATTTGCACATTCTATCAAAGATCTAGACCGATGTTTTTAGGTATTTAAAAATCCAAGATGGACGAACACCCTATCTACCTTAATGTAGGCACTCTGTCCGCTAAAGTAACGTCGTAAATTAACGATCTGCCATCCTACAATATTTAGTTTTCTATTGCCACTTGTTATCGCAATGGCAAATATAATTACTGGGTTGAGTTGGAAATAAATTAGATGCAAAAAAAAAATATTTAAAGAAATTTTACAAGGTATTATATTTATTGATATACCATAAATGAAATTTGTCAATCAAAACGGTATTTTTAGATAGATATATAGAGTAAAGATTACAGAGAAGTTAAAAAAATGATATAAATAATAACAAAATAAAAATGCATTAACGACGTTACACTTTTCGTTTATTTATCGGAACAGACTTTATCTTATTAAGCTGGCGCTCCATCTACATGTATTAACAACGGATATTTATAGCAGAAGACTCATTGTGTTGGAAAAGTTTCAGAGATTGTACTGTCAGATGCTCCTCTCGTTAGGTAGGTAAATACATTAGCCCTGCACGTTTAAAATGTAAAATGTTATCTTTCTCTCGAAAACGTACGTAAATGAATTGAAGATTTATAGAGAACATAGTTGAGAACTTCGTTGAAATGATTCCAAAAAATTTAGCTTAATATGGCTTTCTAATGCACAGCGCGAACTAGGCAAACTGTAGATGTTGATACCTTTTACGGAATAAGTCGACAACGTTGTGAAATACTTTGTAACTTTCCTCATTTGACGATGTGTGTCAATCCGTGAAGAAAGGCATTTACTTTGCCCAAAATGTAGATGAAAGATGAAACAGCAGAGAGAAAAAATGAGAGTCATCATGTTAATAAACGTTTAACTTTAAAATTAAAATAAATCTTTTTTTTTTTCTTTATTATGTATTTCAAATTTGAGCATTGGGATAAACTTTTATGAGACAGCAAGCCAGCAGTATAATCCCAATAGTGATTTGGAGGTCCACTTAAACTTCATGCACAAATTAAATTTGCGGTTTTTCAATATAACTTAAAAGTTATCAACTCGTTGAGGCTTTGGTGCAACTTGCACGGTTTCAGATTTATAGCCTCAGAACTTGTTTATGAATGGTTTATTCATTCCACATTTAAGATGGACATTTCAGTAAACCAAAAATGAGATGTGGTATAATTGCCAATATGACATCTGATTTTATATGTTTTGAAATATCATCTACTCTTGTCTCGTTATGTCTTTCATCCCACTTCATATTGACTCCCTCTGTGTAATTATCTTGGTTTTGATGGTGACTGAGTGATATTACATTATATAAGTCATTTTTCTTTAATTTTTTTGTATGTTTTTATTTAATAGTATTCTTTTAAACAGTCATTGCATTTAAAATGATATGCATGGCTCAGAAGTTTCCTTGGTATGAAATATTGTTATTTTCTTAACTTCAGTTTCTGCTGATATATGATGTTGGGCTACTGCCACAACCTTGTTCATGCCCTTTACTGTACTGAATCAATCTAATAATTATCCAAGAGTGATCGATTCATTATATGTATTATAAATTAGTTAAGGAATGACTGTAATATTTTTCTGTCTATGAAGAAATGACATAACAAATTTGGTGCACACTGAATAACGCGCGTAGTAGTTTATGTAACAGTGTGCACCACATTTTTTATGTTTTTTTTCGAATAGACAGAAGAATTATTACAGTCATTTCATATAATTTAATTCTCAATTCCATTTTAAACCGTAGAAAACCACGAAAAAACGTTGATGACGTCACGGTCACATGAGAAAATTATGTCTATGGGCTCATAACAAAATAACGTCAGCGAATCTGAAGACGGATTACTTCCAAAATTAAATTATTTAGGTATATTAAAAAGGCAATATGCCAATTATTTAGTCGTATTGCCATAGGACCGAAAAAAGCAGATTTCCCCAGAAAAGAAAATGCGCCAAAGGTGGAGATAATGTAAAAAATCTGCAGTACTGGATGACAAGAAATAATGTTTTTTTTTTTACCAAGCAATAAGTATGCTCCAAATTAGTGTACACAAATAATCATCTTCTGTTAGATTATCGAAAGCTGCAAAGTCACTAATTAATGGCATAACCATGACTGGTAAAAAATAAAATAGGACATGATAATGCTTATTCTGGAGACAATAGTTTAATGTTAGAATATAATAGCAAACGGCTGAGTAATAGTGCCATTTTTCCCCTTGTTCTTTTAACATTGAGTATTTCTTGGTTGAAAAAGATTGATTAAGTGATACTGATTAGCAAGCTTTTTAAATTTATTATTTACGAATAAGTTGTTACATTGTTGTGTTTAAGTTTACATGTAAAATTTGCCTCAAATAACAAACCCGCATCATTTGCCAAACAAAATGCTTGACATATTGTTGTACTCTTAAAATGTAATGTTCATTAATCCGTATACGTATAAGCTCTCTTAACGTTAATTTATTTGTAAAAGACAACACACCATGAATGCTTAATGGATCACATGTAACTCATTTATCTTTTGTTGTAAATGTAAATAAAATATTGCATAAAACTTTGATTCGATGAATTTCAACTGAAAATCGAAAAAATAATGCATTTATCTTATTTATCATTGGACATATTACTGATTGAATTATTTCAAAATGAGTGAACATTTGTACAGAAAGCGTATACAATCGGCTAAATGCCTTTTAGATTTATCTTAAAATCATCAAATTTCTTATTCTTGTCCAAATATTTTTCAAAAAAAAAAATGTAAGTTGTTTCCGTCTGAATGATGAAAAAAATAAAGATAGGGTCAACGGCTTCGTTTTTACGGTAAACATCATTCACAGTCATGTTCTTTGTGAAAAAAAACACAAAACGTTGAAATAATCGTAATGCTATCGCGTTATAGGCCTTTAAACGTTAATTTTTGACGCTTTCACTACAAGGTAACAAATTCATTTTTAGACAAAAAACAAGTTACTGGCCAAATGAATATTTAATATCCTTAAAACAGAAATGCATGTGTCAACTTTCTATATGTTGACGCAAAAAAAAGTAGAGAACGGAAACGAGCTTTTGACGAACGGATGTTCTAGTCCTATAACATATGACCTCTTAAAAAAATCCTTTGAAACGATATGTTAATTCCCCTTTAACGGTCGACTGTCTGTGTCAATAGAACTTAAATCCGTCAAGTGCAATACTCACACGTGTTTACTTCTGTCTGTCTTTTATTTTTTCTAATTGCTGGCTTTGATATATTCACGCGTGGTCAACTTTAAAACAAGTTTTACAAAATATTATCTTAATTACATGTACATGACAGCAGTATCGTAATTACACGATGGAAGATGTGGTATGAGTGCCAAGGAAACAACTCTCCATCCAAGTAACAAAAATAAACCATTAAAGAAAGTTTTAAAAAATTTCAAACTAATAATCCTTACTGTGGGTAAACCTTCATTAGTCGAAAAATGTCCTATAAATTAACAACTTCTGGTTAAATTTATGATTACGAATCTTCCTTGAATGTGAAGCAGTTTATTAATTCGAGTAGTGTGTCAATTTTATGCAAGAGTTACATTCCTTTGAACTATGTTCAATTTCAAAAAGTTGATGTTTTGATGGTCTGTCTTGAACAGGGTTATAATTTAATCTCTTTTATATATATATATTTTTTTCTTCATTGAATTTAAAATCGTTTAATACAAAATCTGTAAATGTACAAGATATTAGTTTAATCATCGGTTTATTAAAGCAATTGATGGATACCTATAATTTCATTTCTTTGTTTGAAATGTTTAATATTAATATAAACCAACATAAAGAATTATTTTATTAACTTATAAATATATTTTTGTAACATTTAGATAAACCAACCGTGCAAGAACATTATATATCATGTAGACGTGCAACGGCAAATCTACACTCATCATTATCAAGTTTTTTAGTGCGATGAGACAAAATACTAAGTAATACACAGGTCTACCCCACATTGGGTTGAAGGCATACACAAATCATTCATAAATGATTTACACTACAGGGAATACTTTGATATGATTAGTCTAGAAGACTTCCGGTATTTGATCTTGGCGTTGGTTATGTTGCGATCGATGACGTTGACCGAACTTTTTTTCGTAACTAATGTCAACCTCTTAGAAGCCGTGGATTACGGAAATCGTCCCCATTTCTAAAACGTTCAGGTAAATTGATTGCTTCATGTGTTTAAACAGTTGATGAAAACACTTCTATGGCTAAGATTGTAAAAATTGGTATAGTATTTGGCAAAACTTTTATGAAATCAGCTTCGTACATTATTTTGCCTTTTCAACTTTTTTTGATTTGAGCGTTATTGATTCTTTTGTAGATGCGTCTGGCGTAAATTTGAAATATATGTCAACACAAAGTCCGTACAAATTAAAAAGTTAGTAAAGCACAAAGAAAACAATGGAAAAGGAAGTTCACATTATACTATTACACCAATTCATCATTTATTAAAAAGGTCATTGGTAAATATGTTACGTATCACCCAATGAAATAGTTCTGCATTATATGTCTATTGTACAGTGTATTTGAAATGCTCGGGCTTTTCTGCTTCAGGAATATAATACCATAGATGTTTGGGAAATGTTGGTTCTATACTCTATATTCCTTCGTATTTGACCGTTTTAACGTGTTTTTTTCAGGCGAAACTAATGAGTCCTTTGAAGACGAAACGTACAACTGTCTTACAAGTATACCAACCAACGTTATGTATTGTTCAATATGAAGAGAGCAAAAGAGCGCAAGCAAGATAGAAATATAAGAAATGAATGTGTTTACATATTGTAATGTTATACTCCTTACCATGCATATTTATATTACTTGCAATAATAATAAGAAAGTATTGTTCAAGGATTTAATACATGACAGTTCTTTACCATTTAATTTATCATATTTCTTTCTTAACTTTATAGTTATGTTGAGTCTGATAAGTTTGACCATATATTTCAATCAGCTAGGAATTGTATACAACAGACAGACCTACCGTGAAAGTTTTATGGTAATACTGGACCTTGACATATAATATGTAAAAGTTTGTTATAAATAATTAAACAATGTGCTATTTTCATTAAGTCGCTAAAGAAGTTGTTACAATAAATGTTGTTCACGACTTATTCATATTTTCTGTTTAGGGTGTGAACTTGTAAATATTAGCACTGAATCCAGCTTTAGTGACGGAACCGTCCGTGGTCATGATAATAGATATACAATTTCCGATCGATCGAACTTCTGGTGGTAGTTCCTCACCATTAAAGCTACCTAAAAGTCTGTTAACATCACATTCATAGACCTACAACAAATAAAAGATATATGTAATAAAACACACAGCTTTCTGTATTATAACATTTATGAGTGTGTTTTGGCAAATAAAGCGACTAGTAGTTACTAGTATACCACTGTTCAATAGTCATAAAACTATTTATTTAAAATAAATCCGGGTGATAAACAAAACCAATCGAAGCACATCAACTTTATGAGGTAAACAATGGAACACCATACACATTTAACTGCTTCAAAAACAAACCCTTACATACATAGAAATTGACCATTATAAAACACCTGCTGACTTGGTACCCAACGTTATACGTTATGTTTGGAGGCAACGCTTTGCTTTGTATCTTGTCTTGAGGAGGGATACATCCTATTTTGTAAAGAATCACTCTGATTCAAACAGAAAAAAATCTCTCAAACTGACATTATCAAGATCTTGATTTTCAGATTGACAACATATATGTTACGTTTGGAGGTCGTATTTTTCATCAGACTGTCGGAATTCAAAAGGAACCAGTTGTGCCCGTCTTCTTGTCGACTTGTTTCTTGATTATTATGAGGCTAACTTCATAGTGGAATTTCTTAGGAAGAATGATAAAACGTTAGCAACATCCTTTGACTTTACGTTCCGCTATATAGATGTTCTCTCTTATAAAATAGATTTATAATCTATGAAATTGACTATCCCTCTGGTATCTATAGCCCTTTTTTTAACGCAGTTTCTTTCAAACAAGAACTTTTATACATCCTTGCTTTAACAAAAATACTTACACAACGCAGCACAATATACTAGTACTGCATTTATTCTAAAACCAGTTGTAAGCATGATAACGGGTTAATCTTTTATATATATATTTTGCAATAGTATGATACAGAATTGATAATAGTATGATACTAATATCCCTAACGGTATCTAAAAGGGACGATTTATACCAGAGGGATAGTCAAACTCATAGATAGAAAATAAACTGACAACGCCATGGCTAAAAATAAAAAGACAAACAGACAAATAGTAGTACACAAGACACAGCATAGAAAACTTTAGACTAAGCATCACAAACCCCAACCAACAACCTGGGGTGATATTACAATGATATTACAGTTTTAGTTACGGTTTTTGTTTTTCGACTTGTCGTATGATGTTACCTTTAGTTATATCACATGCATGTTTATAGTCCATCAGCTGGTAGGGCAAAATTTTAATTATGTGTTACACCCCAGGGTACCACAATTTTTTGGTATAAATTTACAGAGTAATATATGAAGAATATTTTAAGAGGTGTTAGACTTTTGAAAAAGTGTCCAAAAGGGGTGAAAAGGGGACTTATTTAAGGGTATATCAAAAAAACAATTTGCACATATTTACAGAAAAATGTAAAAATAACCAATAATTCAGTACTATTCTTTTTATTAAATGGAACAAATCATATCTTATTAAAACGAAGGCTAATTTTCAATTAATTTTATGATCGTACAGGACCAAGAAAAAAGGGGGAGGGTAATTTCCAAAATTCATGAATTTGAATGAAAAGAAGCAAAAGTACTAATTTTCTTGATAAAATGGTATATTTCTTATATTGAAACATAGAACATAATGTAACTACAATGAAAAGGCTGTTGAAAAAAACCCTTTAAAGGTAAGAAACAAAAACATAGAATCAACGATAGACACAAACATAGGCAACTAGAAATGCACGATTCTGTCACAAATTTATAATCATATTCATGAAATAACTTACACACAAAACTGTCAGTGTTTCTAGATCTCTATCTTTTTTAATTTTTTTAACAATCGAATCACTACATTTTAAAGTCACGCAGAAGGTCAATCCATAGAATCATCATCAGTTTGGTCACCTGCATCTACCGAATTATCACTATCATCATTTCCATCATATTCGTCGTCATCGTTAGCAATATCAACGTTCTGATAATCCCTATACAAGGTTTCGTGCATTTACATACAGGTATCTGTTCAGGATAAACCTTGTTGAACACTTGAACATCTGTTGTTGGCACAACCAGCTTTAAATGAACAGCACTTCAGAATTATTAAAGCATCTAACGCTGGTGGTTGGTCTAGCCAATTGATACTGATCAAATCGTTCTAAACAATACAACTATAGTTGTTTAGCAAAAGACCAGTGTTGTGTTTAAGAGCAGATTGTCAAATCTTCGTCTGAAAGTTGGATGGTTTAATGTGCTTTAACATTGCATCTTTTGTTGGGGGCAGTAGATGAAAATAAATCTTGTTTTGGTTGCATTTCAAAACGTTCTGATCTTTATTCATCGATATTTTTAATTTCGTAGCCATATAGAACACGAAAACCTCTCGAGTGTTTTGCCAACTCTTCGTCAACCTCTTCAAAGGTTTCACCACGATGGAATAGACCTCCCGAAAACACATAACGTGTCAAAAAGCCGAATACTTTGCTTTTTTTCCTTTACCAGACAAAACACTTACTGAATCACAACCTGTACTGCCCTGAAATCCTGGCAGTTTTCTACAATCATTCTCACCATTCTCACCAATGTTAGAATTGATATGCAACTGTGAAAATAGTAAGCCAATACTTCCACATCAATGTCAGAAGGTTTTATAACAATGGAGTCGTAACTTTTGTCAGCTGCATATTTTTGCATTAAGAAACATTTTGTAATCGGATTCTTCCTGTTTGATTATGAGATAAAACAATTCTACGCTATTTCATTTCCAACATTTATTTTGTGGCACATACTTCCATGTGATACAAATAAATCAATACATTCAAGTGTAAATCTATAGGATTATTTACTCTTTTGCGAACCAAGGAATTCAACAAGAGCAACTTGTCTTCCCCAACTAACAAACATTTCTTCCATTCCCAAGAACACGATTGTGATGGTCTAGAACTTATCGTAATGATTTGCCCTCCCAATGACCTGCTGTTTTAATTTTTTCATGGATATTGTGGGATACTAATCAGTGACAAAATCAATGCGGGACCTCTTTTCGAAACTAAAAGGATGGTTTTTAAAATAACAATTGTCAAATAAAAAAAAGTGCTTGGTATCCTAGTAATGGGTTAAATAACTGCCATGTCATCAAATATCCACATGCTTTCCTAAGGAATGACCATTTTCTAAAAGACCATCCAGGACAGTTTTATTTTTCATTTCATGTGTACCATCAAAGTTTGCAAGATACATTGGAAGAGGACCTAATTCAAACTGGAGAGCCTTTTGCGCAACCAACTATCTTGTCTGGGCTATGACAATAGTTATCAAAAGTACCAGGATTATAATTTTATACGCCAGACGCGCGTTTCGTCTACATAAGACTCATCAGTGACGCTCAGATCAAAATAGTTAAAAAGCCAAATAAATACAAAGTTGAAGAGCATTGAGGATCGAAAATTCCAAAAAGTTGTGCCAAATACGGCTAAGGTAATCTACTCCTGGGGTAAGAAAATCCTTACAAGCATTTTTTTTCACCTGCCTCAATGTTTTGTTGTTCTAATCAGTCATTAACTGCTTGTCTTTTATTTCCCTTTTTAAAAATGTAAGCAATGATAATCTTTTAATTGTTTTGAAGATATCGGTTGACTTTTGTAAAAGCCGTTCATGAATGAAAATTTTTAAAGCAAACTTTCCCTTTTCTGACGCGTTTAGAAGGTTGCACACTAATTCCGAAGACGCAACAGAACCCGAGAATAAGCCATATAACTGCGCAGATGTTTCAAATGGATTTGGCCAGCTTTGCAGTGTCTGAAACAATTTCATAATATCAGTTTTGTCTCGCTTCATTCGAGTTTTTTAAAGTTCATTTTGTGCGGATGTTTCAGGGTTACCCATTCCTACCAAATCTCGAATTTTAAGAATATTGAAGCTCTTTCCACTGCTGGTGGACGTTTCGTCCCCGAGGGTATCACCAGCCCAGTAGTCAACAATCTGTGTTGACATGAATATCAATAATGTGGTCATTTATATAAATTTCCTGTTTATAAAGTTTTGATTTGTTCGAAAAACAAACGATGTTCTCATCCCAGACATAGACTACCTTAGCCGTATTTGGCACAACTTTTTGGAATTTTGAATTATCAATGCTCTTCAACTTTGTACTTGTTTGGCTTTACAAATATTTTGATATGAGCGTCACTGATGAGTCTTATGTAGACGAAACGCGCGTCTGGCATGCTAAATTATAATTTTGATACCTCTGATAACAATTTCATGTACATTTAACAACCAACGCTTAACAAAATCTTTATTTAAACTGAAAACAACAAAGCCATTTTTTTTTGTATCACTTAGACTGAATATTTGACGTTCATTCAAAGCGATGTTTGTCGATTCAATGACTTAATAATCTTAAGCTAATCACTACATAGCTAAAACACAAAATGTAATCAAGCACACTTTTATTGAGTTCGATAGAGTGCACCTTTTCTAAACGCAAAAAAAACCACCTTAATTTGTACTTTTTCAGTAATATTTTTTACACAATCCCTTTATAAAATAATTTGTCTCACCAAAACATCATAAATCGACATTTAAATGTGTGTTTTCAGTTGCAAATTGATAATGCTTATGTGTGAATGCATTGTACATGTTGTATACTGAATCAAAGACGGTAATTTGATGATATCAGTAATTTAACGAGTATTTGCACGTACATATATTTTATCAAATATTTCATATTTTAGACGATATATTAATACGGCAAATGATTGAAACATTGTATAATGATTAATTATAAAGTTTGATTAACTAAAACGGGTAAATGTTTAACGAATTTATTTATGAAAGGAAAAAATATGCCTTAATTTTAACCCAAAAAATCGGATTGTTTGTAATGTAAAAAACTTTTTTTTAAAACAAAAAATCTTCAGAGTTACATTAAATATGATAGTTTTGTATCTGTTTTATTTGTTTACACCTATACTTTATTTTTTTTTAGTCGCTTTATATAAAAAAAAATAATTAAAATTACTTAGTCGTGATTGCTAAATGAGGGGACCATTGAAAGGGACGTTTTTAAACCTCTTTTGGACACTTTTTTTTTAGTCTAACACCTTGTATTTTATCAATAAGATAATGAAGTTGAATTTTATCCAAAAAAATCGCGGTACCCTGGGGTGTAACACAAACTCCTTAACTAGAGTGCTTTTGAGAACTAGCTGATGGACTATTAGGTAGTTCGATAATATATTGGCAATCATACAATATATGCTGATATGTCTTTTGTTATTATGATATGGTTGACAACTATCAAAGAAACGATCTTAATGAAAGTTGTTTTTGAAATGGTATTCGATTGTCAAGGGAAATCTTATGTAGACGAAACGCGCGTAGTCAGGAACAACATGTTGATATAAAGAGTTTTCATATATGACTTATTTATAAACTGCTTCAACAGAATAGTAATTATATATTCAGACACCGTTAATGTTTCAAAATTAATGTTTATAATATTTGATTGATCAATATTTCTGATATAACATGTTCTGTATTACGTTAACTTATTTATCTCTCAAATTACCACCAGTCTTTTATATCAAGAATTCATTGGAATTGATAAAGCGCTTGAGTATCTGTAAATTATTCTGGCTCAAATGTATTTGCTTCTCATCATGATTAACAAATACTCGTTTTCTTGCGCTATATCATCATTGATTTGTTCAAACAGTTCGTTATAAGTAAGAATAATTTGAAATAGGGTGTCAAGTTATCGAATATTCCAACTTTATAAATATGATTTACAATGTGTGAACATTAAGTTAAACTGCTTTATCAATGATGTCTTGATATAAGTTTAAACTTTCTGTCTATTCGAAATAACATTAAAAAGGAATATGATAGATATAGGAAGATGTGGTGTGATTGCCAATGAGACAACTCTCCATCCAAATAACAATCTAAAAAGTAAACCATTATTAGTTAAAGTATATAAGCTATAAAGGGCCCCAAAGTTACTAGTGTAAAACCATTCAAACGGGAAAACCGACGGTCTAATCTATATAAACAAAACGAGAAACGTGAAACACGTATACATTACATGAACAAACGACAACTACTGTACATCAGATTCCTGACTTAGGACAGGTGCAAACATTTGCAGCGGGATTATCGTTTTAATGGATCCAAACATGATGCACATTTAATAACCAGCGTAGCATGTGCACTAGATTTTTTTTAATGTTATTTCGAATAGACAGAATAGACAAAAAAATATATAACAGTCATTTCTTATACTATTAATTAAATTTTGGATGTAACGCGTAATTTGATTTGCTGACGTTATTTTGTTATGAGCCCATAGACAAAATTTAGTCATGTGACCGAGACGTCATCACCGTTTTTTCATGGTTTTCTAAGGTTTAAAATGACAGTAATATTTTTTCTGTCTATTCAAAATAACATAAAAAAATGTGCTGCCCACTGTTAAATAACCCGCTACGCGCGTTATTCAGTGTGCACCAATTTGTTTATGTTATTTCTTCATAGGCAAAAAAAATATTACAGTCATTCCTTAAATAAATCATGAGAAAACATTGATGAAGTCATGGTCGCATGACAAAAGGATGTCTATGAGCTGATAAACAACATATGGTTAGCCAATAAGAAGACGTGTTACATTGAAAATCAAATTATTATCAAATAAAATAAATTCGATATCACCTTTACATAGTCACAGCAGGATTCTAAGTCGAAGGATGTGAACCGTAAGATGACTTTATTACAAATTTCAGCTTCAATCTTCCAAGTTTCATTCATATTGTGTTCATACATATTTGGGAAACCTGGTGAAGATATATTCGTCAGAAATGTTTCTAAAAGTAAACAAAATAAAATTGAAATACGTTCTGTACATCCTTAAAAAATATATTATAAAAATGTTTTGAAATAATGATAAAGTTTTAATATGATTATCGCAACAATATAGTTATAGATTTTGCATTGATCTTCATCCATGATGTATGCCATCTACGCATGAGTGCAACACGTGAATTTTTTAAGAAAGTTTTTGAATTAATTTGAGATCTTTATCCCTCTCCTAATGATATCGTTGCACTTAGATAAAGTTGTTTCATGTAATTATATTAAACTTGGATTTTACAAATATCATAAATGAGAATAATGAAAATATGGAAAATACTACTCGTCTTCACTTGTCTTTTCATACTTGGGGTTTCAAAATATTTGAATTTGCTCGAAGTAGAAAAAAAGTATATTTGTAAAGTCATATACAGCAAGAAAAACAAAATTGTTTTGTGATTGACTTTATGAAATGTTAAATTTGTTTCTTTACATTATAAAAAGATATTTTTAGCATGGGATGTAGAAACTTGAATTTGCACGACGAAAAAAAAAATTAGAAAAGACATATTCAGTAAGAAAAAAATATATTGTTTTGTGTTTGATTTTATATGTTTAGATTGTTTTCTTTACAGTAAAACAAACATTTTCAACATGGGAAGCAGAAACTGTTTACCCAACAAGAACACTTGAGTTTATCTCGGCCTTTCATAGGGTTCGTGTTCATCAAAATAGTTTTTACATGTAATGTTTGCTTTGTGCTATTTAGATCAGTTTTGAGTTGTTTTGTCATGTTAGTGTTAATTGTGTATCTTATTCATTGTGTAGTGAGGTAATCTCAAATTAAATAGCTGTAGGAAAAAAAAAATTAAAAGGAAAATTCCACCCATATCAAAAAAGCAATACCAAAAGCCCAAGCAAATCAAACGATTCGCAAACGACTGTCATAATCCTGAATCGAAGTTCCTCTGATAACTGTTTTTATATCGTCATATCCTTGTCAGAAATAGTAAGGAATTACCATGATAATGATGATTGATCGTTGATATAGTTACACGTGCATTTTGTTTAATTAAAAGGGGGGAAATGAGTATTACTTCAAAAATAGCTGCATCTTATCAAACGAAAATCAAGAGAAGCTTATTAGTTAGAGAAACATGACTGACATGACTGGTCAAAATCAATTAATAGCTTAATGAACATGGACATACTTGTAAGATATGGAAAATATCTAAATACATAATTATATAGTTTTTTCCTTGAAAAAACAATTTCCTGTTAGTTGACACTTTCATCAAAGACATCATGATAAATGTTCCCTATTAATTGCAAAATGCAGATAAAAAATAGGTTTGATTAGAAAAATTTAATTTTTTTTTCATTATAATTCATGAATGATTCTTGGTTAGTTGTTAAAACTTTATTTGATAAAAAAAAAAATCTTACCGTCGGATAAGCCGTATTTTAAGCAAACATAATCATTTGATTTTAACAGAATACATCTTGTTTTCTCTGAGCAAGGATTGTTTGGCCAGCAACTATCTGCATTCTGAAAGAGAACTGACACTGGATTGAAATTCACATTTAACGAAAACTAAAATAACTTTATGAATATCAGCTTGTGATATAATATTTTAACTAAAATAAATGAGTCGATAGTAGTTTACCGCTGTTCGAGATTCATAAATTGATTAAGAAAAAAAACAAATCCGGGTTACAAACCAAAACTGTGTGAACGCATCAAAAATAAGAACTACGACACAACAGAAAAACAACATTAAAATGTAACACACAGAAATGAACTATAATTTAACAACGCAGGTTCCTTTGCAATACGGATCAGATCATTTTTTTCAATTTCTCATTATGTTTATAGTTAAATAATTCCGTTTCCGAAGATAGGAGCACGGCATTAATATCAATTAGTGTATTACCCAGTCCCTGCTGTTCAACCAATTTTTGAAATCCGATTACTAGTATAAGGTATTGATAATTCACTTGGAAACTCAATGACACTTACTTAAGAGGAAATTCTGGATAATCCTATGTCTTTTCTATGTTCTTTTTTAAAGGAGTAGGTCCGGTAAGGCCTGATTTCGGCCTCAATTTTCCAGTATATCTAACGAATGATTTTAGACGCCTTTTAAACACTTAAGTGTCTATTTCAATTGATTCAATTAGTTTCTGGGACAGATTTTAACTGATTCCGTCATGAAACACGCTACGATTCAAGCTTAAATATGAAAAATCTATCAAATATGCCAAAAATCGTCACTTTTCAGACGGTTTTTGTCAAAAATGAAATGCCCGCATCCGTGTTCATCCTCAACCTTTATATATATTATGTATTATCATCAAATACAACTTACATTTCAATATTATGGATGAACACGCATGCGGCCACTTTCATTTCAGACGGAAACCGTTTAAAATTTAACTAAAATGATCAAATTGTGAAGATTTCAGTAACTTAGCACGACTTAATGATGCTAGTACTCGATATATGTGCATTGTATTGTCAAAAAACAGCCCATATTTATGTAGCAGAAGCATTCTACTTTTCAATAAATATCTTAACGATTACATATTCACAATTTTCTAAAACTGCTATAGTTTGGGGCAAAAAAGGGGCCTTACTGAATCTACTGCTTTCAACCAAAGATGAAAACCTAGATCACTGTATTGGATACCTAAACTACATACAATCTAAGACTTTTCCGTCTTGCAATATTATTACAACATTTGACTATTTTGCACTTTACACAAGTATTCTCCATTTCAAACTAGAATCAGGGCCGACTTTCTATACTAATATACTAACATAGAAAGTCCCTGACAGAATACAGAGAGTCTCTATATATAAAAGTAGTATAATCGTAGTTTACATGTAGATAAACGCGAAAAATAATTGTCTTCTTTAAGGAGATATAATAGTTGTGGTTCTTGCGATCTAAACACCATGATATGAACACGAAAAATAATTGTCCTCTCTAAGGAGGTATAATAGTTGTGATTCCTGCGATCTAAACACCATGACATGGAGAAGCTCTGAACATGCTGAATGGCTTATTTTTTTCCCATTTTTGTTATCCATCAAACGATTGGTTGTATATGTGCATCTTTCAAACCGGAAGTCAATTACCTATGAATAAAAGTCAGTCCGTCGACGGAATCATATCCGGTTTCTTTTTTTGTCGTTTTTCTCCCAAAATAACTCAATCTGAATAATCATAAGAATCGATTACAAATGCTACTATGCATGTTACCTCTAAGACATATAGGCATGATGATTGATTTATTGTGGAAGGAAGAGAAGCGACACACAAATTGGGGTCTTCTCGTTTACTTGTATAGACGTTCTCTCACTGAATAATTCAAAATTTGGTGACTATGTTGAACACATCTATCCCATTGAACTAGAGATAAGACGTATCACGGTACTTTTCTATCGCAAATTTATATTTGTTTTTTCTCATTGGATTAGTTTATTTCTGTGTGTGTTACATTAAAATGTTGTGTCGTTGTTCTCCTTTTATATTCAATGTGTTTCCCTCAGTTTTAGTTTGTTACCCCAATTTTGTTTTTTGTCCATAGATTTACGAGTTTTGAACAACGGTATACTACTGTTGCCTTTATACAACAGATACATATCTTGACCTACATTTGAAAATTGACAATGAGGGTCGGTTAAAATAAAAAAAACTTTTAGACAAACGAAATGATTTCGGCTTCCAAACAGACATAGTCGCCATAAGCCGATACCGATATCAAAACCAAAACCGATACCGAAACCAAAAATAGTAGTAACGTAAATGATAAATGTGCATAATGTTAATTAATTCAACCTTTAAACTCCATTGTTTTGTTTGAATTTTGCATCCACTAGATGAAGTTTTACTTTATAAGTATGAATTATTCGTAATACTTATCCCAGGCAGAGATAACTTAAGCAGTTTTTGACACAACTCTTTTGTGAATTTCGGGTACTCAATGTTCTTCAGATTTGTACTTGTTTATTATCAGATTAGCCATTTTACTCTGAAAGTAACTAAAGAGTCTTTCTTATGAAGACGAAGCGCGCGTCTGTCGTATAAAAGCACAAGCCTAGTATCTGGTAACTATGTACTAGAATTCATAAATTCACATGTATCTATCCACTGTTCCTCTGGTATCTTTCGCCCCTCTTTCATAGATTCCGATACTTCAGCTGAAGGTCATGTTAGCATTTATCTTAATTCTTTATGAACAATTTCATTGATAGCTTTATGAATTAAAGTCAAAGTCATTTGTTCAAATTGTAGGGTAACATCTTTCTCAAATCAAAACCATTAAAAGTTTATTCTGCTAGCTTATACGTACCACTTCTTTATTCCTGTCTTATTCTGTCATTTTTTATATATTTTATCAAATTTGAATTCACATCTAAATTGTATATAACTTGCCTTAATGTTTGATATTTGATACTCACTTTGTTTTTTTTTTGATAGATTCATGTAAATTGTTGAAGTGAAGTACACTCAATCTAATGTATTCATATTTCGAACAATATAATGGAGTAACAGGGTAACATAAATCAAACTGTATATTAACCATTTACGTAACTACTATTTTTGGTTTCGGTAGCGGTTTCAGTTTCGATATCGGCTTATGGTGAACAGGTCTAATTGTGAACTTTCCATTTCTATGTAGCAACATTCCGGCAGCGCCTGCATACGGATTATACATATCCCAATTGATACGATATTCCTGCGCATGTATTTTCTATTATGATTTTTTTGATAGAGGGCTGTTGCTAAAAAGGAAACTATTTAACCAAGAGTTCAACAAATTGAAGGTGAAATCATCCCTTTGTTAATTATACGGACGCCATCACGAGTTCGTTGACCGTTATGGAATAACTGTTTCACGGATGATATCGGATATGTTTCTAACGTCATAACTACAATTATCCTTCTATTTTTATGAATTTTAACTACCAAATTAGACTATTCACCGAATGTGTATATTATGAACACCATGACGGGTGACACATGTGGAGCAGGATCTTCTTACCCTTCCGAAGCACTTGAGATCACCCCAAGCTTTTAGTGGGGTTTGTGTTGCTCAGTCTTTAGTTTTCAAAGTTGTTTCTGTGTACTTTTATTTGTCAATTTGTCTTTTTTTCATTTTTAGCCATGCCGTTGTCAGGTAATTTTCAAATTATGAATTTGACTGTTCCTCGGGTATCTTTTGCCACTATTAAGTTACTTTAAAAATTCTCAATATAAAAGACAACAAAATTAAAAGAATACATGAACGATCCTTACCATTTTCCATTCTGAAATGTCTGAATAACTATACCCTGGCGTACTAACCAACTGACTTTCTATGTTCGAATCAGACAAGAGCTCGCACTTAAGAAAATCCTTTTGAAAGTTTATACCGTTGCAATTCTTCATTCGTAAGCATTCTCGAATGCACATTTTAGGACCAATATTCTCAAGAGATAATATAATGCAAGAGTTCCTTTTCTTGTTATTTTGAAAAATTCCACCGTTTACAGTATCTTGGAAGCAAATTTTAATTTCAAGACACATAATATAAATAAAAATATGAACGAAAATGGTTTCCATTTTAAATAAAAACGAAACGCAGTTATGTTTCTAACTCGTTTTAGTTTGTCTTTGTCGGTGAAATGAAGTTTTAATTGAAATCAATTAAATTGAATAATATTATATCAAAAACGATATTGTCAATTCTTTGTTTGAATTATTAATATTGTATCCTTTATACTGGCAACTATCAATAATAATATGATCACATAAAAATGATAGAACCATTAATAGATATTTTGTTATTCCGAATTAGACAACCAGACACCAATTTAGCAACTATTTGTTCTCACATGCCTGTGGTATGTTCCAATCCATATTGACAATCATCGAGTAAAGATGTTTTTTCTATAATTTGAGACCCTTCCCGGTACTTAAATTTGATTATTGTGTTGAGGTGTAATACCACCAAATCATGGTACGCCACATCCGGTTGCATCCGAAAGTAGGCCTAAACAATATTCCCTTGAATTTGACAGTTGTAGAAAATTAACCCTGCATTTCAATGCACTTAAATTTTTCTAAGTCGTAAATATGTATGTTGGATGTCTGAATGCATCATTCTTTTTTTATTTGATGGTCTTATAAAATATTTTGGAACGTTAAGGTTACATAGTTACCAGAGCAAGTAACCAGTAAATAACAGTGTAAAAATTGGGTTGTTTACTTCCGATGATGATTATTTTCTTATATGCAATTAAATGTAGTGTGAAATTTTCACTGTATCACTGGAAAGGATTAAACTTTACACATGCAAAGTATTTCTTTGGTTGAAATAAAGGTAAATACTGTACATTTTTTTCAAAAGTGCCAATTTAACAAAGACTAATAGGGAAAAATCAATGGTGGTATTACACCTTGATAGATTAAAAATAACTAAATATGAATTGTATTTATTTATTGTCATACTTGGTCTGCATCATATTGATACTAAAAGTTTTATCTTGGACTAATAATGACTTCGTCACATTTAATACGTTGGAGATATACTGATTGATATGTAAGTTGTTGATGCCATTGTTTCTTAGTTATTTTTTTTAAACGAAATAAATTCTCATTATTCGAAACTACATGATCAATATTTTCATATGAAAGCAATCTTCGAAACTAAAATTGTCTACTGTTGTTTGATTAATGTTACATAATATTCTTTTTTTTTTGCATATCATATGGGTTCCGCCACGCGGTAAAATCTCAGTGATGTTTACATTTCATATATGCCTTTGATTTGCTTTTCAAGGGATCAAAATATTAAAACCATTGATCAACACGTCTGTTAGTTTGGAAGTGAAAATCATGACAACATTGTGCAAACTTCGATAGTGATTACCTTCTTTCAGTAGCTTTTCGTATAAAAAATATTTATTTGGGCTAGCATAGTTTTTCTATACACTCAATTACACGAGTGAACTCAAATAGATACAGTAACTATAATCTTTATCTCATGTCCTTCATTTCGATTTGTAGGCAGCACGAAACTTGACGAATAAACTAATATAATCCCGCCACATACTGTGTGTAGCTGCTCTGTGTAAGAAGCCTGTATTTCAATTGTTGTCATTCATCATGTTTGTTTTTTCGTTTATTGTTTTGTACATTTATCCGGTCGGTAATTTTCTAGTACATTTATCATTTTGGGGCTTTTTAAGTAATAGTTGACTTTGCAGTTAAGCTTTTGTTCATTGTGCAGACAGAACGGTGACAAACAATTACATGTATTCACCTCTATATCATTTAGTCTCTGGTGGAAAAAAAAAGTAAAATTACAAAAATACTTAACTCCGAGGAAAATTTAAAACGGAAATTATCTTATCAAATGACAAAATCAGAAGCTCAAAAGCATATAAGGGATTGATATTTTTTAATGTACGCTGTGTCTTACTTAGTCAAATCATTGTTCTATTGTGTGGTAGGGCAATATGTAATGTGAAACACCACATCAAACGAATGGACAACAACTGCCAAATTCCTGACTTGGTACAGTCATTTTCAAATAACGAAAATCGTGGATTGAACCTGGTTTTATAGCGACATCATCAAGAAATTTATAGGCAGTGGCGATCCATATCTTTCTGACTCAGGTTGTGAACTAAAGTATGTGTATAACATGTATGTCAACACAAATTCGTTACATTGAGCAATAGGAAAAGCACCGATGAAGCGATGAAAAAGGAAGTAAACATAAAACTACACCCTAAAATAAAATTTATGCAAACATGTTTCATGTAACCAAACTTATTGGTTGCACGTGATATGTTTTACTGTAAAGAAAATGTAAGTTCTGATTGACTAGTTTATCTACGATCTCTATCGAATTTATGTATGAAGAGCGCAGAGGAGTGCAGAAATCATTACAGATTCCATGGTCAGGGTTGAAACTGGTTATTTTTTATAAAGTTTGTGATTAGACTTTTTATCATGCATATTCATTTTCACTGCAATAAAAATAACAAGATTACATTGTCAGTTCGATTGAAATCATGAATCATTGAGATAACATCTGTGATAAGGGTTTTATCATAAATTATATGATAAAGAGGGAAGATGTGTTTTTGAGTCTGAATGGATATGTATAATACCTTGAGTAGTATTGACTGTTTGCCATCTAGAAAAGTTCTACATTACCATTATGATTGTGCAACTTGCCAATTTACTAGCAATTTATACGAAATGTTGGCGTGAGAGTGCTTAGAATGAAATTTGTTATGTAATTATTATAACTATATTTAAAATAATTGATCAGCAGCGATTTTAGAACATTGTGGGTGATATTGATGTAAACCTTTACTTTAAATGCTACGACAGTTCTCTTAGAAATACTGACTTGAAAACGCTTACAATATTAAAAGCAAAATAGCAAGATCGTCCATAATCAAAAGGCAAAAGCAAAATTTCAAAAGCAAACAAGTGGATAACAACTGTTTTATTCATGACAATATTTTCTTATGTAACTTGCTTTATACTTAATATGTCTTTTGAAGATAGATTGGATTTCGAACAGATCCATAATAATACTGATATGAATTTCATAAAAAAATATTGCACAAATTGTACACGTGACAGTGCTTCGACTAGACGAACAGACGTACACACAATTGACCGGGCGCTAAGAAGTTATATGCCCACAAACGTTTGTCGCACGGCGTACAATGAATTGGACTATCATGTTCGGATATCAGGCTATGAAATGCATTGATGATAGTTGATGACCGGTTGAGGTGAAAATTGTTTACACTATTTTTGTGTGTTTTTGACCTGACAGTTTATCAATAACGTCTCAATAGTTAGATAAATGTCTTTTGACCTGTTTAACTGACTTACTGATAACGGTAAACGGTCCCCGTCCCTTCTAGACCAAAGATGTTAACCTTTTTGTTAATAAAAATGAAAGAAAAACGTCAACTACTGTTCTGAATCAACTTTTTGATTTAAAGTAATCAAAATTTATTTTATTGTGATATGCTCACCAAATTTTGTTTTTATTTCGTTTCTATTACAATTGTCAAATAAGTGGGAGGTTCTAGCGCTGTAAAACTGGATTATAATTATAACCGTAATAAGCATGTCTGCATAGTTTTCGGAAGGATGAACCGAGATCTTTAACATCCAAAGTCATTTGATTATGTACACGTTTTACAATATTTTTGTTTGAAATGCATGTATTGCTTTTTTTACTATAAGCTATTTACACCTTACTTATTTGGCATTTTGTTAAATAGATGTCTAATTGAAAACATTCCGTGACAACAAATCATAAAAACTATCGTAACGTTAGGATTAGATTTTGTAGAATAATACTAAAGAATGAAAAACAAATATTCACATCTCGTTTGTTTATCGATTGATATATCTTAGAATTTTAATTTAAAGCAAATCTCACCTTGAAATAATGAACTTAAATTGTCCGCTTACTTAACTCTTTCCTTTATGAATCAATTGATTAGATTTTCCAACTTTTCTATAACCCCAATATAGTAAAATATGAACATGTGCATCTGAAATATTCTGTTAATTTTCTAAATTTGACCATAAATCAGAAGGAGCCTTTTTTTTTAGAATCAACGTATTTAGTTTGCCTATAAAATAATTTAAATATTGAAGAGATACATGTATGACTGATTTGTTTATTTGTGTCTTATATGTACATTTCAAGAACTGGCAAATTCAAAGAAATTATGAATTTAAACTTATTAAAGTACATTATTTTGTTTGTGTTTATATTTGAAGTACTTAAGAAACGATGGAGGTGCAGGAAATGACATCATGAACAGATTAAACAAAGCCAGAAATATTTTCAGATCATTAAACAATGTATGGAAATCATCACAGTACAGTAAGAAGACCAAACTTAAACTGTACAGGAGTTGTGTTTTATCTACTCTGCTATACGGATCTGGATGATGGAGGAAGACAGATTTAAATCTAAACAAACTGTCAATTTTTAATACCAAAAGCTTAAGAAGAATCCTACGTTTTTTCTGAACAAACAAAATATCCAATGAAAATCTTCTAAACCAGTGTCAGCAAGATAGCATGGGAACAATAGTGAGTAGGCGTTGGAAATGGATTGGGCATGTCATCAGAAGAGATAGAAATTTCATCACTAGAACAACTCTACATTGAACTCCATAAGGAAGACGTAAGCGAGGTAGACCAAAACAAAACACATGGAGACGTACAGAAGAAGGAGAACTGAAGACCATGGATAATACATGGGGAATAGTAGAAAAGATGTCCAAAGACAGATAGAAATGGAGAACCTTTGTTGCTGCCCTACATACCGATGCCATACCGGGCGGTAAGTAAGTAAGTAAGATAATACGACAACCCATTTTCTTATTGGAAATGTCCACCGTTAAAAGTCTCTAGGAAGCAATTCCTAAATTTGAGAAACAGAATATTAACAACAATGATTCTCATTTTTTGCAGTTCTGTTTCGTTTAAATAACAATTGTTCAGTTGTCGGAGTAAATTCGAATTATATTCGATGACATTGAATTTATCAAAAATGATAATGTCATTTATTTGTACATGTTTTATACATAATTGATACTTAATATTGCCAAATTGAAAATATTATTATTCTGTCAACAAAAATATCTGGTGAAAATTGATATCTTTACATTTACGTTTACATGCCAATGAGATCGCTATCAATTAGATAATAAATTACTTACTATTGGCTGTTGAAAGCCTGTGATGTTTTTCACTCACTCTTGAAAAAATCGATATTTTACTTTAGATATAAGGTTAAAGTACTTGCTTCCACCTATTTACAACTTTATAATTAATTTAATGTTGTCTATATTTAGATCGTTATTGAAAAGACGTAATTTCAAAATTTTCAATTAGTTCATTAAAGTTAATGTGATAACATGCTATCGTGAGAACAAATGGCTAAGATGTGGTGGCATATCTACTTATACAAGTAATTTATTCTTATCACAGAGTTTCAAATGGGTTAGTGAGTCAAATAAGAGTGATGGTTTTATACCCCTACTGATGAACTGTGTGTCCTGTGAGCTTATCAATTGTACATGTTGTATACGTGTATATGTAACAATTGTTGATCTTTACAAATGTATATCTGTTTAACATATGTTGTAGATCTTTGACATTATTTTAAGTTAAACACTCATGAAAATGATATAACCTTACATAATTCACTGCGGAACGAAATTTTGTATGTCTGTTGAATGTAGTGGGTATATATTCCTTTTATATGCCATATAACCTCGTCTTAATTTACACCTCCATCAAATTAGAGTGTCGTATATTTTTTAAGTAAGTATAATTTTGAATGTTGATTGTTACCAGCACTATATGTGTGTACCTAACCTTAACAAGTAGCATTGACCTTATTGTCAAATACCTGTTTGTTGTTTATTTAGCAAAAATAATGATTGCATATATAGCAATTTATAGATTTACAATTCCCTTAAACCACGGTAGATATACATGTAATGTCCGGCTAGGATCATGGTCAGTCGAGTGATTTGATGTGGGATTTTCAAATTTTTCCCCAGTGAATATGAACAAAATTGTCAGACAACCAAAATTACCCGTATAAGTAGATATGCCACCACAACTTTGTCTGTTTTTCTAACGATAGCATATTACTAGTGTGTTATCACATTAATTCAATTATAATTGAAATACATTTCGACATTTAATGTTTCTGCAGTGATTATCGAGGCTAACATATTTCTTTTTTAAATTCTTTTTAAAAAGATGAAGAGCTATCAATCAAAAAGGGCAAAAGGTTTAGCCAAGCCGGACAAAGAATCAGAGCTTTGCATTTTACATTCATTGCATCAGGGTTAATCACATGATATTATATGCCTTTATTTGGGAACTTTTCAGAATAAAGAGGTAAAATGGTTTGAATAAGTAGCTTCATAGATAACTAGTGTTAATTCTTTTTTACTCGTTGATACGATGATACGATTATGTTTGGATAAGGAAACGTTTGTATTATTGCGAAAATGTAATTTTAAAATTCTGCATAAAAATATGTTAGAAATTGTACACGTCTTAGTAACACAGATAGTAACACTTCTGTCTCATATGATCTTTAATGTATTGTCGAACCTGACTTTTACACATACATAACTACCTTCATTATGTTGTTCCTCACCAATGTATACCTTCTAAAACCAACAAAAACTCCTCCAAAAGCTGGTTTATTGTTATAAGATGCTGTGCAAAACTTTGCATTCGCTTCTATTTTAAATGGAAATAAACCGCACGAAACCGTAGTTTCCTGAATAACAAACTAGATTTCAATAATTATTATGTCATTAAAAGTATTCGGGTTTTTTTATAAATCGATTGGAAGGTTTGCATCTGAAACTATTTATATATAAATAGACATTGTTTTGATATTGCAAACTTGAAAGCTAAAATAATTTATTTTGAGAATTATTTACAGAGCTATATGATTTTATGACAAAGATAAATCATAGTTATGCTAATTATTCCGGTGTATCCGGCTGATATATCCTCTTCGTATCTTCAATCAGATTTATTTGAGGCTGTTTGTTTCCACAATTCACAAATATTATGTTCATAGTTACACGCAAATTGAGAACTGTACCATGATTTGAAGATATAAGAAAACTCTTCAAATATGAGGCTTAAAAGAGGGACGGAAGATACCAAAGGGACAATCAAACTCATAAATCTAAAACAAACTGACAACGCCATGGCTAAAAATGAAAAAGACAGCAGAAAAACAATAGTACACATGACACAACATAGAAAACTAAAGAATAAACAACACGAACCCCACCAAAACCTAGGGGTGATCTCAGGTGATCCGGAAGGGTAAGTAGAGCCTGATTAAGTAGTACCCAGCACTTTGGCTTAAAAAATTTGACTCGTGTAATTTTCTTGAAGTTTTGACAAAGTATTTACTTTGACCTGTTTACATTTTACTTAAATGATTTGGTTGGCAGTTTAACAAATACTAATTTTGATCGTTGAAAAGCTTTTGTTTCTCCTGACTAATGGCATGTGGTTGAATTCTGAGCTGCTTTGTTGGGTTATCTCCCTTAGGTGTTATACACCCCTTTAAGTGTTTTGGAATATGATATGACAAATAGTTATACTTACATGGGTAAATATAGGGAGTACCTCTACTTTAGCGGACCTTATAAAAAGTACGGGAAACTATAGTAAATACTAGTATATAGGAATTGGTCCCGCCAAAAAGTTAAAAACGAAAATAGGCCAAAAATCAAAAAAAGAAGTTCAAAATCGAACTCCCCAGGTCAAGTTTTGTTTAAAAAACTGTTGTTTTAAACAGTTTTTTTAATGAAAATTACAAAATCTAGTAGAAATACGTCTTGGTAAGTGTACAAAATGTCTACGCTTCCGTAACTCAGGTAGGTATATCACGTGCTAAAAATTCCATTATCTGTGACCTCTATGTCATGAATATTCATGAATAAGTGACGTCATAGTCAACCGTAACGTAAAATCAGCTGTGTTTACAAAAACTGTTACAATGTAAATACGGAAATGCCGATCATGTTAAAAGATTTGTTTATTATTTGTTAAAGTTTTGAGAAAATTATTCAGTGGTGTTTTTCACTAGAATCAATTCTAGATTTATCTGGAGAGGTATGTGAAAAGTGTCAAATGACATTTTTTATTGGAAGTGTAGCAACAAAAATTGCAATAAAAAGGTCTCCATCAGAAACGGATCCTAGGAGGTTTCAAGGACATAATTTAAGTTTGGAAAAAATATTATTCATCACTAATTTCTGGATTTACAAAATAGACCAAGAATTTGTTAAACATCAACTTTCTATTTGTAGTCAAACAATCGTAGATTGTTACAATTATTGCAGTGAAGTTTGCATAGAAATTTTGGAAATAGACAGTGAAAAAATAGGTGGAGAAAACGTTATCGTAGAAATAGACGAAAGTAAATTTGGAAAAAGAAAATACCATAAAGGGCGTCGAGTTGAAGGACCGTGGGTCTTTGGAGGTATAGAAAGAGACAGCAAAAAAAGTGTTTTTGCATTCAGTAGAAAATCGGACAGAAGAAACACTGTTTAAATTAATAAAAGACAACATAAAACCAGGAACCACAATCATCAGCGACTGTTGGAAGGCATATGATTGTCTAGGATCTGAGGGATTTGAACACTTAAAAGTCAACCATTCTGTAAATGTTGTAGACCCTGCAACAGGAGCGCATACAAATACGATTGAAAGTACTTGGCGAGCACTTAAAAAATCAATTCCAAAATACGGCACAGTAAAATCCCTTTATGACACTTATTTCAGTCAATATTGTGTACGAAAAAAATATATTATTGGCTCTGACGACCCTTTCCTAGCATTTATTAACCTTATTAAAAAAGTGTATAATCCGGAAAAACAAAAACAAGCCCTAATTACGACACAAACTATCACCGTCAGTGTACCACAACCTGCATCTAAAAAACCAAGAGTACTAAACGAAATAACAAACACACTAAATTCTAGTCTGGATGATTTTCAAGCTTAAATGGGTAAGTGCATTATAATTATTTTTAATTGTTCAGTTTTACTAGTTAAAATCACTTTTAAAAAATCATTTACATCGACGTCTTTCGAAGCGGTAAAAAAAATGGCCGCTGTTTAGATTTCAGCATAGCAACGTAACTCGGGGTTATCGGTCATGCGCATAAATTGTGCATCTTCAAACTTCCGTGGTCCGCTAAAACAGATTCTTCCCAAATATAACCGTCAAGAATGAAATTTTTTAAACTTAATAGAGAAAGAAAAAAGTCTCATGACAGTGACATACAGTTAATTGACGATCCTTTTTCCTAAAGTTATCAATTAACAAATACAGCCGTATTCAATCCAACGCGATATACAATTAGACTGATCACTGTGTGTGTAATGACACGTGCAACACGTGGAGCAGAATATTGTGTACCTAATACCTGGCTTTTCCTTTCTTTCGTGTTGCTCTGTCTTTGTGTTCTATGTTGTGTTTTGTAAACTGATGTTTGTCTTTTGGTCGTTTTTAGATTTTACCATTGTCAATTTGTTTGACGACTTATTTGTTTGCTTGGCCTTTTTGAATAGTTTGCCTCTCTTAAGGGGGTACCCTTCACTTTACCCCAAAAAAGGCCTATTGTTTATTTTTTCTTGTTTCTCTCTCATTGATAAAGTAGGCCAATTTTCCTATTATTTCTCTCTGTCGTACGATTCTATACAGACACTCACTCCCTGTTTGGAAAAAAAATTACCATGGATTTCCTTCATTTTCTTATCCCTGGCATATATTACCTTAGCCGTATTTGGCACAACTTATTGGAATTTGGGTCCTCAATGCCCTTCAATTTTTTGGGCTTTCAAATAATGTTAATCTGACCGTCATTGATGAGTCTTATGTAGACAAAATGCGCGTCTGGGGTATCAAATTACAAGCCTGATACCTTTGATCACTATCAACTCGATATAGGAATCATTTTACACTTTTGTGTAGGTTTAGGTAAATTGAAACGTTTAAGTAATGCTTCTCTTGCTTAGAGTTGTATATATGACAAATTATATATAAAATTAGAGATGAATATGATAAAAAAAAACGGCCAAGTAACAATGTTTACTGAAAGAAAGCTTTATAACTAATAACGTGGTTCGTTGAAGAATTATAACATTAGAAAAAAACATTATACCTGCGACTTTAATCATTTTTTATTTAAAAGCTCACGCATCTAAGCACATCAGCAAGGAATTAAAAGACGAAAATTAATCGTCCCTATGGTATTCTTTTTATCATAATAAAAACTTAATCCGAGATCTATGAACCGAAATACAGTCAGGTATATTACCGTTGTTTTACAGTGGATTACTTGGTTGATAACGTTTCATTTTTTTCTTTTTTTTAACTTCCTTTTTTCGAATTTACCAAAGAGTTCGGTTTTGTTTACATAATAGTCTACTTTGTTTATACATTGCACTGCGCTTGATTATTTAATAGCCAGGACTTTACATTTTGATAGTGTAAAAAGTACTATTTTTGGAAACTAAATGTGAAATGTGTAATATATCAACATTTAAATATTATCTTTTAATATGTTGGTTTCGTGTTGTAATACACCATTGCGATGCAGTCTCTTTTTTTGGTGGCACTTTCCAGGAAAACAAACGCATGGATTCTATTCCTATTCTTTCACTGGACAATATGGGTACACGGATGTGTCTTAGAGAAGGAATGAGAGTCAAATCATGTAATGGTGTTAACTATAGGAAAGATGGGCTTCAATGTACCCTTCTGTCTGTATCAGTAGGTGACAATCTTATTGAGAGTCCAGGGCACGTTTATTCAGATCTTGACAGTTGGACAATGGTAAGTAATAAAGGTTGCTCATGTTTGTACTTATATCTCTACAACTGTTGAATGTCAATCATTTTTAATTGACTTTTCCAGTGAAGAACATAACTCAAAAGTGTTCATGACGTTAGTGTTGTTAGTCCACAGACATGACAGATCGAAATTCAGAAATTTGGAGTTTTTGATCTTACATAAGAACTTTAAATGCACATATTCATTGCCTGAAACAAGTTATCAGTCTTTTATAAATGGTGTAATATTTAGACACAATTACTTTTTTTATTAGAGCAATTTGCTGCAACTGATCTTTGATTTTGTTTTGTTCAAATTATTAAAAATTTATTTAAAAGCGGTAAAGAGTTTGACATAGTGAGAATAGAAATTGTGAACATGCTGTTGTGTTTTTCTATGTTTTGATGTCATACTCTTGTTTCAAGTGAGGGTAAGGGTTGGTATTAAAACGTTTGAGTCTGCATTAGTTTCACATTAGTCCATTGTGGGGTCTACTTAGCTTTCTGTTCGGTGTGAGCCAAGGCTTCCGTGTTGAAGACCTTACTGTGACCTATAATGGTTTACTTTTACATAATGTGACTTTCTTTGGCACTCATATCACATCTTCCTATAAATATATGCAATGTAATGCATTCTATTACAATTACCAGTACATGCTTTTATCAAAGAAATGCATTAAATTACAATTAATTTTGCAAAGTAATGCATTTAAATACACATTAAGTTTTGTGAATTAGACATTTTCAAAACCTACATGAAAGCATAACAGATTCTAGCATATTTATCAACTTAATTGAGTTTTCAAATGATATTTCTGATTATCCAACTGTTTCACAAAACCTACCAAAGTCAATAGCCTTATTATGTTGTGTTTCATTGTTATAAGATAAACAGTTACCAAAGGTACCTGGATTTTATTTTAGCACGCAAGACGAGCGTTTCGTCTTCATAGGTGTCATCAGTGACACTCGTATCAAAACATTCATAAAGCCAAACAGTTACAAAGTTGAAGAGCCTTGAGGATCAAAAATTCCAAAATGTTGTGCAAAATACGGCTAAGGTAATCTATGCTTAGAATAAGAACATCCTTAGTTTTTCAAAAAGTTCAAAGTTTTGTAAACAGGAAATTTATAAAAAGAAAATGACCACCTTATTGAAATTCATGTCAACACCGAAATGTTTACTACTGAGCTGGTGATACCCTAGCTCGGGGACGAAACATTTCTCATTTTCACTAAAGAAATAACAAAAATGAAGTGTGATACTTATTCCAACTTGATGTTACCTTTACTTTTTTAAATGTACAAAAAAAGACTATTAATTTCATTTTCATCATTTCAATCAAAACACTTTACTCAGATACTCTTTACTAATCATATTATAGAGCTTTAGATCTATGACAAAGTGTCAAATTGGTGAAAGATTAATTTTAAAACAATTTAATGAGGGGTTTAGGACCCTGTCCAATTATGTGTTATTTAATCATAACAAGGTATTTATTGATATATTGGCAATTATGGAAGACTTTTACAGTAATGCTTTTCAAAAATCTTTTTTTAATGTAAATCTATGAAATAAAATAAAATAATAAAAAGAACGACATCTGATGTATAGTGTTGTGTTATTAACTCCTGTGAAGTGAGAAAAATAATTAGAAAATAGAAAATTAATATTCAAATGATTATTTTCTTTAATTAGAGTTAATCAAGAACTATTAATTTCTGTTTTTCTTAAAACTAAAACATTGTGTAAAAGATATAAAGTATTTAATAAGAGTTATGCATATAATCCATTGTATTGCATGCAATTACATAATTTTTTGCTTTAGTTCTGCATTAAAGTAGACGTAATGCAAAGTTGCTGCATTACATATTCCATGCAATTACTTGGGAAAGTTCCATGAATTACAATAACAATTTGCATTACCCCATGCCTGATGCAAACTGTATGTTGCCTTACTGGTGATGCCTTTTGAATTTTGCAGTTGAAAATGCCTGTACCAAGTCAGGAATATGACAGTTCCTGTCCATTCGTTTTTGATGCGTTTTGTTTTTTGGTTTTGCCATGTGATTATGGACTTCCCAAATTGATTTTCCTCTGAGTTCAGTATTTTTGTGATTTTACTTTTTGAGTTGCTGTCTAATCGACAGATTCAACTCATCTCATTTCATGCAAATTCATAACAATTCATACAGGGTTTCCCCTGGGTCAATTATTTTTTTCACCACCTCTTTCGCCAAAACAAACGTGTTTCAAAATAAGAACAAGTATTTAAGTACAAACTTTTATTACCAGGATTCCGATAGCTGTTGGCCCAATCCGTGTCCTGATGGAACAAAGTGTGCGCTGTCCAGAAGTAACGGTTATGTATGCTTATTATATGGTAACTATATCTATTTATAGATAATTGGTTTTTTTTGTTTTATTTATTAATAGTTCAGAAAAATTGTATCTTGTTTAAGACATACTGCATCCTTTAAGGGTATCAGTTTAAATAATCAAATCAATAATTCTGCTGGTTTCTTTTCGATATTTCAACTGAGTGTTGCTTATGTAGAAATAAGTATTTCGTATATGATTTCATCTATATGAGAATACATATAATTATGATTTGATCATGCATGACTTCAACTAGGTGTATGAAATCATTGATGAAAGATTTTATAGTCTTATCGCACGAAAAAAAATACTTTTTTTTGGAAACAATTCAATGTTGAGTTTGGATCAAATAACGCCCTTCTCTCTTGTTTATGGTGTTTTTATATGGAATCAACTCTGAAGTATAGCCGCCGATATTTGAGTTTGCATTAGTAAACTAATGTGATCTCTTTTGGTGCTATCTATTCAAAGAGGGATGAAAGATACCAAAGGGACAGTTAAACTCGTAAATCTAAAACAAACTAACAACGCCATGGCTAAAAATGAAAAAGACAAACAGAAAAACAGAAAAACAATAGTACACACGAACCCAACCAAAAACTAGGGGTGATCTCAGGTGCTCCAGAAGGGTAAGCAGATCCTGCTCCACATGCGGCACATTCAACATGTGTTATACTGTTAACACACTTGAAGACCGTATCACTCAAAAAAGTGTCATATATCATAACAATTCAACAGTACCTATTTGCCCTTGACTAGATCATAAGTTCATTTTAAATAGGTGATGACATTTTCAGAACATATAAAAGGAATATAAATATTTTATATGTATATAGTATACGTGCTCTAATTAGACAATTATACAATTATGTATCTCTGTTATGGTATTGATTACCCTAATAACATCAATTATGGTTTTTTTCTAATTAAAATATGCCAATTGATAGTTAAAAATTGGATATTTCATACAAGGTTTAATCTTTGCGAGAATTCAAATTAGTTAGTACTTAGCATGCTTAGTGATGCACGACTTCAATTATTTTATAAAATTTTCCTTGTCATATAAATGAGTGAATTGTATGAATTCTAAATTTACCATTTCGAGGGACTATAGGCGTCTCCATAAATGAAGGTATCAACAGTCATGCGATCGACAGTTAGTCAAAATCACACGATCTCGAAAAAGACACACTCGCTACAAAAAAAATACAGATCAAATATATTAAGTTGGTACCAAACACATTGACTGAATTTAATTTGGCTCTTAATTTTTAAAAAATATTCACTTTGACCCATGGACAAAAATATAACAGTTTCAAAAACAACATAAACCATACATTTTATCGGAAAAAAACTTTTGGATATAGAACGTGATTATAAAGGTCAACTAACTTTACATACAGAGTATTTCCCTGTAATGTTATGTAGCAACCTTAAGGATGTTAGTTGTCATGTTTGGAATTTATGTCAGATTTTCGGAATCCTCTGGTTTTATCCATTTAAATGGCTTATAACATTTTGCCAATTGACTCCCATTCTTTTTAATTCTTTACATGTGTAATGATAAGCCATCTGTTCACGTCTTATAAAACTTTAATCATTTTTTAATTGTTTTTGAGAACTTTAACTTAAACTCAATGTATAGCTATGAAAAGTTAAGAGAAAACATATTCACGCCAAAATATCATTGGCTAATATCTCAAAAACAAGCACATCGACCTGCAAATTTGTTTCACCTTTTTGTTTCCTTTATCATCCCCCTTACTTTTTTTTAAACTGAGCAGTGAAGTCCCTTAAGATATAAGACAACAATAACATGTCACTAGTGAGTTGAAACACATCGGATAATTTTTTAAAACGAAACAATAATTTAGTAAAGGTTTTATGTAATGTTCATATACATGTATTATTTTTATAGATCCTGTGCCAAATCCCTGTGAACCAAACCCCTGCAATAACGGTGGCATATGCACTGAATTACCGGCTGGTACATTTAGTTGTGATTGTGATTCGGCTTGGACAGGAGACAGATGTGACGGTAGGATTACTACATTAAAATCATTTTCAATATTAAGTACTCTTCATTCGATACTGATTATGTTCGTGTAGCCCCAAACGGCAAGTTAGTATTGACTGGTCCTTAATGAGTTTAATAACCCAGATTATACGTTTTTCAAGCTTCAGTTGCAATATACATGTAGCTATCTTTTAATAAGAATACCATAATTAATCATGTTATGCTTTCTCAATATATTAAAATGGATTTGTGTGCCGTTCTCGTGTGAAGTTTACCGGGATCGTTTCTAAATTTACAGACACGTAAACAACATTTCCGTTACAATGAGGATGTGCTATCTTTTTTGAAATAATTCTTCTACAAACTTCAAACCCAAATCTTTCAAAAAAAAATGTTTTAAATAATGTTCTTATACATGTATCATCCTTATAGATCCTATTCCAAATCCCTGTGAACCAAACCCATGCAATAACGCTGGGAGTTGCACTGTATTAACGGCGGATACATTTAGTTGTGATTGTGATCCAGCTTGGAAAGGAGACGTATGTGACGGTAGGATTATTACATTGAAGTCATTTGCAATATTTTATTACTGTTCATTCGATACAAATTATGTTCGTGCAACTACAAACGGCAAGTAAGTTCTGATTGGTCCTTAAGAAGTTTTATAACCCGGGTTTAAGGTCTGTCAAGCTTCAAATGCAACACAGCTTTCTCTTAATAAGAATACCATAATCTAGTATTTTATGCTGTAATATTTCATAATAATGGACCTGTGTGTTATACTCGTGTGAAGTTTAACAGGATCGTTTCATAAATTCCGGGCACTGTTAAAAAAACATTTCAGTAACTACACGGATGTGCTATCTCGTTTGAAATAATTTGTCTTCCAACTTCAAAACCAAATTTATCAAACAAAATAGTGAAGGTTTTAAGTTATGTTCACAAACATGAATTATTTTAATAGATCCTGTGCCAAATCCCTGTGAACCAAACCCATGCAATAACGCTGGGAGTTGCACTGAATTAACGGCTGATACATTTAGTTGTGATTGTGCTCCGGCTTGGACAGGAGACAGATGTGACGGTAGGATTATTACGTTAAATAGTTATCAAAAGTACCAGAATATATTTTTACTACGCCAGACGTGGGTTTCGTCTACATAAGATTCAACACTGACGCTCATGTCAAAACATTTATAAAGCCAAACAAGTACAAAGTTGAAGAGCATTGGGGATCCAAAATTCAAAAAAGTGTGTTAAATCATTTGCAAAACTTTGTTACTGTTCATTCGATACTAATTATGTTCGTGTAACTCCAAACAGGAAGTTCGTTTTAACTGGTCCATACATTTTTTTGGCATACTGCTAGTCTGCAACTGGTTGTGTTTATTTCCTAAGTAAAGTAACATAGCTACATTTTGTGCAATGTAAAATTCATCATAGATCACTTTTCCTATAATCAGAGGTTCATTAGGAGATGATAATAAGTTTGAAATTGAATTTACAATTTAAATAAGCTATATATATATATACCCATTAATGTATTAATTAAACAATATAATGTCAATGTCAGAAAAAAAAATCAATAGAACCTCGCCCCTCCCCACTTTCTCAGCCTCATACAAAAAAACCGTATATCTTTCATTGACCTGATACTGTATATATATCCCAGGTTTCACTTTTGTCACGTGTCAGATGCAACCAGCTTTATAAGAATACCATAATCTATCATTTTATGCTGTCATATTTCATTATAATGGATATAGGTGCTGTTCTCGTGTGAAGCCAAATGGCAAGTCATACCATAGTGAAGTCATTGATGATATAAACCTTAATTGTCTGTAAATAATTATTTTATTTTTCATTCTTTTTTCTAGCTTGCCATAAAATGAGTTTTCCCTTTACTGTTTATATCTATTTAATTCGCATTCTATGATTTTTCAAGATATTTTACCGTGCTAAAGTCAGTTTTAAAAACAAAAAGTCTTCTTTTCATTCTGTACTGTTCAAACTATCATACGAACATAGAATAGCGATTGAAAATGTATGCTTTCCCTTCGCTGTGTCCGATTGTTGTCATATTGACGTAAACCATATATTTATCCTTTTCCTGACAGGTTGGTTATTCTATCTAATCAATGTATAGTTGATCTAAGTTCATTGGTTGAAATTCTATTACGAATTTAAATGTTCTTTCTTTCATCTGTCGATTCCGATTGTAACGTCATGAAAATAGCGATTATGTCTGATGACGTCACGTATAAAGATCTTTTGGCAGGTCGTTCGTAAAGAAGGATTAAGATTGTGTGCGTATCGTTCACAAATCATTAGAGAAACAGATTCCTCCACCACATCTTGTGCAATACGATATGTATCCACTCTCGACAGTTAAATTTTAAATATTTAATACGCTCGGCGAGCCTTGCATCTTAAAGTTAAAAATGTAACTGTTTCGAGTCAATAGTCAAATGGATAAATATCGTAGCACACTCGATGCAGTGGTAGAATCCTTAGAATAAACACTTAATATGTTCACACAAGACTTTTCAATAAATATAATTACTTTCGTTGGATAATCACTGCACCTTGTTCTTATTAACCCTGCGCTTAATATGGAATTTTATTCTGTTCGTCTTTTTGAAATATTCGGTTAACATCTGATTGTCTAATTTCCTGATTGTTTGGTAATATTGTTGTATTTCATTGTTCGACAATCTCATTGTTATTGTTTCATTAGTATCTTCCTATCTGTTATATTTCAGAATTCATATCTGAATGTTCACTTGGTGGAGGAACATGTGGCAAGCTTGCTAGTTGCGGTGGACCCCATAGCACTGGCGGCTGCAGTCATAGTTTAAATGATGATTGTTGTTTTGACGAGGTAACTATAAATGAGCGTGCGACATCATTCAATCATATTGCAGAATTTATTATATAATGGAAACAAAATAATCAGTTCCAATTTTATTGCCCCTAAGTGACACTTAAAATTGATGCAATCAATTCAAACCGTATTCACAAGTTACTGATTACTAAAAAATGAACATAAAGTTATGTAAAAAATCACGTTTCGTCCCCGAGGGTTTCACCAGACCAGTAGTCAGCAATTCGGTGTTTGACATGAATATCAAATATATGGCCATTTATAGAAATTTCCTGTTTACAAAACTTTGAATGTTTCGAAAAAACTAAGAAGGATTTTCTTATCCAAGAAATAGATTATCTTAGTCGTTTTTGGCACAAGTTTTTGGAATTTTTGGTCCTTAATGTTCTTTTTACTTGTTAACTTCATATCCTATTGGTCTGCTCGTCACTGATGACTCTTATGTAGACGAAACCCGCGTCTGACGTAGTAAATTATAATTATGTTACCTTTGATAACTCTTCCCAAGGTACATTCGAAATCTAAAGTTAATGTTGTAGGAGTGTCGTAATCCTAACATAATTGCTTAAGAGCCATATGATGAAGGCAAGTGTTGTCTAAAACAAAAATGACGATTCAAAAACCAAGAAAGAGGATCATAAAATTGTAATGAAATTAAAAAAAAATCGTATCGCTTTTATGTTTATTTTGTCAAATGGATAACTATTCACTTAAACAGTAATTTCCCATGTGATTGGTTATAAAGTGTCAAATATATTTCAAACATTTCAAAATTGATCAATTATACTACAATATAGCTTTTGAAATATTTTCCAACATTTCAAATCTCAAAAAAAACGTTTAACCTTTATTCGAAGCTCAATACAAATGTGATACGTTTATGTTGATTCATAAAACACTAAATCATTATTATAAGATCTACAAGTAAGTTTATTAGAATAAAATTCTCAATTGACACCTTAAAAGAGGGGCGAACGATACCAGAAGGTCAGTCAAACTCATCAATCAAAAATAAAATGACAACGCCATGAAAAAAGAAAAAAGACAAACAGAAAAATATATAACTTACACCTAAAATATAGATTTGAAACAAATTCCTACATTAAAACCTCAATATAAACGTTAAACCTTTATACGAAGCTCTATACAAATGTGATATGTTCATGTTGATTCATAACACACCGAATCATTAGTATTTCGTTTTCAGTCATATGGTAGGGATGGGGTGTGGCCTGGATACTACGTACATAATGGTGTTCAATATCCCTGGTCGATGTCAATACAGTTTGATGCAAATTCAATAACCGGAGGAGGATCCGATAGTGTTGGCACATTTACCATAAACGGATCTTGGGATCCATTGTCTAAGGATATGAATTTTGTGAAAGCTTATACTTCTCATACTGTATCTTACACTGGTCAAGTTACAGCTGACGTGTGTACAATGTATGGTCAGTATCAAGTAGGAAGTACGACTGGGGCTTTTAACATGACAATTTGTACTTGAACATTTTCAATTTATTTAATTGTTGCTAATATTTAGCTAATCATATGTGTTTAAGCATTTGATTTTGAAATCTGAGAACGTTAAGGTATGATTATTTAATTGATGATCAAATTGCAATCGGGCATATTACATGTATATTTAGGGAAAAGTGTTACGACAGAGCATACATGTAGATTTAAGTTTGACATTTCTCCTCTAACCGTTCTTTCAATACAGTTTTTATTACATTCTTTCAAACTAAGATAATTAAAATTTACGTTTAAGAGTAGGTGTCACATTTTTTCAGCTTAATAAAGGAATATTGCACGAGGGGTGATATTTGTAGACTAGAAACTGTTCAGTCGATACCCATTTCGTAGCACCAGTGTTTACCCTAGGTATTGAGCAACCTCAATTTTTTTGTATAGTGAAGTTTCATCATCGGTAGTATACGAATGATTATTTTTTGAGCCACACCTTGTGGCTTTATGTTTTGTTCGGCCTATGCGTCCGTTCATTCGTTCGTTCGCCTATCCTACATCAGGTTAAAGGGATCGTTGAGGTTTTTGGTCAAAGTAGTTTTTGATGAATTGGAAGTACAATCAACTTAAAACCTTGTGCATATGTTCCTATTGATATGATTCTTCTACTTTTAATTCCAAATTCAAGTTTTTACCCCAATTTCATAGTACACTCAGAATAAAAACGATAGATCAAGTGAGATATCCGTGTACTATGGACATATTCTTGTTTACATTTGTATAACTGTCTTTTCTTCTACTTTTTTTTTAAAGATTTATATCGTTACTATTCATTTCATGTATTTCTACTGAACAATTATCATGAATAATGAATGATATAATATATAAAGTGTCGTTCATATACCTTAAATATGTGTTAAAGACTTAATGGCCTGTCGCAGACACTATAGATTTCAAACTTCGATAAAACGACATGAAAGCAGCATTCAAGCAACATTTGTGACAGACTTCATGTGTAAGGTGTACGCAAACATACTTCAACCCACTTCTGACATTGAAAAGATGGATCCTGATATCCATGAAAGCAGCATTCAAGCAACATATGTGACAAACCTCGTTTTTTATGTGTACGCGAAAATACTTTTACCAACTTCCTTCATCGAAAAGATGGATCATAATATCTTGGGTTTCGTCTTGAATTTCCCTATTTGGGTATATATCATGTAGGCAGCTTCATTTCGTAGATCTCCTATTGTGCGATTTACTGTACAACATTCAGAATGAGAGGACATGATTTGTTTACCCTCACGTTTAGCTTATAATTACGACAGACAGTCTTGTATTGAATAACCTCGTCAGTTCATGGATATTTGATAAATAACGAATGGCTATGGAAATCCATTAATGACATCAAATCGGTACATGCACAGCCAAAAAAAAACACACAAAAAGCAAAATACCGGATACAATTTAAAGTTCTGATTGTCATCTCACAGTCATAGTGAGGCAATCTTTTTTTCAGAAAAATCGGTTTCTTTTGTAATCCAAATAATTTTAGTTGTTCTTGTATTCCTGTTTTTATGTTACCTAAAAACACAATATTGTTCACCTTTATTTTACACATTACTCTTTAATTGCAATACTCATAGAAGAAGACCCATTTCAAAACTGAACTAATAACAATGAGATGAAGAACAACGATCAAGAGTTGTTGAAGTATTTTTAAACTATGTTGAAGTCCTTCCTTTAATCACGAAGTGATTAAAATTAATCTAGAGTTGTCTCTCTTTATCTGTTGTTTTACAGTAATTCACAAATACCAAAATTAACATGATACAGACTTTCTGTATACTATACTCATTTGTGTAGAGGTTCCATCCTCTGTTTTTCATTTATAACTTTTACAACTATTACAAAAACAATCCATTGAAATGAACATACATTTTATTACACCAACTCGTATTTACATTTTCATGACTAGAATATAAATTTTAACTTTGTGGCATTACTTTGGCTACAGAGTATTCCATAATATTTTGTTTAGGCGCCAGGGTCATAAAACCCCTGGTAGTTAAACACGGTTACACCACCATCTACCATGGGGAGTGAGCGATTACCTAACACAATGGCTATCAGCTGACCTATGTTGACATAGTGTCATAAAACCCCTGGTAGTTAAACACAGTTACCCCACCATCTACCATGGGGAGTGACCGGGGGAAAACATTCGTATTACCAATGCTCCAGTTATAAGTGCCCCACCTGTTGGCAGTTGTAGGCCTCCCCTCTATAAGATGAGGTGGAGGAGGTCCCAGCGTTACCCATCTGTAGACCTCTCCGTTACCACTAACCACATTTTTCAAACCTGCAAATTGTAGAACTTGTCAAGCCCAGAGCAAGGGCCGAGTGAAATAATCCCCCAATCACTACCAGTCTCCCTGAATTTCCCCCATTCCAAATTGACTCTGCGCCTAAGGATAGTAGAAGAAAATCAATTTCTTTAAAATGTCTTGTTTTCTTTCCAATTGTTAATTACTTAAAACTAGAATTAGTTCTGGATGCTTAAATCACAATAGTCCATATGTTAATAACGTGCTTAATGACGGAAATGTCCAAATGATAGCAACGCAAGTTTATTTCTAATAATTCTGTCTAGGTCCAATACTATGAAGGTCTGGCTTGAATACTGGTAACCATAATATTGCGATCAAATACAGCAAACCAGTGCCTTAAAATATAAAACAAAAACAGCAGCAACTATTCTCATAGGGAGGGTGGGCGGGTTTGGAGAGTTTAACTAATTTTCGTTACACCTGCTTTCGTTGACAGCAAATTTACAAGTGCCCGATAAAGGATTTCAAAAATTCTATTCAAGCTGATCCGGGAATTCCAAAATTCTGATTCATGCTGCGAGCGCCGCTATGGCCAAGCCAAATATGGCATTGAGCTACAGGCTGCAACACCCACGCACCCTCACGAATATTTGATTGAATTAAACCAGATTATTGAAATTATAAATTTTTTATAATCTCAATTAATTGCAATACCCATAGAAGAAGACCCTATATCAATACTGACTTAATAGCAATTAGATGAAGAACAACGATCAATAGTTGTTGACGTATTTTCAAACTATGTTGAAGTCCTTCCTTTAATCACAAAGTGATTAAAATTAATCTAGAGTTGTCTCTCTTTATCTGTTGTTTTACAGTAATTCACAAATACCAAAATTAACATGATACAGACTTTCTGTATACTATACTCATTTGTGTAGAGGTTCCATCCTCTGTTTTTCATTTACTGTGAAAGTACTTTTATTCGTACCAATTTTCGTGGTTTTCGTGGATCACTTTATCCACGAATTTAAATGTCCAACGAAATAAAACAACCATTGAGCAATTCAAGACATCGGAAGATCCCCATCGGTAGGTTTGATTACTGATATGATCTAGAGAATATATTAAATAACGCCAAATCTAAGAATTCTGTAATAGCAGTCATAGAACTACCACCGCATGCAGGATTATACCCATTTATTCTTTAATACCTAAACTGTACTTTTGATTTTTTTTACTTCTCTTAAACAAATTTTGATCGATGAAAGTCAGATTTCCAATATTGATATGCTAGTACGATAAAGTGTTCATTTTATATCATCATAGTTCTCGTACATATGGATAATTATTATATTACACTGGGTTTGATTTTGATAAAAATTATTTGACAATTAAAGATACGTTTATAGCATTTGTTTATGTAACTGTTTTCTTTAGGTGACATGTTTATGGCCTAATTAACACCTTCAATGGTCTTTAATCTGTTGATAACTTTATCATGGGTTAATTAGTGTTATCACTACGATCTACACGGATCAATGTTTACTTTGCAATTTCCTCAATCCAGACTATTTGTAACCTGGCTTTAATTTTTTTTTTTTTTTTTTAGAAAACTAAAATCCACGAATTTAAAAACCCACGAACATGTAAATTTTCCTCAAACCACGAAAATTTATACCCACGAATTAAAGTACTTTCACAGTATAACTTTTACAACTATTACAAAAACAATCCATTGAAATAAACATACATTTTATTACACCAACTTGTATTTACAGTTTCATGACTAGAATATACATTTTTACTTTGTGGCATTACTTTGGCTACAGAGTATTCTATAATATTTTGTTGTGGCGCCAGTGTGACTACCTATTACCTTACACAATGGCTATCAGCTGACCTATGTTGACATAGTGTCATAAAACCCCTGGTAGTTAAACACGGTTACACCACCATCTACCATGGGGAGTGAGCGGGGAAAAACACTCGTATTACCAATGCTCCAGTTATAAGTGCCCCACCTGTCGGCAGGTGTAGGCCTCCCCTCTATAAGATGAGGTGGAGGAGGTCCCAGCGTTACCTATCTGTAGATCCCACCGTTACCACTAACCACATTTTCCAAACCTGCAAATTAAATTGTAGAACTTGTCAGGCCCAGAGCAAGATATGATATAATCCCCCAATCACTACCAGTTTCCCTGGACCGCCACATGAGAGCCCCATTCAGCTACCAAATCTGACTGGGGTTTTCACCTCCACAAAATTTTCATTATTGATTTATTGGAAAAGTTGAATTTGTTGTGCGTATGAAAGATTCAACACCCCCTTGTATGTTATTTAAGAAAACCTGATTTCCAGTTTGTGACAAATGAGTTCCATCTGTTCTGTATAAAGACACGTCACTTGCCCTAATGTTCTCATGTAATATAGCTTTCCCCCCGTTTTCTATTACAAAGTTTTTGACCACTGAATTCACTCGTTTTCTCTTCTGTTAGATTATTGCTCCCGCATTCAAGGGGGCAAAATGCCAGTATCTGCGCTGAAGCATTGAAGACCATATTATAATAACTTTTTTAAATAGAGCCTTGTAACGTAGGATAGAACATTTTACATTTTCTGTTAAACCCTTCCCTGTCAATTCTAAATCTTTCAAATCATTAGCTCCACGGTGAATAATAATAAAATGAGGAGAAGGTAAACGATTTCTGTTTGCGTCCAGTAGGGAGTCCAAATCTTTAAACTGTAAACCAGGTTGCCCAATCCAGTATGTTTTTACACCTTTTGACCCCAGTCCCAGGTTGTTTCTACCATATTTCTTCGCCTCTACGTTGGCCCAATGAACAATGGAACTTCCAACAATCCATAAAATCTTGGGACCTGTGAAAACCTTTGTTAGCCTTTTGAAACTATAAAAATTGTAACCTTATATAGCGAGAATAAGCATGCGATTTCCATCTGCCTAATCTCATAATAACCTCCTCTGAGACCCCCTGCCTGGCTAGTTCCATGGCTCCCCCAATTCTAAAACTATGTGACATAAAATGATCTTTACTAATATGAAGAAAACGTAAAGCTTTTTCCAGTATACTACTGAATTGGTATCTAATTAAAGGCATGCCAGTATAATGGAAAAACAAATCTGAATTGTTACAGGTAGGTCGTACCTTTAAATATTCGTTAATGAGTAATATCGGACAGTAGTTTTTTCCGTTCTCAGGTATCAACAAAGTAACAGACTTTCCCTTTTGGTTAGTTTTTGACCACCTTACTTTTAGCTCCAGAACTTTTCTCCTATCTAAAATATCTGAAATTGTGAAGTTGGAGCCATTTATAACAGACTTGGATTTTGAAGTAGTGATTTCCCCTACTCTTAGCAAACCAAAGAAGGCAACAGAAAACACTGCTGAAAATAAAGCAGCTTCATATTTATTCTTACATACTTTATCTAAACAACTTATCATATCTGATAACAATTGCACTGCAATTGGTGCTCTAATGTCATTATGTTTTCTCCCTTGAATTCTTTTTATCCCTTCTAATGCCTTTCCAATTATAAAGAATTTTGTAGTATCCTGTATCCCTTACATTTTATGATGGTATGAAACTCCTGATATATAAGATGATATGGTTCCCCCCGAAAGACCCTGTACTGACAAAAAAGCTATAAAATTTAACAAATCATTGACTGGCACTGGCCAATCCTGTTTCAATTTATAAGATGATCTAAAGGTACAAAGTTTTGACAGAGCCAAATTGTATGATTTTTGTGTATTTTTGGACACACCTTGATTGACAATATAGTCAGCCACCTGACTTAAATGTTCCAGATCTGTGTTGGAATTTTGGTTGGCCACTGGTCTGCTTCTGGAGCTAGGCTTCTGAACTTCCCCCACTGAGAACGAGAAAGACAATCAGCAATTTGGTTTTGTTTTGAAGGGATATAAATTGCCTTAACTAATGTATTTTTTTTTTAAGTTCATTAAAACCATCAGTCTTACTAAAATCATAACTCTACTTGATTTGCTAGTTTTCATATTAATGATTTGAACAACAGTCTGATTATCAACATGAAAAATAACTTTTTTGTTAACAAAATGGGAAACCCAGGACATAAGAGCAGCTACAACTGGAAACAACTCTAACAATGTCATATCTCTGGTGATTCCAGCCTCAATCTAATGTTTTGGCCACATGCCTTGGGCCCACTGACCTGCAAAATAGATCCCGTACCCGCCTTTGGACCACCTGCACTATCGGTGAACAACTCTAATTTTTCATTTGAAACCCATACATTGTCTGTTATTACAGTGACACCATTGTATTGTTTTAAAAAGTCTAACCAAACTTCTAAATCTGCTTTCATCTGCTTGTTTACTCGAATTTTGTAATACGATTTTCTAACCCCGATTGTTGAATTTATGAGTCTGCGACAGAAGGTGCGGCCTGGAGCAACTACCTTACACGCAAAATTAAGGAGCCCAAGAAGGGATTGCATATCTTTAAGAGTTATTTTAGAACTGTTCAAGGTATTTCTGATTTTTTGGGAGAGTTTGACAAGTTTTTTATTTGGAAGTCGCATTATTAAATTCTGTGTATCAAATTCTATACCCAAAAACATAAGTAATGTAGTCGGCAAAGTGGTCTTGTCACTAGCAAGAGGAATACCTATTTTGTTGCATACCTCTTGGAATAACTTTAAAGTATTGCCAACTTTTGATGTTTGGCTCGACTCGACAAAAGAAAATCATCTTAATAATGGAGGATATCATCATTTCCGCTTTTAAGCTGTATTATCCAATGCAAAGCTCTTGTACATTTCACCCACAGGGCACAACTTATTGAGGCCCCCATAGGGAGCATTTTATTAAGATAATATTCACCCTAAAATTTTCTCCCCAACAGGTCAAAATCGTGCGGGGCATTTGGTAACAAACGAAAAGCCGCTTTTACGTCGCACCGACTTAATCGGGCAAATGTTTTGTGTCTATTAATCAAATATGCTGCTTCGTCCACTGAACTGTACTGCACTGAACAATGATCTTTATCAATAAAATCGTTTATTGAATTATTCTCAGGATAGGGTAAATGTTGAATAAGTCTGAAATCCCCATCCTTTTTTGGAACTAGCCCCATTGGTGATACCTGAAATGTGGGAAAAGGTGGGTATCTGAAAGGACCAGCAATGCGACCAAGTTTTACTTCCTTCATTATTTTTTCTTTAAAAAATTTGGGAAGCTGTAATGCACTTTTTAAATTGGAACTCTCCCTTGTTTCCCTAGAGCCAAAAAAATTAATGAAAAGCCGTATTTGAAACCAGATATGATTTCATGTGCTACATTGAGAAGTGAGTAGAATTCTAAATAATTTTCCAAGACTGATACTTTTATAGGAGTACTTCCTAACGAATAGAAATCAATACTTTTTGTTACTTCTTCCTTGGGCCAAGTTATTACATTGGGCCTTTCTGTGTTTGCCACTGTATATTTCCCATATGTGATTAAACCTACAACGGGGAAAGTAGGGACAGTCAGTACCATTATTATAGTATTTACATGACATGTTTACACTTCCGCTAGTTACCTGTGATTGTTGATGTGTTCTACTGTTTGAAAGCGTAGCTGCATTTGAGTTATAATTACCCCGATTTTGTGTATTTTTTCTATAACCCTGTGATTGCACTGACACACTGTTATGTACTGTGGGAGTTGTGATGTGTAATAGCCAATATTCGCCGTGTATATTTCCCCAAGATAAATTTGGATTGTTTTCTATTTTTAGCCGAAATTGCTCGTCATAGGTGGCCCTTGATAGCGATCCTACGGCATTTCTCTTGTTAGGCATCTTCTGTTTGGATATTTGGAGAGTTTAACTAATTTTCGTAACACCTGCTTTCGTCGACACCAAATTAGCAAGTGCCCGATACGGGATTTCCAATTCTATTCAAGCTGATCCGGGAATTCCAAAATTCTGATTCATGCTGCGAGCGCCGCTATGGACAAGCCAAATATGGCATTGGACTACAGGCTGCAACACCCACGCACCCTCAAGAATATTTGATTGAATTAAACCAGATTATTGAAAATATAATTTTTCTATAATCTCAGTTGTTTGGAATGTCGCGTATAAAACATATATGCTCAAACAAAAGTTTATTAAAACAAGTTTTATAGTAGAACAACCCATATGCTCGTTTTGACTGCATAATTTTTTTCAATGTCGTCAGAATCAAAACAGTAACAGTTTATAAAGTGTTTTTCATAGACCTTAAATAGTTTAAATACTTGATGGCCTCTCGCAGACTTTACAGCTTTCAAACATTGATAAAACGACACGAACGCAGCATTCAAGAAACAGACGTGACATACTTCATGTGTAATGTGTACGTGAAAATACTTCAACCCACTTCTGACATCCAAGAGATGGATCCTGGTATATATGATGTTTTTATTTGGGTTCCGTCTTATATTTCCTTCTTTGAGTATATATCATGTAGGCAGCTTCATTGCGAAGATCGGTTATTGTGCGATTCACTTTACGACATACAGTCTAGAGAGGAAAATGCAGTGAATTGTTTACCCTCGGGTTTGACATACAGATCTTCAACGGTTTCGGTACTTATACATCTTCGGTTTTCAAATGTTTGGCTTTGAGCGTTCCTGATGAAGGTAAATCCAGAAAAGCGCTTCGGACGCAAGAATTTAATAACGTGTTGTTTTCAATATTACCTCATATTTACAACATAAAGTCTTGTATTGGTTTAACTCTCCAACTCCTGGATATACACCAGATAAAGAAGGGCTATGGTGATCTGATGATGACACAATCGGTACATGCATAAAATAACGCGTTTAAAGTTCTGATCGCCATCTCACAGTCACAGAGAGGCATTTTTTTTTCTTTCAGAAAATCTGTTTCTTTAGTATTTTAGATAATTTTAGTTGTTCTGGTATTTGTGTTGTTTTGTTACATAAAAAATCACAAGACTGTAACACATAAATTACTGTTTGTGTTGAATGTTGCGTATAAAAACATATATGCTCAAACGAAAATTCATTAATACAAGGTTTATAGCTGACAATACGGTATGGGATTGGCTTATTGTTGTAGGTCGTACGGCGACCTATAGTGTTAATGTCCTTATCATTTTGGTCTCTTGTGGTCAGTTGTCTCATTGGCAATCATACCACCTCTTCTTTTTTTATTTATTTGGTAGAATAACCCAGATGCTCGTTTTGTCTGTATAAGTCATTACAATGTCGTCAGAGTCAAATTATAATAATACGAAAAGCATTGTAACCTAAATCAGACTCGGGCCAGCTATGTTACGGGCAACCAATACTTACTTTTATTGATTTCAACTGATTATTTACAATTTCAAATTAACAGAAAATGACAAGTATCCTTGATATCAATAATCAACATATGACCCCCTACATTTTTAAAGTCATATATCATCGCATCGGATCTATTGACAGTTAAATTTCCCGAAGAACAGAAAACCCAATTGTTGGGTTGCCGCATTGGTCATATTGAATAGTATCGAAGGTTAGGATAAACTGTAGACAGCAAAGTAATATCTATTAGTTAGTTAATACATAAACATATTTTACCTTTACAAAGTTATTGTCCTTTAGGAAAATTTGTCATAATTTGTTAATCTAGTTTGCTTTCTTTGAAAAATCATCTCCTTTGAAACTGCTAAATTAATTCAGCCAATTTTGGTTGAATGAGTTTTAGAGTATCTAGTATACATTTTTTGTTTTTCCTTGAGCGTCAGCAAACATAGCAGTTATGGTTTAAATAATTATTTAATCCTATACTCTTCAACTTCGTACTTTATTTAGTCGTTTTCACTTTGTATTTAGCATCACTGATGATTATTTTGTAGACATACCGCGAGTCTGATGCAAATACGAAACTTCAATCCTGGCATCTATGACGATTTTATAACTATTATTCTAGGAGTAAAATGCAGTTGTTTGCTTTAGAAAAAAACATATGACAGATACATAGAACATTTAAATGCATGTTTAAGCTACTCATTAATAAATATATGTATTGAGAAGAAAATTAATTATTGATGAAAGATTTACGCAAAAAATCTTCCGAGCTTCTTGTTTATTATACTATCTATGCATCATGTATATATAACTTGTATATACATTCTTTTCTTCGTTTTTGATATCCAATCTAACAGTTGAGCTGACACTGGGTTAAAAGTTACAAATTCAACACATATAGTAATTAAGCGTTATTAATTAAACGTACGGTAAGGTTGAAGAAACTATTGCATTATTAGGTTCCTGACATATATTGTTCAACCATCGTGGTTAATTACAAACTGTTTTCATGAGCAGTGATGTGATCTGTATATGCATGAATAGTAAATTTCATATTTTTCTATAGTTCATATTAGAATGTGATGCTACTGTCATATGAGTGAGAGGTCCAACGTTAAAAAAAACAGGTTCAATCCAACTTTTTCTACATTTGAAAATGTCTGTACCAAATCCGGAATATGACAGTTGTTGATTTTGATTTTGCCATTTGATTAGGGATTTTTCGTTTTAATTTAAGAATGTATTGCTCAGAAAGTAAGGTCGTGACGTCCTCATGCAAAGTTGTTCTTAGACATTGTGTTGAGTCGTTTTTGTAACATAATTTTAGAAAATCATTAATATTTAGAATAATTCATACGATTGCAAACATTTAATTTATAAAAATACCATATAATTGATCTTTAGTCTTGGAGTGTCATGTGTACTATTGTTTTTCTGTTTGTCTTTCTCATTTTTAGCCATGGCGTTGTCAGTTTATTTTAGATTTAGAGTTTGACTGTCCCTTTGGTACAAATGTATCTTTCGTCTCTCTTTTATAATTAAATCGGCACAACTTGGCATATTTCGGTACTCTAAGTTATTATATCTACCGACGTAAGCAGAATGGGTTATGCATGCAGTTAATTTATTATTATAATTATATTCTCTTAGGACCTCAAAGATATTTTAAGTTCTACATATATAGCACGCATTTTACAAATTAACGATTTTAATTTACGAAAAGCGCAAATTCGAAAAATTGTTCGCACAAAACGTAGAAAAATCATGCAATTGTAACGCGCTGATATACACATTTTAAGGGAGAGGCAGACGACACAAAAGGTTACCCAAAATTTATAAACATAATAAATCTGTCATAAACTGTCAACTCAATGGCACAGAAAAAAAACAGAAAGACACAAAAATTCTACAAATTATATCATAGACAACTAAGGTAACAGGCAACATCAAATACGGAGGTGATCACAACCAGTCATGTATTACAGTTTAGAAGTATAAAGCCTGTAGTTTCAATTTAGAAGATTTTCAAATGTTAGAAAACATAATGAACAAATTGCTTCAAAGTAAAGGGCAATAATGGCAACATTGGTATACCGCTGTTCGAACTTCATAAATCAACTGAGAAAAAAAAACAATTTCGGACTACTAACTAGAACAGATGGATACATATGCGGAGATCAATAAAATGTCATAAGAGAGACACAAAACAGTTAAGTTTAAAAAATAAGCTCCTATAAATGTACGTGTTCGTATCTTATTGAATGAAATAAACTTTACCTATTGGTAACCACTTAAGCGACACAATTTATTTTTCGATTATTAAAAGTACTATCAATTTCAAGATATGATATTATTCGCTTGGTTTCGTGATTGACTATTTGCTTTTATCATTGATAGACATATTGTTTTCCTTAATTACCTGTCACGGTATGAAATACGAGCTTCACCTTTTGGGTAACACAAATATTTCGATGTTATTCATTATTTATATTGTTTAAAATACCTTTCAAACAGTAATATCTATATTTTGATATATTAACATAATAAAGGTTATCAAATTCAAGTAGTTGTGGGTCATTAAAAATGTAACAAGAAAACAAAAGGTTTTAACACACTTAATAAAAACAACAAGTTACTCGTATAGATTTTATAGTTTTAATTTCAAAATGTCATTATTTAAGAACATGCATCCCGAAAACAAAGCTCTTGTCTGTCATAGTGATTTTATTGTGTGCCACTGAAATAGTAAGTGTGTTTTTATTTATTTGTCTATATCAATGAATCTTAAATGTTCTAATTCAAAAATGGGGCTCAAAATTACAAATCTGTGTACATGGTACTTTTTGTTTATGAAATCAAGCATTCTTTATCCCTTGCACCTCCATGTTGACTGATCGAATTACAGAGCTAAAAGTCCAGAATCTAAAAAAAACATACTTTGATTCAGAATATTAAAGAACCCAAAGAGCTGAAGTAAAATCACAAAAATACTGAACTTCGAGGAAAATTCAATCGGAAAGTCCCTAATCAAATGGCAAAATCAAATGAAAAAAACAAATCAAAGGAATGGACAACAACCTAACTTAGTACAGGCCTTTTAGAATGTTTATCCGATTGAAGAAAATTGACAAATAAGAAAGGTATACAAAGTATTAAAAAAAGTATCGATTACCCTTTTGAATACTTTTTCCGAAACGAATTCGATGACAATCAGCAAGACCAATTTCAATCTCTCTTTTTTTACATAAAACCTTGTGGTACAGTTTCATAGATATCCATAGACTTGAACTCTGTTATTGTTACTGTTCTGGTGGATTTTTTTTTGGCATCTAGTTCCTAAACGGTGTATGTTATAACCTCTAATAGTTGCGTGGTCGATTATGGTCTGGAGCATTTAAAACGCTGCTCAGATTTAACTTTATTAGAAGCTGATTAAAATTGTATGTTACATGTACATGTATATAAGTTTCTTCATCAACTTGTTAATTCTATAATGCTAAGTTAATAATAAGAAATGCATCTGTTTGCAGGAGAATTTCTTTGAAAGTAATTCGACAGTAAATACCAAATATTTGATAACTGTGATCGTGTATTATTTTCTTTCTACATTATTCAACAATGGCATCAAATCCCGCACTACAGAATGGAAAAGTTTACCGACTTCTGGCACAAGATGATAAACCTGAGGATGGATTATTTGCTAAAGACTATTATATGACGGAGCGGTCGACGGTCACAGCTGCCTATCATGTTGCCTATGGAAGTAGTAATAATAGACGGGATTCAAAATACATCTCAGCCTGTCTTAACTATAATGACGCACTAAGACTCTCAAAGAAAAATCCATTCTACAACGGCCACATTGTAAGCATTGATATAGATCAGTTGAATGTTCTACATGTATATGATTTAAACGTTAGGCAGCAGCTAAATGCAGATCAAAAAGAAGAAAATCCGGTAACAATTAATAGGTTCGCCTCACATGCCATGGAAAGAAACGAAGTGCTAATAGTTGGTCCTGTTCCAGCTAATTGTGTGACAATTATAACAAAGAGACAAGATCTTCCTAATCGCCATGGAAATGTACCTCGCCACTGAATGTATCGCCTATGTCTTTAACAAAAAATGGTTAAATGTTCAAACATTTTCCTTTATTGTCTTGTTTAAAAAAAATGTATATATTTTTTTTATATATACTGCAGCTGTGCTATTTGAGAAGTCAAATTGCATTGACCGTATATTCATATGTGTTATACAGTCACTGATCGTATATCACCTTGTTTATGACGTTGACAATGTGTTTCCATAGAGTTTTATTTATGACGTCAATAAAACATACAGGTTCGCGGAAATTTAACGTCGTCCGCTTCAAATTAAGAAATGATGTTTCTACCCAAAATGCTTCATTTAGAACAGTTTAAAGAGCTGCAGTATATAAAAATAACCATACATTGTCTCGAAATATCAATGTTATTTGTACTCGGCTCAAAACAGGTAGAAATGCTCGACACAGCCTCACTTTCTACCTGTTTCTAAGCCTTGTACAAATAACATTGATATTTCGAGACAATGAATGTTTATTCTATATTTACACGGCATTAATATTGGGGTCATGATAATTTTAAAGAGTCATCAAATATTTTTTTTCTTTTTTGAAACCTTCTACAGTCTCATAAACAAGCCTTAGTTTTAAGTATCATGAAACCATCTTAGTTTGTTAAATTTCCTTGCAATGTTAGATATAAGATAAAAGCATGGCGAATCAAATCGAGATCACTCTTGTTGGTGTTTTGTGAATTATTGTTCCTATTTGATGCTTGTAGTACAATACGGTTAATACAGCTATTTTTAGTACTAGTATATCATATAAAATCTATCGGATATTCAGCGAGAGCTTGATATTGTTTAGCCATTTACATCACGAATTCGCCATTGACAAAGTTGCATTAAAACCACTTTCAAATATGCTTGACCTTCGAGCAAACCTGAGATCACCCATGATTAATTAGAGCGGTTCGGTTTGGTTAGTTTTTATTTTTCAATGTTTTATATTGTATGCTGTTATTGGTCTTTATGTCTATTCTTTGTGATAAAATTGAGAATGAAAATGGGATGTGTCAAAGAGATACTCGACTAAAGAGCTGAAACGCCAATGTAGAATAAAAACATATAGCAATACGTACAGTAAAATTCTAAACGACGTCCAAGTCCATTATTAGATTAAATTTACAGAAAAACCTACACAGTATGACAATAAGATCTACCGGCAGTTGCTGAAAACCTTGATTCACTAAAGTAAAAGATATGTACTAGCAAATGAATCATTATTTAAACGGCTTGAATCTGAATGTCTACTTTGGTAAAGTTTGTCTCTCTTTTTCAGTGCTACATGTATTGCCTTTATCGTGGTAGTAGATTTTTATTGACCTAGTCATTTAGTTTTTATTGAAGTAGGAAGCTAGAGTCCTCAAAGAGAATAACTGATCTAATGAGAAAGATAAATATGCTAAATATACGTAGTGGAGGTGTGATGAGATGATTGAAGCTGTTAATTTTCTCCTTGATAATATTTACGTACGTTTCGCAACAAAGTTTATCGACAGGTTTTAGGTACTCCCATGGGCACTAAATTTGCCCCTTTAATATCAGACTTGTGTTTGTACTGTTACGAATCACCATTCTGACTAAACTCAGTAAAGACCCGTTATCTTGATGATATTTTTTCGTTAATTAATCACGAATTTTCTCAATATACTGCTGAACTTTACCCCAAGGAACTTATTTTAAATAAATCAAATTTATTCGGTAATAGCTGTCCTTTCCTGGATTTAGATATTTCGGTTTTAAACGAGAAACTACACACTAGAATTTACGACAAAAGAGACGATCTGTCGTTCCCTATTGTTAATTTTCCATTTTTAAATGTTGATGTTCCTTTGGCACCATCTTACGGTGTTTATATTTCACAACTTGCTCGCTATGTCCGTGTTTGTAGTGACATTTTTTGATTTTAACGAACGCAACCTATGTATTACTGGTAAATTATTAAACCAGTGATATCGTTACCATAAATTACTTAAAACCTTTACTAATTTTTTCCATAGATATAAAGATCTGGTTTTGAAGTTTGGTTGTACCTGTAGAAAACTTATTTTAAACGGGATAGCACATCCTCATTTTTACGGAAATGTTGTTAACCATGCCCGGAAATTTAGAAATGATCCATGTAAACTTTTCGCTCCTTTAAATAAATTTATTCTAAAAGATTACCTATTCAATACTGTAATAAGATCATCGAATGTTGTTTTTATTGGTATAAATATTGATTTTGTTATCAGTAGATTACAAGCTAACTAACTATTACTAGTATGTTATATACATATTAATGGATCTGTCGATACCTGTAAATTGGCATTGCACAAGGTCATGTTTTTCTCTGGCTGTTACGACGTCTTTACACTAAATCCATTGGATGTTGGATTTGTACGGATTGATTGTTTAGTCTTATAGGCATGATTTTTTTATTAGTTGTTAGTGGCTTTGAACTAGCTGTCAGATAACTGCGAGTACTCTCAGATCTGTTCATTGTGTCTTTTTGTGTCGGGATGTATATGTACCCAGCCACGTCCACTTGTACTTTTTGTCCATCTGATGAGTTAAGCCTTTTTCAACTGATGTTTATAGTTCGTTCTTGTGTTGTACTGTTATACCACTGTCCCAGGTTAGGAGAGGGTAGGGATCCCGCTAACATGTTTAACCCCGCCACATTAGTTATGTATGTGCCTGTCCCAAGTAAGGAGCCAGTAATTCAGTGGTTGTCGTTTGTTTCTGTGTTACATATGTGTTTACGTTAATTTTTTTACATAAATAAGGCCGTTAGTTTTCTCGTTTGAATTGTTTAACATTGTCTTATCGGGACCATTTATAGCTGACTATGCGGTATGGGCTTTATTCATTGTTGAAGCCCGTACGGTGACCTATAGTTGTTAATGTTTGTGTAATTTTGGTCTTTTGTGAATAGTTGTCTTATTGGCAATCATACCACATCTTCTTTCGTATATTATTTTAACGATAACATTTTATACATTGAGTAGTTTTCAGTCGTTTGTCTCTAACATTTTCATCTTTGTCCACCTTGTATTAAATATTGAATTCTCTGATATGGTTCTTTACTCTATGTCTCCTGAACATTAGTGTTAAATTACTTAAACGATCAAATGTTATGTATAAATACAATGCAAATGCAATTGTAGTGACATTTATTTAGTTATTCATAGTCAGTTTTTTTAGGATATATTTTAATTTGTAAAGCGGATTTCTTTAATGGTTCTGTAGCTTTTATCGACCATTGTGATCACAAGTTAATAAAGTTGTCCGACATTGCACGAATTGAATATATAAAAAAGAAGATGTGGTATGATTGCCAATGAGACAACTGTCCGCATGAGACCAGAATGACACATATAATTAACAACTATATGTCACCGTCGCCTTCAACAATGAGCAAATCCAATACCGCATAGTCAGCTTTAAAAGGCCCCGAAATCACAACGTAAAACAATTCAAACGAGATAACTAACGGCCTTATTTATATTCAAAAAATGAACGCAAAACAACGACAGCCATTGAATTACAGGCTCCTGGCTTGCGACAGGCACATACATACATGCAGAAAAGTCACTAGATAAAACGCGTTTAATGATTTGTTTGTAAATTTTCCTTTAAACAGCCCACTGTTTTTCTTAAATTGTGCATGCGTTGAACATATTTTCATTTAACTCTACCTAATGAGAGATTATGTGTTTGCTAATACAAATTCAAGATAGTATGTGTTGTATATGTGGACTGTGGATTCCTTGATCACTTGTGTATAGATACAAAAGTTCATGAATAATATTATGAATGTTGCGATTTGTAGATATATATCATTATGTCAGTGACAGATAAGATCTTTTGTCACAAACGAAACATGTGTACGGTTTATTGTTGGCGTGATGGTATCTTATGAGAATACATAATACCCGTAGTCAAAAATGGTTTGATGACATGATCATCCGTGTTTATAAAATGAAAGCGGGAATTATTTTTTACGAATCATCTTTTTTAAAGATAATCTTAATTATTTCTTATAAATTTATATTCAATATTCAGACAGTAATGACGGTTTTGTGTGATTTACATGTGTGTGTTCCGTTATACGATCTTTATGATCAGAACTATAATGTCGTAAATTCTTTAGGATGTGGATATCCAGTAAGCACATTATGACCAAATTTTGTGTTTTGATACATGTTTCTGTTGTTTCCCGTGACCTTGATTTTTGTTAGGTGCTCACTGGGCGTCTTCCTTATTCTATAGTCCTTGGTCCGTCACTGGTAAAAGGTATCACGTGGTTCACGCATATGCCGGATTTTGCCTTTAACATTTTTTTTATTTGAGCGTCACTGAGTAGTCTTTTGTAAACGAAACACGCGTCTGACGCAAATATAAAATTTTAATCCTACTATCTATAATGAGTTTATTGTCTGTTGAGTGACCTCATTTTGGAATTTATGAATAACAATGCATTGTGCATATGGGATTTGTAACAAGGAAGCATAATATTTTTGACCGACTTTAGGGCGTATCAAGTATCGAAAAATGTATTAATTGTATATTACATTTGTATCAAGTTAACAGTATCTTTTGACCAGTTTTCTTTCATAATTGAAAATTTCTTCATGTATTTGGTGGTAGTAGCCTACGTCTTTATCCCCATGTCTGTCCTCTTGGTAACATTTCTACATGAATCTGGTCGTGAGGGCATACGAGATTTCCCGAATTTCTGTCTCCTTGGTAACATTGAAACATGTATCTGGTAAAATTGGACTTCTTTTTTTCTCGAGATCTATCTCCTTGCTAACATGGCAACATGTATCTTGTAGTATCAGACTTTTCTTTTCTCGAGATCTATCTCCTTGGTAACAGTGTAACATGTATCTGGTTGTATTGGACTATTACCTTTTTCTCAGATCTATCTCATTAGTGACATTGCAACATGCATCTGGTAGTATTGGACTTTTTTCTTTTCTCGAGATCTATCTCCTTGGTAACATTGTAACATGTATTTGGTAGTATTGGACTTCTTCCTGTCTCGAAATATATCTCCTTGGTAACATTGTTTCATGTATCTGGTAGTATTGGACTTCTTCCTGTCTCAAGATCTATCTCCTTGGTAACATTCCAACATGTATCTGGTAGTATTGGACTTCTTCCTGTCTCGAAATATATCTCCTTGGTAACATTGTTTCATGTATCTGGTAGTACAAGACTTCTTTCCTGTCTCAAGATCTATCTCCTTGGTAACATTCCAACATGTATCTGGTAGTATTGGACTTCTTCCTGTCTCGAAATATATCTCCTTGGTAACATTGTTTCATGTATCTAGTAGTATTAGACTTCTTCTTGTCGGGAAATATATATCCTTGGTAACAGTTTAAAGGAACTTGTACTTCATTAGATTTCTCAAATATATTATTCAACTGTCGTGGTTAATTACAAACTGATTTCATGAGCAGTGATGGGATGTTTTTATGCATGAATATTAAATTTCATATTTTTTGTATAGTTCATATTATAAAGGTTAACAACAATTCTTGTTTATTGGAGTGTTATGGTTAAATCGGCACACCTTGGGATATTTCGCTACTCTAAGTTGTTTGATCTACCGCTGTACACCGCATGCAGTTAGTTTATTATTAGAGTTATATTCCCTCAAGACCTCGCAGATATTGTAAGTTATATATATAGCATACGTTTAACGAATTAACAATTATTCTAATTTACGAAAAGCGCAAATTCGAAAAAAAATTCTCGCAAAAGTAGAAAAAATCGTGCAAATGTAACATGATATACACATTTTAAAGGAAAGGCAGACGATGCAAAAGTTTTTTTTTCAAAATTTATAGACACGATAAATCTGTTATTAACTGTCAACCCATAGTGAGGGAAAAAACGGAAAGACAAACAATTAAGTTCTACAAATTATAACATAGACAACTAAAGCAACACGCAACATCAAATACTGAGGGGATCTCAACCTGTCATGCGTGTATAAAGTTGTTTTCCTCTTTTTTATATATAAAAATTCCGGAGAGTGTCTTCCTTTAGACGAGGCAGTATAAAAGTATTATTAATATATTGGCATCGTATGTATCCATGTGTTTGTATTATTTTCAAAGGAGCGAATTAAAACTAAAGGCTTATAAAGGTTAATTTAAAATTGCAAGCTTTATTTTGGCTTAAAAAAGTAATAACCCCTAAATTATTATCAACAAAGCGATCAAATTAATAGACATCTGCAAAGTTATCCTGACTGCGAAAGAAAAACTACCGGAGACCGATTAGATTACAATGAGACCCTACTGGTCTTTCAATGTCAATAAAGTTTAATAATATTTAGACTTTGTAAAACTTGTCAAAATTTCAGAACAAAATGCACAGAGCAATGGCGAGACCCCTCTGATCTCTCAATCTTCATGATATTATGCAGATAGTTAATCAATTGAAAGATACAAATGACACCTAAGGGAATTTGGGTAAACTTCTTATTATTTATGTTTAATGCAGGGATTAAAGTGCCAGTTTGATCATCGTAATATATAGTAAAATCCTTATGGAGCCCGCTTGAATGACAATGAGATCTCTTTGTCTTTTAAGGTCAATAAAATTAAATAATCTATTAAACTATGTATATACGGATTGTATCAGGAGGATTTCCGAAAATATTATCCAAATCCGTTCTGATGTCACTCATATGTTTTTACTTACAGTTATTACTATTACGCTATTTCTGTTACCAAATGAGGGGGGAAGATACAAGAGGGATATTGAGGCTCGTTGATCGAAAAAGAAATGACAACACCATGTCTAAAAAAGAAAACACAAAAGACAAATAATGGTACACTAGACATAACATATAACACTAAAGACTAAGCAACACGAAACCCACCACAAACTTGGGGTGATCTCGTGTGCAGCAGATCTTGCTACACATAATTTTGAATAACGAATTACGAGCAGGCCATAGATAAAGGCAACAGTGGTACACCGCTATTCGCAATTCATAAATTAATTGAAAAACAGACAAATCCTGCCTACAAACTAAAACTGAGGGAAACACATCAAATATAAGCGGAGAACAATAAGAGATCAATAAAATGTGATAAAAAAGACTCGAAAAAGTTAACTTAGAAAAAATCAGATCCTATAAACGACGTGTTAGTATCTTAAAGATTAAGATATATTTTACCTATTTGAAACGACCAAAACGTCACAATTGTTCGATTATTAAAAGCAAATACTATTTATTACAAAATAATGAAAATATGATATTATTCGCTTGGTTTCATGATTGAATGTTTGATTTTGTCATTAATAGACATATTGTTAACCTTCATAACTTGTCACGGTATGAAATACGAGCTTCACCTATTGAGTAACACATATATTTCAATGTTATCTATGCTAACTATTGTTTTTGATACATGCTTTTTTTTCATTTAAAAGATCTTCCAGACCGTTATATCTATATTGAAATATACGTTAAACAAAAGTTGTGGATTGAACAAGCCGTATCGAATAAGGAACAATAGTTATAACACACTATATTAAAACAACTAGTTATACATATAGATTTCACGGTATTAATTTCAAAATGTTATAATTTCAAAACATACACTCCGAAAACAACGCTCTTATCTGTTCTTTTGCTAAGTAAGTTATTTTATTGTGTGCCACTGAAACAGTAAGTGTGTTTTTCTTTGTTTGCTTAAAATAAATGTAAACGTTTTAATTTAAAAATAGGGCTCAAAATTAAAAATTTAAGTACACGGTCTGAATCGGCATAATAAGGAACTCATAATATTCAATTTCTTTATGAAATCAAACATGATTTAGCCTTTGCACCTCCATGTGGACAAATCTAAGTACAGAGCTAAAAGTCCAGAATCTAAACACATGATTAGATTCAGAATATTAAAGAACACTAAGTATTCAAGACTTTGAATAAGACCTCTTCGAAATTGATCGAGAAATAAGTAATGTATACAAAGTATTGGAAAAGTGTTGTCCTCCTTTTGGCCAATATTTACTAAACAATTAGAATGATAATCCTGAAGACTAATACCAACCTTCATTTGGTTTAATTGCAAGTCATTTGTTTTAAACCTTTGAAAATACACTAACTGTTTAGGTCATAACCCCGAATTTGAATTCAAAACTTTTTTTAAGGTATGTAACTATATGGCACAATTTCATAGGGATCCAAACACTTATATTCAGGTAAATAATAGGAAATCAAATGTCTAAAAGATTATCTAAAGAATACACTTTTATTCAAAATTCAGGCGTATCAGAGAGGCAACTTAGACCAAAAATTGTGTATGTTGTGCATTTTCAAATTGTTGAATGCCAGATATCTATATTTGTAAATGGACCTCTCTGACCCCCTTTTTGAAATTTCTGGTCCTGGAAATGGGTAAAGTATACTGTTTAACACATTACATGAATTTCCTTTTTGGACCTCATTGGAAATTAAATTGATAATTATATTGTTTTTTTGTAAATTGAGTTTTGTTTATCTAGTGCGTGCAAGTCAGGAATATGCCAGTTGTTAACCGTTTGTGTAATGTGTGTAAGCTTTTTATTTTGCCATATGAATACGGGAATCTTTTTACTATTTTTTTTATTGAATACAAGTCCTATCAAAACAGTTTGGCAGTGAGACAACTTTTGTTAGCATTATTATTTTACAAAATTATTTAAAACGGTATAAAAAAATAATAATAATATACATAAATAAACACTAGGACTGATATTTTAGTTAATGTGATAGTCAATAATGAAAGTAACTTTAAAATCTAGTCCAATGGATTGTTAAGTCGTCTTTGTGAAGTAAATTACAAGCTATTAGTTCTTTTCAATATGTATAGCTAACAAGATTTAATCTATTTAAAGGTATATCTAACAAAGAAGCAAACATAACTTCATTATACATTGAACACGCACAGGTATCATTGATTAGACAATGTAAATGATCCAGTCAGGAGGAATAGACACTAAATATTGATATTTTTTCTGCATGACAACACATTTGCATTACAGAATAAAGTAGACTTTCGTAACATCTCTTTCTGTGGGCACGGAATGAAAAAACGTTTGTTTATGAAATTTGATTTAAATTATATAGACATCAACGACATAAAGCAGTATGTGCCATGCACATTGTTTAGAAAATCAGCACTAAGAGTGTTATTGTAACGAGTATAAAGAAACTTTTAAAAAATACCGTACTCCGAGGAAAACTCAAAACGGAAAGTCCATATTCAAATGACAAAATCAAAATCTCAAACATATCTAATGTAGAAACTGGTGGATTAGACCTGTTGTTAAGCTAGCTAAACCACTCACTTGTATGACAGTCGCATACAATTCAACTATATTTAACAAAACAAAGGAAAAATAATAGGTAAACATGTCACAAATAGGGGGTACAGCAGTCAACATTATGTTATAATGTGAATAACTATAAAAACTTACATTAAAGACAACTTTTCAATAATCAGTATTGTATTTTTTCGATTTATTTCCTCCAAATTTTACATTATAATGGGACTGATAAAAGAAAGAAGCTTCCTTTTTTTTTTTTGATTTTTTTTCGATTTTTTTCGGTTTTCCGCTCTGAAAAATATAGGACTTCATTATCAGATTATAGTTTTTTTGTTTTCACATATACTACCGTAACTTGAGTACTTTGATAGTTTAGTGGAAATTTAACTTAGTTGTTGGACATAATTAACTGTTTGATATAAACAGTATCGTCATGTTTTTCTTTTTTTATGATCTGCTCTAAGATCCTAATTTATTCTTGCCAAATTAACCATATGCCCAATAAATGCGTTTGCTGCTCTTCAAGTACAGCTGTTTATTCCTGATAATCTCTTATCAAATATATTGTCGTTTGAATAGTAAAAAAAACGTTACCGAGTCAGATTGACTTAAGTATTGGCGTGATTAACGGCAATTTTTCTATTCGCAAATGAGGGAATTTTTAACTACATTAAAGAAACAAAACTAATATGATCAATTACAATGAAAGACTTAGATAAATATAAGGAGATTTGGTATTATTGATCATAGAATAAATATCAACCAGGGTTCAAATAAAGATATTTTAAGCAATTATAGGCAATTTTAGAAGAAAAAAAATTCAGAAAAAATGATGGCTATAATAGGCCAGATATGACAAATATAAACAATACAATAGACAACTTTCGAGCTCGGTGCATTTCCGTCAAAAACTCGGGTTTAAGGTGGTATGGGTGTCTTCGCCATCTTGTATTGTAAAAAACAGAGAATCTAAGGTCCCTATTTTCTATCAATTTAGCAAAATTTGATGCGGGAATGCAGATATTTAATGTGAATTTTCATTTATTAGAACCAATTTATAGATTACATAACCCTATAAATATAAATATTGTTACAAGTGTTGACTATTTTGGGTTGTTTTTAAATATTTTCAAATTGCAGTTTAAGGGGAGAAAACTCTAAAACAGTGCATTTTCTGAAGGACTATACATGGAATTTTCGTATTTTGTTTTTTAGCCGGGAAAAAAACGTACGGTGACCCTATCTTTTCTTTTGATATTCTCAAATCATTGTCTGAAAGCTATCTTTTCCTAAAGTATTTAACAACTCTATCATTTTGTTTAGTTTCTATAAACAAAATTGTATATTTGTTCTAGTTTAACCTGCACATTGGAATTCACTAATACGCTTGATGAACGTTGATAGTGAATGGATACATGCGATCCCCTATATCTGGTCAATGACGTCATAAAGGACCGCAGAAATGACGAGTTACTTGTAAAGGACAAACTCGAAAGCGGTCTATTGAGTAAACAAATATAATGTTTCTAACAACAACAAACCAACGACAACCATTGAACTTGGACATTAACATAAATAATGTGGTAGGATTAAACTTCTGGGTTAGCACTCAATGTATTAAATTTGTATTTTTCGGTTTCTTACAATGTTTTTTTTTGGATATATGGATATAACAGGTATAATTATCATCTGCTCAACATTCGTGTAATTTGTGATTGAATATATAAATATGATGACCTTTTCTAAAGACCAAAGCTGTTCTTTTAAACTAAATCGTTGGATTTGAATCAATTTATAGTTGTCATATATGGATACACAATTTTTGGCATTGATTTATATGTCATCGAAATTCGAAAACTCTCAGATCTGCAGTATGTGTTTCGATAGATCATGCGGTTTCTGTTCTCATTTGAATAGTTGTTCATTAGTCATGTCGGAACAAATTATAGTTTGCTATACGGTATACGAATTTTTGATTTCATAAGGCCGTATGGTTTCCTATAACTGCCAACTTCTACTAAATAATTCAAAATTTGGTGACTATGTCGAACGCACTTATCTAGAACTAGAGGTAAAGGATAAAACAGATACAGTTAAGTGGGCCTCATATCTTAACTTACATCTAGACATTGACAATGAGGGTCGATTGAAAACAAAACTTTACGACAAAAGAGATGATTTCAGCGTTCCAATTATGAATTTTCCATTTATAAGTAGCAACATTCCAGCAGCACCTGCGTACGGTGTATATATCTTCCACTTGATATGATATTCCCGTGCTTGCATTTCTAATCATGATTTTCTTGATAGAGGGTTGTTGATCACAAGGAATGGATTAAATCAAGAGTTCCAAATGGTGAAGTTGAAATCATCTCTTCGTAAATTTTACGGACGCCATCACGAGTTGGTTGACCGTTATGAAATACCGTTTCACAAATGATATCGGATATGTTCCTTACGTCGTAACTACAATCCACTTCCATTTTATAGTGACCTACCGAATAGGCTATTTACCGGATTTGTTATCTCAAAAGCAAAACGACGGGTGCCACATGTGGAGCAGGATCTGCCTACCCTTCCGTAGCACATGAGTTCACCCCTAGTTTTTGGTAGGGTTTGTGTTGTTTATTCCTTAGTTTTCTACGTTGTGTCATGTGTATTTTTGTTTGTCTGTTTGTTCTTTTAATTTTTAGCCATGACGTTGTCAGTTTATTTAAGATTTATGAGTTTGACTGTCCCTCTGGTGTCTTTCGCCTCTCTTTCACGACGTTTGGTCTTTCGTGGAAAGTTGTCTGATTGAAAATCGTATCACATCTTCTTATTTTAATATAAACTAAATGGGGAATATGTCCATGGGACACATATGATGATCCGGCTTGCAAATAATATAAATTTTTTAAGGGACTAACTGAAGAACGATAAAAGTGACGCTACCCAAATTTGTACTTGAATTTAGTTTTGTGATAATAATTAAATTTACGTATAATTTTAATACCATTTTGTTTTTGGTGATCTTAAGTAAGAGAAAGGAAACAAAAAATAAGCAATTTTTTTTATTATGAAGGAGCATAAATATAGAACGGCTTATTTAACACCATCATAATTTATACTTAATCTGTGTCTAGTGATTATACGTATTGTGTATAACGTTTGGTTGAGGCAAACGAAAGTTAGAGAACGTAAACTAAAAATTAAGTATTTTTACGTTTTTAAAGGAGTATAACTCTAGAACGGTAAAAGTGACATCACCAACGTTCAACCTTGTTATGTTTTTGTGGTATTAAGCATTATTCATATACATAAACTCATCATAGATACCAGGAATAAATGTAATCACGCCAGACGCGCGTTTCGTCTAAAAAAAATAGAACTATGAAGGAGCATAACTGTAGAATGGTTTGAATGACACCACCAAAATCATACTTGATCTGTGTCCAGTGATTATAAGCATTATGTATAAGTTTATAAATTTTGGTTGAGGCAAATTAAAGTTGAAGAAAGGAAATTAAAAAAATCAGCATTTTTTCAATTTATAAAGGGGTATTACTGAAGAACGATTAAGGTGATACCACACCAAAACAAGCAAAATTCAAACTTGATCTGTGTGTTGTGGTAATAAGAATTGTTTATAAGTTACATATTATTTAGTTGAGGCAAACTAAAGTTAGAAAACGGAACTAAAATTTCCGTTTATAAATGGTCATATCTCAAGAACGGTGAACGTGCCTCCACCAAAATTCAAACTCAATCTGATTTTGTGGTTATAAGCACCGTGTTCCTAATTGCTTCGGAAAAATAGCATGTCTCATTTAATAATGATATCAGTTGTATTATTAACAAGATACTGTCAGAGAGACTGCCAACCGGATTTCCCTGCAGAACATTGAACAATTAAGCAAGTATGAACACAATATGTTAGCTTAAAACCACCATGCATTTGGATTCTGATTGAATATTTGATACAGCATGGGTTTGTAACACAACATAAAAGTGAAGAACTGAAAAATTTGAATTGAACATTAACCTATTTAATATTTTCTGTTCAAAGGAAAGAAATGTAAATCTAAAATAAGATATGATTTAACCCTGAACTCTTAAAGTTGATATGATGTTATGATATGATGTTATATTTATTTTTTAAATTATGATCAAATATTGTTAGATAAAAGCAACAGTAGTATACCGCTTTTCAAAATTCATAAATCGATAGAGAAAAAACAAATCCGAGTTAAAAACTAAAACTGAGGGAAACGCATCAAATATAAGAGAACTACAACACCACAGAAACACAACATTTAACACACCCAGAAATGAACTATAATATAACAATAGCCATTTCCCGGACTTGGTACAGGGCATTTTAAGATAAAAATGGTGGGTTAAACTTGGTTTTGTGACATCCCAAACCTCCCGCTTTAATGACAAATTTTTCAAAAAATATCTGTCACTGTAATACATGTAGTTAATGAATACCAGTTTTTGTAATCTTGTCTTCCTTTTTAGCTAAACTGCTTAGTCTATATGACCTTTTTTGTGTTTCTTTGATACATATGACATGGCAATGTACTTCTACATCCCCTCATTGTGTAGTTATGCTATTGTAATTTTTTGTATTCCTGTCATTCATTTTTTTCTTTAGTGTTCTGTCTATATGCCTTTTGTGCCTCTGTGTTCATTTTTTTAAAGTCATAAAGATTATAGCACACTATTGACTGCTGAACCCCATTTTTTACATTTTTGCTGTCTGTTTGTTTTGTTCATCCATCGTTGTCAATATAATGGAACTTGATGCGACTGTCATACAAGTGAGAGGTTAAGCTAGCTATAAAAGCAGGATTAATCATACATAAGAAAATGCCTGTATAAAGAATGGAATATAACAGTTGTTAAACATTCGTTTGATGTGTTTGAGCTTTTGATTCTGCCATTTGATCGTTTGCTCGGAGTACCGTATTTTTTTTTTTATTAGCTTTTATCATCAATACAATGTATTTTAGAAATCTATTTCGCAACGACTTATTTCCATGGGTACAGTAACGGACTAACTCGCAACAACAAAAAATCTTGGGAAAGGGTTATAAATGAGCAACGATGAAAGCTAAAATGCTGAAAATTGAACATGACCTTACTTAGTGCTAGGAAAGAAGATAGCTAAATTTGTTCACTGTTTGGCAACAGCTCAAAACCGTATAATGCCAAAATCAATAACCGATATTACTGGGAAATCTGTTGTCTCGTTCATCGTTCTTTGGTTATGCCTCTTTACAAACTCAAGATTGCTGAATTGTGTTTCTGTTCTCTTACTTAAGTTTGCATGAAATCGATGTTATGAAATCTACACTCGATGCCAAGTAGAGATGACCAGGATATTGACCTACGAATATAATCGACAAACGACCGTTATACCTGTAAAAGCGGTATTTGTATGTTTACAAAAGGGTATTCTAAACTTAAAGATGTTATTTTGTGGATAGCATGTAATTAAGATAAAATACAGAAACGCATGATATTTACCGGATTTAAAAAAAATCATAATATTCATGATAGACGTTTTAAAAGTTAGTTTCAGCTAGTGCTATATAAATATCTAATGCTACAATGTGGTTATTATTGTTGAAAGCATGAGTATTCGGGTACATTGACAACATTTGCAATGTTATAACTAATATGGATGTAGGATTTTGATGATTTGAAACAATTCATAAGATTATATTAATAAATTACAGTCGTCGGATCGTATGGTGGCTCAATGTTTTTCATTGGGTCTTCAAGTTTAGCCAGCCGTCGGCTGATCTGCATGAAACCTTTGTCAAAGTTGGACGTCCGTTTGATCACAGAGGTCTTTGTTATTAACTTTTGGAATGTAGAAAACTAGTTCGGATACTTATTTTCATATTGATATAGTGTAGAAAATAAATAACATGAAATCAATGGAAAATAAGTTAACTTGTACATTTTTAATTTAAGCTTTGTCCCAGCAAATGTCGATTACCACATGAGTACAGAACAAACAACAGTAGTCGGAAACAATTCCACAAAAGCTAATTAGCGTACACGTTAGTATGTTTAAATCAACATTTCAAAATGCTAGTCTCCTTCGGGAGCAAACTTTCAACTTCCGGAGAGAGATTGTTGTTTTTTTGGGTTTTTTTTGTGTCTGAGTCAGTAATGTTTTGCGTGCCAAGCGCGGACATTTATTTTAGTTCGGTCCGAGACCACAATTGTAGTCCACGAATACACTTCCTAGTGTTGACAGTGGGTTACTTGCCATTGATTTTATATCCCTTCCAAATGTATTTCTCCATTTTTAATGCCTTAAATTGCAAGAAGGGGGATGAAATTAGACTGATAATTTTGACATAATTTGTCCCAAAAGTAGTACAACACAATGTAAAAATTTCAGTGAGAAAGCGCAGGTGGGATGTTTTTAATTTTCATTTATATTCTTAAAGAAATGCACTACGAAATAATTGTGGTCTCGGACTTAAGAGATGAAATCTGTAAATATAGAATCTGTACTTTGACAACTTCCCTAAATGATTTGGTGGTGTCAATTTGTCAAATAGCATGAAAGTAAAGGATTTTAACTTTAATTTTATAGAATTTCTGCAAAAATTACCGATTTTGTCAATATTGATGCATACATGGCATCCTGACTTTCTATCTGACAGGTTTTCATGTGTCAATATTTGTGTTTATATGCCTTTGCCTAGTTCTTTTAATAATTTATGAACTTTGAATCTACAGAAAAGAAAATTATCTCAGACAATATATGCAAAATGTGTTGTATAAATGACCCTAGTCTAACGCCCTGCTTGGATGAAGTCAAAAGTGGGGAGCTTGGTACATAAAATTTGAAGTCAATAATAAAGACCTCACTAAATTTGTATGAAAAGCACTTTACAATGTCTATTGTACCTGTTCCATTTCACATAAACTCTTTCTTTTCTTCTGTAGGATAGCAAGTAGTTTAAATATAAGCCTGTTGAGACTAAAAATGCATTCAAGTTTTTCACTAAAAAGGCAAACATCTTTGTATCAGACCATACTGTCTGCAAGAAAGGTTAATTGAAAAGGCCTTTTTGTGCTCAGATTTGTGGTATCATGTCACATGAGCACAGAAATGATAAAAAAAAAAAGACACATTTTTTTATTTCTTATAGCCTCAATATGCATTTTTTAATGTAAATACGTGGCACAGCCTAAATTTACCCTAATTTTTTCTAGTCTTATTTGCCTTAAGACCCTTTAACATGTTTTAAACTAATATGATATGTTATTTGTAACTTTTCTTTCAATTTAAGTACATACAATACATGTGTTGGGATTGTTTATTACCAAAAAGCTTCACAAATTTAAAATTGCTGGAAAATATTACATCTTCATGTAAGGCCCCCTTTCATTGAAAAACCTCAATTTTTAGGCCCAGCCTCATATAATTTTGACATTTGGATAATCAGAATAAGTTTGATAAATCAAATGAGTACTCTATTGCTTTAAATACATAATGAATTATATATTAAGGCCTTTAAAAAGTATTTTTTTGCAATATTTTAATTTTTAAAGCCCCAAATGTTGATAGTTAAAAAATTTCAAATTTAACGTCAAAATTTAACACGCAATGATGAGTATAGAATTTTAAATATTGTCTATAATATATATACTATATTGTAATGAAACTTTGTAAGCAGTGTTATAATTTATTAAGCTTTGGTCATACCAAGTTTTGTTAGGATTTGTTAACTCTTTCTATCCTATTAGGTCCGAGACCACAATTGTAGTCCCTTCATTTTTGTTGTTCACGAATATAGTCCTAAGTGTTGACAGGGATTTGGTAAAGCTGAAAACGGTTAAAAAAATTAGCACTTCGGGAGCTGTCAAAAGGTTTTAAGGCGCCCTAAACATAATATTGTCCATATTTTGAGTTAGAGCCGATGAAGTTTTCTATAATTATAATATAATTTGTCCAAAAGTAGTACAACACACTGTAAAAAATTTATTGAAAAAGCGCAGGTGGATGCATTACGAAATAATTGTATTCTCGGACCATTCTCCATTGCTATAACCCAAATTAGTTTTTTTTTTCAAAATTGAACACACTAAGATACATGTATGAGAAAAATCGGGAATTCAACTATTTTGTCATCTACATGTACTTGACCACAATATTTGTTCATAAAATCTGGCATCAGAACATTAATTTAAGGGAAAAAAATATTTTGTTACAACCATTTGTACCAATAAAGCTGGACCGTAACCAGTATGCAACTAATCTGACGTGGTCTCTTGATAATGAGCGTTTATGCATGAGTCTGTTGTTGTGTGTAGTCTGTAGACTAGTTGATTTTCGTACAAATTCGGAATTAGAAAATGTAAAGGTCATCTTCATGTGTATTTGGTGTATGGAATGATTATAGGGTGTTAATATAAAAATTGCAAATGATACAACTTTCCATAAGAGACCAAAGGACACATAAATTATCAACTATAGGTCACTTCTTGTTTACTTTATTTGTTTTTTTTCGACAATGATTGATGTATGTATTGATTGTAATGCTGGCTTGGTTTATTTGACCTTTGCCTCATTTTCATAATCATTGATTATATTGAGTTGTTCTGATACTTGTAGTGAAACTTTATCTTTTTGAAAGCAACATAAAATTAATCGCGAATGATGATTAGTCAAGTAGGTGAGACATTTCGGTTTGTGCACTCCTGTGAAAACAAAAACTAATGTGCTGAAAAATGTGACTACCATACATGTGGAAATATCTATGTATTTGTGATATATCCTGATACTTCTGTTTTGTATCGATTGTTGTAAGCACTATATTTTTAATTAAACTCTAATATTCTATATTTGGTGTTATTCACAAAACACAGCTATCGTGGTTTAAGTCAATATCGTTGTAACCCAAACAAATTTGTTTATTCACCATTATTATATTTGGTCTTACGGGAATTACAACGTCAATATTCAAGGTCTAAAGTTACGCTCAAAACAACTTTTCATCGTAAAATTACAAACAACATATAAGAAACACAATAACGACCACCAAAGACAGAATAACATAACCCTACCAAAAGACTGGAGTGATCAAAGTGGCTCCTGAACGGTATGCACATCATGTTCCACATTTGGCACTTGCCGTGTTTTTGATTCATATAAGTACAAACCTGGTTAGTCTTATTCACTAGAGGAAAAGAATGGCGTGAGTGTGGTTATTGATTGAAACATATTTTCTGTACATACGGTTATTTAACTCAAACATCATCTAATAAACGGTAATCTTATTTTCGTCCAAAATCCTGATAGGAAACGAAGCCTTGGGGTATTGTATTAATTGTTATATATACATATATTATTCATACGCTAGAGCTGCTAGAGTTGTGATCCTCAGGAAATGCAAATTCCCAATTGCGAAGTTGAAATCAACTCTTTTGTCGATAGAGTTCTGTTTTAAATCGATTATTATTGTCAATTTCTAGATAGTTGTCTGTTGTTTCCTTTTTGTTCAAGTTCGATTGGATAGATGCGGTCCATACAATCACCAAACTATTTATTGTAAGGTTACCATCTATATAGCAGATAGTGAATATTTAGGACGATACTTGAATCTTCATTTTTCTAATAAGGTTCTGTATGAATCCCCTATATATATATTCAACGCAATGATAGGTTTGAACGTAGTTTTCAATTTAGACTCGTTTATATTTTTTGTTTGGGCATGTATCATATTTTCCCTCCGGTTTATATGATCCGTTCATCCTATATTGACTCTTAAATTCAAGAGTTAATCTTAAATTGAGAGTAAATTATATGGCCTTCCAAATACCATTTCGATCCCTAACATCACTGAAGAGACATATATTGTCGAAATCTAGATCTGGTGTACTAAAGAAAAATTGACATCGAATGTTTGTGGCACAACATCGTAGCCACAAGTTAACTAATTGTTTTTCTGTGACGTATTAAATTTATATTCAGATCCATTTTGTTACATCTTGTGATAAAACAATTTTGGCAATCGCCAATGGCAGTCAGCAGGGTTAAAGAACATCAGTTGTTCGACCTGTTAGTCAAATGCATTTTGTTTAAATATACTTTTCACTTTTTTGGTCTTTTGGAAAATGTTGTTTGTGCTGTTTTAGACCCTTCTATAACGAAATTTGTTTGACATGCACACGTATAAAAATTGCGGTTTTTATTCAACGCAATCATAGGTTTGAACGTAGTTTTCAATTTAGACTCGTTTATATTTTTTGTTTGGGCATGTATCATATTTTTCCTCCGGTTTATATGATCCGTTCATCCTATATTGACTCTTAAATTCAAGAGACAATCTTAAATTGAGAGTAAATTATATGGCCTTCCAAATACCGTTTCGATCCCTAACATCACTGAAGAGACATATATTGTCGAAATCTAGATCTGGTGTACTAAAGAAATATTGACACCGAATGTTTGTGGCACAATATCGTAGCCACAAGTTAACCAATTGTTTTTCTGTGACGTATTAAATTTATATTCAGATCCATTTTGTTACATCTTGTGATAAAACAATTTTGGCAATCGCCAATGGCAGTCAGCAGGGTTAAAGAACATCAGTTGTTCGACCTGTTAGTCAAATGCGTTTTGTTTAAATATACTTTTTCACTTTTTTGGTCTTTTGGAAAATGTTGTTTGTGCTGTTTTTAGACCCTTCTATAACGAATTTTGTTTGACATGCACACGTATAAAAATTGCGGTTTTTATCCAACGCAATCATAGGTTTGAACGTAGTTTTCAATTTAGACTCGTTTATATTTTTTGTTTGGGCATGTATCATATTTTCCCTCCGGTTTATATGATCCGTTCATCCTATATTGACTCTTAAATTCAAGAGTCAATCTTAAATTGAGAGTTAATTATATGGCCTTCCAAATACCGTTTCGATCCCTAACATCACTGAAGAGACATATATTGTCGAAATCTAGATCTGGTGTACAAAAGAAATATTGACACCGAATGTTTGTGGCACAACATCGTAGTCACAAGTTAACCAATTGTTTTTCGGTGACGTATTAAATGAATATTCCGATCCATTTTGTTACATCTTGTGATAAAACAATTTTGGAAATCGCCAATGGCAGTCATCAGGGCTAAAAAAAACATCAGTTGTTCGACCTGTTAGTCAAATGCGTTTTGTTTAAATATACCTTTTCACTTTTTTGGTCTTTTGGAAAATATTGTTTGTGCTGTTTTTAGACCCTTCTATAACGAAATTTGTTTGACATGAACACGTATACAAACTGCGGTTTTTATTCAACGCAATCATAGGTTTGAACGTAGTTTTCAATTTAGACTGATATATATATACAACTCGTCTTAACATCAACCCAACAATGTTAGATCTGTAAATTTTGCTTTCGCAAATTTTTTATTCTTCCCTCGCCGGGATTCGAACCCATGCTACTGTGATATCGTGACACCAAATCGCCTGCACTGCAGCCGTCCCGCTAGACCACACGACCACCTTGGCTCTCAATAAAAGAGCTTTCGGTGGGCATGTGTTACCTTTCCACGTCAGTTTTAATCTAGAGGCGTACTACAGTACATGATATATAAGGTATGAAGATGTTATTGTTACAGATCAGCTAAATTATCTATAGTAAAGGATCCTACAAATTAATGTAAGATACAGTCACAGAAAATAATTATATTCATAAGTACGTCTGAGTCAGTGACAACCCTACAACAGATATATCCATCGGATCGCCATCAATGATGGTGATACATGGCTGTGTACATAATGTATATACAACTCGTCTAAACATCAACCCAACAATGTTAGATCTGTAAATTTGCCTTCGCAAATTTTTGGTTCTTCCCTCGCCGGGATTCGAACCCATGCTACTGTGATATCGTGACACCAAATCGCCTGCAATGCAGCCGTCCCGCTAGACCACACGACCACATAGTTGTATGTGTTGTTTCAGGTCTAACTGAGTTACATAACTGTACATGTATTGTAGAAATGACAGCACTTAAATATACGTATAAGCTAGCAAATACTACAAGGATAGCTCTAAATGGACAACCAATAGAAGAATTAGAATATATACATCAACTTACACCTCTGGACGGGAAAATTTATAGACTTCTGGGTCCAGATGAACATGCTGAGAATGGAATATCTGCCAAATCTAAATAATCGATGGTATCAGCTGCTGATCATATTGCCTGGGGTAGTAGTGTAGACAAAGAGGATTCAAAATATATTTCAACCTGTAAATCATTTGATGACGCTTTGTCGTTGTCATTGGGAAATACGCGCTTTAATGGGGATATTGTTAGTATTGACGTTGACCGCGCTCCGGTAATTGTTATCCATGTATATAATGAGCGTGTGAGAAAAGAGCTTATTCTCAAAGAAAATGTTGTCAATCCGGCTACAATCTTGAACTTCCATAAATATGCACGAGCCAAGAATGAACTTTTTTTGGTTGGAGATGTTCCACCTACCTTTGTGAAATTTGAAAGAAGTAAACAATTCCTTCCTAATTTCTTCTGGAAAATAGCACCTTAAAAATATTGACGCATTTAATAATGGATATCAGTTGTAATATATCATGTCCGCTAAGTTGCTGGAGCAACTAAATATCATTTATATAGAAGTCAATTTCGAAGTACCACTATATTTTAAGCCACTTTATATAAATATCAATGGAATCAACAGGATCATTTATATTTTCCCACTTTTTTAGTTCAAATAATTATTTCTGTTTTTCTAAAATAGCGCAGAATTTTTTGAAAGACAAAGCATTTACTATGGAATTAACAGATTCCGCTATGTTTGATTTTTTTTCTTACAAATCAAAATCTTTTTTTGTATATATGAGTTTCCCCGCCATTATGTAGATAACACTATAGATATAAGAAACGCCGTGAAAAAAAAATCAGAATTTGTTTATTGGCGGCCGATATATACACCTGGAAAAAAGTGTTGCAACACTTCCATTGCAAACAATGTAAAATGACATGATTGTAGAATGCAGAACTAGAGAGATGCATCATTAGAGATTTACTGAAAAAAAGTATTCAGGCTTTGTCTTTTGTTCTATACCAACATTTTATAAAAGTAATTTTTACAGCAAACTAAACATCTGATACAGATATCAATGTGTGCTATACTAGCCATTTCAAACAGTTCTGAATGAGTTTAATCCATAAAAATTAGTTGTTATCGCAGAACCAATGTTATGGGAAAAAAAGCGTCCTTTTTAAAAAAAAAACTATTTACGTGCAGCTGTTATGTCCTATCTATGTTGCAGTAATATTGGATGAAAAGCAAGTTAATCCCATAAATTGAATTTGAAACCATAAATGGATTAAAAGTATTTGGTTAAACCCAAATTATACACATTCTAGAATCATGTCATTTTACATTGTTTGCAAAGGAAGTGTTACAAATCTTTTCTTTTTTTTTCCAGGTGAATATATAGATTCTACCGCTGCATCGAATGTGATACGATATGTATCGTGTCTGGTATCCGATCAGTCGAGTTAACACTTGAATAAAACATACAAATTAAACAAAACAGTTGTTAAGCCTTGGTCATTATAAGCATGGTCAGTTTGAAGGAATAAGTGCATCGTTAGGTTTCTAAAATATATAATTCAACCATCGTGGTTAATAATAAAATGTTTTCATGACCAGTTGTGTGATCTTGCTATAAATAAATATTAAATTTCGTATTTTTTGTAAAGTTCATATTATATGGAAAAAACTACAATTCTTGATTCTTGGAGTGTTAAGATTAAATCGGCATACCTTGGCATATTTCGCTACTCTATGTTGTTAGATGTACGAATTTGGGTAAATTTCTTTTTGTCTATGTTTATGGAGGGTTTAAAGTGCCAGTATAATATTCGTTATACATATAGGGAATTCCTTCCGGAGACGCTTAAATGGAAATGAAACCCCTTTGGTCTTTCGAAGTCCATAAAATTGAATAATCATTTAACTATGTATGTATACGAATCGTATCAAAAGGATTTCCGAAAATTTTACCCAAATTCCTTTTGATGTCACTCATATCTTTTTACTTTTTAACTGTGTGTATAATTCTATGTAGAGTGATCTGACCAACACAATTTGTGTTGGAATTTTTTTGATATCGCATTTATATATAGGAAGTCTACAAGAATATCAGAGGTTATGGACATTGAAAGAAAAGTGGTGTCTCACTCTTTTTTCAGCGTTTTCTGGTAGGATTTCACTATATATTATAATTATAAAATTGTTACTTTGAGCCCTCCATAAACATAGAAGAAGAAAAGTTTACCCTAATTTCTTTTGATTTCTCTCATATCTATATATTAACTAACGTTATGCATAATTTCAATATGTGGTGACTATGTGGAACGCATCTATCCCATCGAACTAGAGATAAATTATACTACAGGTATATTAAGTCGGCCGCATATCTTGACTTACATCTAGAAATTGACAATCAATGAGGGTCGGTTGAAAACAAAACTTTACGACAAAAGAGATGATTTCAGCTTTTTAAATGTGAACTTTCCAATTCTAAGTAGCAACATTCCAGCAGCACCTGCATACGGGGAATATATCTCCCAATTGATACGATATTCCCGTGCTTGCATTTTCTATCATGATTTTCTTGATAGAGGGTTGTTCCTTACAAGGAAGCTATTAAACCAAGAGTTTAAAATGGTGAAGTTGAAATCATCCCTTCTTACATTTTATGGACGCCATTGTTAGTTGAGCGTTATGGAATACCCGTTTCACAAATGATATCGGATATGTTCCTTCCGTCGTAACTACAATCCTCTTACATTTACAGGATCTGTCATTAAATAAGCAACACGACGGGTGCCACATATAGATCAGGATCTGCTTACCCTTCAAGAGCATCTGAGATCACCCCATGTTTTTTGGTGGGGTTCGTGTTGCCTATTCTTTAGTTTTCTATGTCGTGGCGTGTGTACTATTGTGTGTCTGTTTGTCTTTTTTTTATTTTTAGCAGTGGCGTTGTCAGTTGTTTTTTTTCGATTTATGAGTTTGACTGTGCCTTTAATATCTTTCGTCCCTCTTTTATGAAGATTGGTTTATCAGGAAGATCTCACCAACGTCCTGAGTCTCCTTTCGTGTATTTAGTTTGCATGTTTAGTCAATCGAAGATATATTTTTTTACATCTTTTCAAAACTTACTTGAGTGGTCGTTAAGTTTTCTTTCTTGAAATAGCATCTGTTGAAAGTACATATTTGATATATATTGTATTGATAAAAATCTATATTATATAAAGGGAATATGCGATTAACATAAGGATTAAATCTGAGTACAACATTTATTTAAGATAACTTGAATTGGTCACACAAAGATTTTCTATTTCTCTCTTTTCCTCTTTTTAATTATCACTATCAATATATTTATGTAACCGAATGAGAGGCACAAGATACAAGAGGGACATTGAAGCTCGTTGAAACGACAAACAGACAAATAATGGTGCACCAGACACAATATAGAAAGCTATAGACTAAGCAACACGAACCACCACCGGAAACTTGGGTGATCTCAGGTGCGACGGAAGGGTTAGAAGATTGTGCTCCACATATTTTCAAATAACGAGCCGATCATGACTCTACATATATATATAAAAAATGATAAAAAAAGACCCAAAAATGTTTTAAAAAATGAGCCCCTATAAATTTACGTATTAGTGTCTCAATTATTCAGATATATTTTACCTATTTGTAACAACAAAAGCGACACAATTATTCGATTATTTAAAGCAAATAATATCCATTACAAAAGTATGATAATATGAAATTATTCGCCTAGTTTCATGATTGAATGTTTGATTTTATCATTAAAAGACATATTGTTTCCCTTAATCACTAAGTCACAGTATGAATTAAGAACTTCACCTTTTGGGTAACACATAAATTATATTTCAATGTTATCAATGCCAACTATTGTTTTTTGATACCTTCGTTTTCATTTAAAAGACCTTACAGACCTTAATATCTATAGTGAAATAATCATACGTTAACAAAGGTTGTGGATTGAAAAGCTGTAACGAAAAAACATCAATAGTTATAACATACTGTATAAAAACCACTAGTTATGCATATATATTTATGGTATTAATTTCAAAATGTTATAGTTTAAGAACATGCACTCCAAATACAATGCTCTTATCTGTATTATTACGAAGTTAGTGATTTTATTGTGTGCGACCAAAACAGTTAGTGTGATTTTTTCTTTATTTGCTTACATTCAAAATGTTCTAATTTATTAATAGGGCTCAAAATTAAAAATCTCATCCTGGTACCTTTGATAACTATCTGAATAGGCATTAAGTTTGACATTTTCTCACATTCAATAGTTCTCAATAATTTATGTTTTTAGTGGAGGATGTCGGAGTGCACGGCGAAACCTTCACACCTTTAATAAGAAAAATGACAATTCTAGTCAATTAAAATTCAAAGAGAGTGCATCTCCTGACTTGAGACAGGCACAAATATACAGAATTTGGAGAAGTTATCCATTTTAGAGGGGTCCCAACCCTCCCCTAACCTGGTACAGTGGAGTAACAACAATACATTAGAACGAATTATAAGAATTGACTGAAAAAAGTCTTAATTAGTTATCAAATGTACCAGGATTATAATTTACATCCTCAGATGGATACATTTGAATATTGTCATTTATTTTACTGACATGTTTAATTGTCAAACATTGTTTGCAAGAGAGAATTTCCAAGAACACATTTCTGCGATCAACCAAATATATATAGAGGTACGTCTAATTATGTTTAAAGCAATTAAGGTGGCTCGGGACTATTCGACTGCGCATAATTTCACGCATGCGCACGAAAAGTTTGTGTAGTAATTTCACTATTATTTTTTTTAATTTTTGATTGATTAAAAATGTTAAATTATAGAACTTTTGTCCCTAACAAATTATTATCGTTATTATGTGTATCTGTGAAAGACTCAAAATGACATTTTACCCAATTTCACCATTTTCCCGCCAAACTTTTGGGTTCAGGCCAAATATTTTTTTTTCTTTATCGGTGAACTATGTTTTTTATTTGCTCATTCTTTGAAGCAATATTTCAGCTTTTTATATTACAGTCTTGGACCAAGTGTCATAGAATGTTTTTTTGATATTTCGATAAAAAAAATACATCAACACCTCTATATTCCCTATCATTTCATTGAAAAAAGGTCCCTTTTACATACCTCTTTAAAAGTGATTTTTTGAACTTAAGGTGGTATTGGTGTCTTCCTCCATCTTGGATTGTACAAAACAGAGAACCAAAGGTCCAGATTTTCTATCAAGTTTGCAAAATTTTATGCAGGAATGCAGATATCTAATGTGAACTTCATTTAAAAAAACCAATTTATAAGAATATAACTTATAAATATTAATATTTTGGCAAATGTTGATTATTTTTGGTTGTTTTTAAAAAATAATTCAATTGGCATTTTAAGGGGAGGTAACTCTAAAAAGGAGCATTTTCTGAAGGATTCTACATGGAATTTTCCTATTTCGTATTTTAGCCAGAAAAAATCTTGCGGTGACCCTATGTTTTCTTTTGATATTCTCAAAGCATTGTATGAAAGCTATCTTTTCCTTAAGTATTTAAAAATTCTATTTTGTTTAGTTTCTAATCACAAAATGGTGTTTTTTCCTGTATAATTCATACGAAATGTGTCATTTTGTCACGTCCTGTAGCTTGAGAAAATGCGCGGTGACCTATCATTTTTATTATATTTTTCAAGATATATCAATAGATACTACGTTTTGGCAAAGTATGAACAAATTCTATCATTTTTATTTTAGACTCCCATACCACCTTAACTGGTCCTTTTTTCGATTGATTTGATTTACTCTCTATAAAGATTAGAATAACAAAAATACCGCACTTCTGATAGAAACTTCGAATAGGCCCGAGCCACCTTAAGTGAAGAAATACTTTAAATTCACATAGACATAAGAGGGAGAATTTAAATCCATTGAATACCAGATACACACGTATGAATAAAAGACTTGACGACCTTTGTGTTAGTATACATATGAAACGAAAGTAGAATTTCCTTTTGACGAAATGGACATTTTCATAACGTAAAAGGTAATCCTAAGTATTTACTTTTTTATGGAAAAAAAGAGTTTTATATAATATTATATGGGATTGGTTACAAGTAAGTACACTTTTGACCAACTTCCAGGCGTATCAAAGAGGCATCTTGTGACAGATAATTATGTGTCTTGCGCATTTTCAAATTGTTGAATTTCTGATATTTGTATTTTTTGAGTGGACCCCTCGGAACTTCTCTCATTTTGGAATCTTCTGAATCTGGTAATGGGTAAAGGAATAATATGTATTACACGTATATGAAATTCCTTTTGGTCCTCATCTGGAAATTAGACTAAAAAAAAACATATGGTATTTTTTTTGGTATATTCCATATTGTTTATCTAGTGCGTGCAAGTCAGGAATATGACAGTTGTAAACTGTTCGTTTGATGAGTTTGATTGTGTCGTTTGATTACTGTAAACTGTTTACTATTTCTTTTATTGAAAACAATTATCAACGGACTGAAGAAAATTATTGAAATCAATAATAGTATAAAAAAAAACACAGAAAAACGGTGTTATTTAAAACAAGCTTATTTGTAAGATGCACTTATGTATTTTTTAAACACTATGACTGAAACTTTAGATTTACGTTAGTGTGATAGTCAATACTGAAAGTAACTTGATAATCTACTCCAATATATTTTGTGTATACTACAAGCTATTACTATTATTCCTTTCTTCCTTTCTAATATTTATAACTAACAAATTTGAATCAATTTAAACAATGAAGTAAACAATATCTAACAATGAACTTCCTTTCTGTGGGCTCGGAATGAAGAAAAAAATTGTTAATAATTTTTTTATTAAAATTAAAATGATAGAAACATCATAGAAATAATACAGTATGCTCAGTGTAGATTTTTTAGAACACCAGCGCAAAGAGGGCTATTGTTAGTAGTATGAAGGAACATGATAAAGTAACGGAATTCAAACGAAACGTCCAAAATAAGATGGCAAACTCAAAATCTCAAACATATCAAGCAAATGAATAACTGTCATAGTTCTTGTATCGGTACAACCATGTGTGTAAGAGAATGTTCTACATGTATATAAGCCAGAATAGAGATATTGGAAACGTATATCTCAATATTTTTGTTTGCCCGGCTAACAAAAATGAAAGGAAAAGATTGACACCAAACTAACTAATGATCAGACAAAATGTTGTTAAAGCAAGATACTGATTTACAGCAACACAAAAACGACAATCAGACAGCTTTGCTATTTCATAAAATGCATCAACAGTAAAAATACTGCATCTTCCCGACCATAACTTCAACATATTTAAACACTTAATTATTTCTTCAAACATGTTTTTTTACTGTTTATGTATTCTCGTATTTCTTTTTATCTTGTCATGTTTTTTTATTTATTTATTCTTTTATTACATATTTATATTTATATATATATATATATATATATATTTCGTCTTAATAACAGCTAAACAATGTTAGATCTGTAAATTTGCATTACCAACTTTTTGGCTTTTCCCTAGCCGGGATTCGAACTCATACTGTTTAGATGTCGTGGCACCAAATAGCGCTTCACAATGGCTGACGCACTTTACACTTGACCACCTATGCTCTAAAAATAAATCTTCCAGTGCCAACTTTAAGTTAAAAGTTTTAATTCGGGGATGGTAATATATTTATGCCTTCATGATTCCGATGATCCTTGATGATATGTGAACCGTAAATAGTTACGAATAGATCCTGCAATTAAACTTTTTTTATTTGAATTTTTTTAGCACTTCAGTGTTGACATGAATATCAATTATATGGTCATTTTTATTAATTTCCTGTTTTAAAAACTTTGAATTTTATGGAAAAACTAAGAATGTTCTTATCCCAGGAATAGATAACCTTAGCCGTATTTGGCACATTTTTTTGTAATTTTGGGTCCTTACTACTCTTCAACTTTGCACTTGTTTGGCTTTATAACTATTTCGATCTTAGCGGCACTGATGAGACTTATGTAGACGAAACGCGCGTCTGGCGTACTAAATTATAATCCTGGTACATTTGATTACTAATTAAAGCGACTACCCCAAAACCGTCACTTGAAGTGTACCCCATGAACGGGCTAAAATACAAAAATGTTGCAATAGAAACTTTTAACGACCACACGGAAATAAAAATATAAATATTTTTTATCATTTAAAACAATTTTCATCCGTATGTTATTCGGAACATTAAACCCGTTAATTAAGCGTCTTTTTCTAGGTCAGTTCTAGTACCATAGGTCATCAAGTGGTTTGACGTGTCAACACTAGTTCATATGGAATAACATGCCAGGTATCGACAAAGCTAAAAACATTAAATTGTAATAAAGTGCTTTATCATATACTCAGACTAAATAACATATGATTTTTACCGAATGATAATAGCATTAAATCAACATTAATTCAATATTTTTCGAATTGGTGCTTAGCGGGCTGATATGAAAAGTTTATCACATGCTTCGAGTGTTATCACATGCCTTTCCGTAACGTTATCGCATGGCATTCCGGTGATACTCGGCAAATTCCGGAAAATATACCTCAATGCTACATTTTCACTAAAAAACTTACAAAGTAGTGTACAATCTCAATTTTATTAACAAAACAATTATTTGGATAATGGAAAGTATATTTTGTAAAATAATAAATAATAAAAAAAAAATTAAAAAAAAAAATTATTAAATAAATGCGGTTTTTTTTAAGTTTCAAATATTAATTTAGAAAGTTACGTTAAAAAAGTTTTATTTTTCAAACAGTGTTCATTATGCATATTTTTTGAATCATTTCTTTTGTCATTTCGTCCATATTAAAATGTTTTTTTCTGTTTAGTCATCTGATAGAAAGATTTCATATCGAATGTATTAAATTTGGGGTCCGACGTCCGCGAACTTTCCACTCTTTGAACTTTGATTCGGGAACCACGTAAAAGGATCAATACATCAATCTGTGATTTTTCACCATTGTTGAAGCATATGATAAAAAGATCATAACATGTCATTTTTCATATCGCATGTATTATCAGCCCTCTGTCAATATCTGCCCTCGAGCCATGCGGCTCTTGGGCTGATATTGAACATAGGGCTGATAATACATGCGATATGAAAAATGCCATGTAATAATCTGATATTATTGTTCAATCGTTTCATTCATTTCGAAATGTTTATTCAATATGATTGAATATAAAAAGTTTTGCACATGTGTTCAATTTGCGTCATTGAAACAACTTTCAGATGACCAAAAATTGACAGACAACTAGATGTTGAAATCTGGTTTCCAACATTTAGCAATTGTCAATTATATATAATAAATATATTGTAGAAATGACTTCTCTAAAGTTGTCGCAGAAGCTAGCAACAACAACATGTATGACACTAACTGGACAGCTAACAGAAGTAGTAGTACCTGCAGTTCAAGTTACACCTTTTGACGGACAAGTTTATAGACTTCTAAGGCACGATGAAAATGCTGAGTTTGGAATATTCGCTAAAAACAAATTGTCAGTGGCGTCAGCTGTTTTCCATGTTGCCTGTGGTAGTTATCAAGAAAGTAAATATATTTCAACCTGTTTAACCTATATGGACGCTTTTAACATTTCAAAGAAAAATCAAGACCTAAATGGAGACATTGTGAGAATTGATGTTGACAACGCTCCAGTGGATGTTATTAATGTATGGGATGAAAATGTCAGAACACTTCTAATTCACCAGGAACTGATTGTTAATCCGACAATTCAGTTTTTTTATCCGGAAATTTTCTTTAGATTCAATGCATTTGCAAAAGCCAACAATGAAGTACTTTTAGTTGGAGATGTTCCAGCGAGTTGTGTGACAGTTATGACAAACAAAAAAGATCTTCCTAATTGCAATGGAAGAACAGCATGATCAATATAAATAAATTGACTCATTAGATAATGGATATTAGTTGCATTATTCATCAGGGTAGTAGGTAGCCAATATACCAATAGTAATTCGTCAAAATATATTTCAAACAGTTAAAACTTTAATGAAGTTTTGTCGATTTGTTTAATAAATTGCTTCCTAAATAAGCATCTTGCTAGCATTGATGTTGATAACGCCTCGGTATATGTTATACATACGTGGGATCTTACTGTGAAAAAAGAGCTACATGATGCAGCCACTATCTATAACTCTTAATCACGTGCAAATTCCAACAATGAAGGCCTTTAATTTGGAGATGCCTTATCAATCCTTCCTATCTGCTCAGGAACCAGTAGATCGCAGCATAATCTATATACATTTATTGGCCCATTATCAGATCTATTGATAATAACCCCGGCAGAATTCCTTGAGCAATCATAAATAAGATAAAAGTAACTAATTCAGAGTAGCAGTTTGATTATTGCCAATTTAAATTAATATTATACAAATATAGCCTTTGTATGAGGTCGATACAAGGATATATTGACCTGAAAGAAGTATATTGACTGAGGACGAAGTCCGAGGTCGATATACTTCTTTGGGTCGATATATCCTGTATTGACCTCATACAAAGGCTATATTTGTTATATTATTAATTTCCGACCATATTTGTATCAAAATCGTCATTTAGGTTTGCTGAAATTTTATAAATATTACATCAATTTGTCTCCTTGACAATAACAACATATTAGTTGTTATTTAATTTACTTTTTTTTTTTTTTTTTTTATATATCTTATGTATTTGAACATTTTTTCCGTCAAATTATTGATCACAGATATCATGTGTTTCAAAACGTTAAACAATATCCTGAAATTCATTACATGACGTCACAAGGTATTTCGGTTTTTAGATATTCTAAAAATAGCCGTGCGATATGCATTTTGCCGGTCAATATGCTTTTTGCTATACGCCGTTTTCTCTCTACCTTCCAAAATATAGTTTAACATGTGACTATGCCTAAACGAATCAAATTTGTTAAATAATACGAATTAATAATATTAATGAATACAGCCAAGTCGTTTTTATTTTCAACATTTTTGTCAGTTTTATGAACTATCAAGTATGTATAATGTATTAGCGGTTCAAACGACCATCTCCAAAATTAGTATACCTTTTCATACTATTCATGCTATTTACGTGCTACATGTTGTTTGCTTATCCTTATAGCGTTCCTTGAATAAAACATTTGAAAGTTTGGGAATTGCGACTGGTTCATTTGGAAATACACAATTCATTTTGCTCTACAAAAACGTTGATACGTTAAACCAAGGGATTCTCAAAATTTCCATTATGTATTTCAATCCCTAACTCTCCTAAACTTTCTACACCTTTTTAACTTTTTACATTTCAGCGTACTTAGTACGTCTGGCGTACACAATTGAAATTCTGGTATCTATGAGAAATAATGTATCACCCTCTAATTCACAAGAACTGAAAATTTTAAGAAAATATAATAAGGAAACATTTAACAGTTTCTAACAAACAAACATACTCAATGAGTGCTATTTTAACATAAATCTTAATATGTGGACATGTTCATAGTATTACGCGAGATCTCAAGAAAAAATCAAATAGTTCTTTTAAAAATTTGTACTTCACCGTAATTGTTTACATCCCTGATCCTAGGTCTTTCTGGTTCCCTTATTGACAATTATACCAGACTCTTATTTCTTGGTTCATTTTAGGGTATTCCTATCTTCTTCACCAAGAAATTTGAGGTCGTTGTATTTTAATCCTAAAGCTATAAAAGAAATGAGACATAGCTAGGCAATCGAAGTACCATATATTAACAGAGAACATTATTCATTACCAAAGGAGTTAGTTAAACCGCTGGGATAATTTGCATGTTTCAAAACCGACCCCCTCCTGTATAGAAGCTCCTGTATCCGTCAATTTCAAATGATATAATGTGTAACACGTTGCAAGTTTTTATGGATCGCATTTGGAAGTTAAAAAAAGAAATTGTATATTGCACACATCAGGTTAGCATTCTCTTTTGGTCAATTTTCTGTAAAAACTAAAAAGTTATCCTTATAAGGAAAGGTATATTGCAGGTTCTTCCAAGTGTTCCACTAAACCCCCCCCTTCTAAAGTTCCTATTGCTATACTCACTGCAGTCAAAGAAGGACTTCAGACATATTCCGAAACAGAGGATATCACTGCCATGCTGGACTTTTTAATTGACAACGTATTTATTGAATTTGGAGGTTTGGTCTTCCAACAGACTATTTGGAATCCCAATTGGTACTACATGTAATTGCGCTCCTCTACTTGCAGATTTGTTTTTGTATTCCTATGAATCAGAATTTATCCAAGGGCTTGTACAGAAAGGAGAAAAGAAATTAGCCCAGTCTTTTAATTTCACCTTTTGGTATATTGATGATGTACTGTCTCTTAATAATAATATATTCAGTGATCACTTACATTTAAAGTCATAAGAAACGAGTGACCGGTGAAAAATAATGTTCTTCCAATTCTTGAACCAATGCATACAAACATCATAAACTTAGTCTTCTGTGCTCGAATTTATCATTTTTTTCGTGTAAATTTCGTATAATTGTCAATTTTTTGTTTCAATCGGTCAGTGTTGTTGTGAAAATATGGCAGGTAATTAAAGTTCGTGTTTTGAAGCCGAAGTTTAACGATTGTCACCTGTTTGTCAACAATTGACGAAAAATAAACAAAAAGCATGGAAATTGAGCACGTGTTTAACATGTAAATTCAGATAATAGTTTATTTTAAGGACGTCCATGCGTATTGTGGTCACCGGATTTTTACGAGATGGGTCACACTGAGGTCACCTTGCATACGGAAAATATGTCGGGCCCCCGGGAATTGCTTGCTGGAAGGAAGCTATTCAAATAAAGTAAACTTCTTCTAAATAAGAATAAATTAAAGAATTTTCTTCAGAAAAAAGTATATGTACATAAGTTTTATAATGAAAACTATCCATTGAGTTATAAAAATCATATGCATTAATTTTTTTTGATTTGAGGTTTCTTATGACTTTAATACAAATGTATATTCCAAGTGAACTTGAAATTAAAGATACTACCGACACAGATAAATCTGCTTCATATTTAGACTTTTTTCTCGAAATGACTACTGATTGTAGGTTGAATACCAAAATTTATGACAAACGCGATGATTTTAATTTTCCTATAGTTAACTTTCCATTTCTGTGTAGCAACATTCCAGCGGCATCAGCATAAGGAGTATATGTGTCTCAATTGATACGTTACTTCAGAGCTAGCTCAAAGTACGTTGATTTTGTAGAACGAGGAATACTGCTTTCTCAAAAGTTGCTAAAACAGGGCTATGAACCAATCAAATAAAGGTCATCCCAAAGAAATTTTACGGTCGCCATCATGAGCTGATTGCCCATTGTGACAAAAGTGTGTCAGAAATTATACATGATATTCTTCCTCAGTCATAATAACATCATTACCGAACTGAACAAAGAAATAACACGACAGGTGCCGTATACGGTGCATGAAAGGTTTACCCTTCCTGAGCACCTGATTTCACTCCCGGTTTTCAGTGGAGTTCGGTTTGTTTTTTATTTATTATTCATAATTGTTGATGTAAATGTCCTTTTGTTTTTATATGCTTTGTTTACTACTTGGTTTTGATTGTTATCGTCTTCATATGTCTAACTGCGTTTCCATTGTTATATTTTTACATTATCTAGTGATAACGACATACTGATTAGTTTCCATATGTAACGTTGTTTCATATGTCTGTAAGTAAGGACCTTCTTTCTTGCACCCATGTTTGACTCCTTGGTAACATTACTACAGGAATATGGTCGAAAGGGCTCACTTCCTTGTCCCCATACCTGTTTTCTGGTTACAGCGCTACAGGAAAAGGAAACGTAAGGACCTATTTCTTTCTCCCATATTTGTGTTCTTAGTAAGATTTCTTCATTATATGATCATTAAATCGTACATTCTTATCCTCATTTCTGTCAAGTTATTAAGGGCATACGTGCACTCCTGATCGACAATTCACACCAACCACTTTCCGTGTTTTCAAAGAATTAATTTCATTCAAGCTGCACACATTTTGCCCAAAGAGAAGAAATCACGAAGCTAAATATACTTATCACTCTTGAAACCACTAATCTCATATGGTTATATTTTCGAGTTTTAGAAAATACTGTAGCTGATGTGACGTAAAATGTCAAAATATAACGTCAAACAGTTATGACGTCATCCAATAATTATGTTACATCGAACGCCTATCTATGCAAAAAAGAGGGACGAAAGATACTAGAGGACAGTCATACTCATAAATCGAAACTGCATGTGTCACCATAGCAACAACTTCAAATTACCTTAACTTTTGAGTTCACATATAGAAAGAGGGGAAGTTGAACCAGGACCGCCCCAGATTAACTCCACCTAGATGAGGCGTAATTTTAATCCGGGGTTGCCCAGAGTTTGGGCGTTCCTACTACCTTAATTTAACTAGAATTAACTAATTCGAGTTGAACCCGGTTTAAGGTGAGAGGTACATAAATGAACGCCTCTACCGGAAAACGGGAACATCGGCTTGTGTTGCTTTGAGAGTTATCTCTCGTACACCAGAAAAATATTTTCAAGATGTCGGAATAATGGTCAATTTCGTGGAAGAGTATTGAATGCATCTCATCAAAATATAGCTTAAATTGAAGAATGTAAAATGAAATATCTTATAACAATTAAACAGTGCTTTCCTCCCATGAAGATGAAAGAAACTTGGCATGTTGTGATGGCCGAAGAGCGACTGAGTTGGGTTTACTAATACTAGCTGACCAACCTAACTCTTGCATATAAATTATGTTTCTTCAAAACTGTTTAAAGTACAAAGAATGGGTCTCGGAACTATTTTGTTTATACTTGTGGGTAACTGTCCATACATTAACTTACTATCCGCCGGTAATCGGCAAAGATCAGCTCTAGAATTAAAAAATCGAGAATGTTGATATGTGACGTGAAAACGAAATGTAGTATATTGATAAGAATATCATAAACACGTACATGCATTACACGCGTCAACTCCCACAATAACAAATTAAAGCGTACACTATATATTGTCATTTTATTTATTGAAATTCCATAGCAAATTTAAACTTTGTCACGGGATTACATTCAGTCATTTGCATTCAAGGAAATAAATTTTCCCAAAACAACTGTCAACGTGAGTGAGAACGGCTAGGACGTATTCAATGCTCGACACAAAAAAGAGGTTAATACTAATATTTTTTTATTTGATATCCCTGTTATAACTGTTATATAACCATTTTCTCATATAAATATAAACATAAATCTTTCTTTACAGTGCGTTCTTTCACGTCCGCGATATTGTCTATAAATAGGGGAATTTGAAAATGAAAGTGACAATAAACTTGAACGAGAATCGTAATGACTAACGGTGAGTGGGGCCTTCCGCATGAACAAACGGGAACTCCGAAGTAAAACTGTCTTTCAAAATGAACGAAAATTTAAAAGAAATGAATACACGTTGCTTTTCAGTCAATTTAAATTGAATGGAACATTGTGAATTACAAGCTTCCAGCATGAAAAAGCGGCAAGGGAAAAATATAGATCCGCTGATTGAAAATAATGGCTTTACCGCCACTTCAAAAATAAAATTATTAGCAAAGTATATATATAATATATATATATATTATACTGAAGATATAGAAAGAGGTAGGGCCAAATTGCCGGGGATTTTTTTCACAGAAGGACCAATTTCAAAAAGTGTCGACAGAATAAAATTCACTATAAAAACAAAAAATAAAAATGCTTTTTGATCAATATCTCGATATAGTTAATTTAACCATCAAAAAGGATGAAAGTCCAATCTGCGGATATTCGTGTGTTTTTAGGTGGGAAAAATAGGAAATCCCCGCAGAAGGACATTTCAAAACAAACAAAAAGTTATGCTTTTTATGACTGTTGTTATTCATACTACTTTAGAGTCATTCTGGTTCATTTTGACTATATAGTTTACTAGTATATCATTTTACATGCATCAAAGAAAAAACAATGTATCGCTTATTGTGTGCATTCTTATGACTTTCCATACTCTTGACCTACTTTCTAATTATGTGTTCACATTTATTACATATATCCAAGGGACAACTGTCGTCAACCTGATGTAGGTGCCTGTTCATAACCAATAACACGAGAATTAATTCTATAGAAATGAAGACTACATGTTGCAGGTGTAATATACACATAACTTAAAATAAGGCCATTGTATACAAGTTTCAAAACAACAAAAAACAATGTTTCGAAACCTTTTTTGAACATGGTATTATATGTAACAAATGCAGTCAACAACAACTTTGTCGCCAATTCACAAACTGTATAGTTACTAGTACTGAAATGTTTACCATCGTCTTTACACCGGTACCTAAGTCATCTGAAAATAAAACTACACAAAAGAACAAATTAGTTACACTACAAATCATGATTGTAGGTAAAACATCAAGAAGCTGTTGTATCTGTATCACAACGTAGGGGCCGATTTCTTAAAATGACAGAAAAGGCTATATAACATGTGTTAGTAACACAGGGTGATCTATGACCAACTGATGTAAGATGTTCTTCGGTTTAAATATATACATGTATTATCTGATCTTATATTATAGACGAAAAAAACTTAAAAGACCATGCAGGACAAATACAGATATACATATATTCAGAATGAAAACAATCACGGTTTGAATTTGTTCGATATTATTTGGATCCTTGACAAGTTACAAGGTGCCATTGGCACCTTGCATAAAGGATGTTAATGATAAAATCAATTTTAAAAAAATCATTAGTCTTGGCCTTGTTTTTGTAGGAATACCTGTTCAAGGTATGAGAATAGATGATGCGACGTATTTTCATGTACTATAATTAGCATCTATCGGGCTATTTAAAATATGTGATTTACCTATCTTATCGAATGAAACAAATTGCCGGGAAATTGGCTCTACCTCTTTCTGTTTGCATCAATCAATTCATTATAAATTGCGCAAAAATTTTGGTATTACAGTTATTTCGATTTCAGTGGATACTGTTTATATACATGTGCAAATGCTGCTATAAAAATTTAGAATTAGAGGTTTTTTGTTGTTTTTTTTTACGTAAAATCTAGACTGGATACATTTATCTGAGCTTCATATAACGTGTGTTCAAAGTCTATGATGAACAATTTATAACAACACATAGCTGAGTGGGGGATAGAGCAGATTGGTACCCCGAGAAAACATTGTCAACCGCAGCGAAGCCGAATAACAAAAAAAACCAAAAGAAAAATAAGTTGGAATTTATATGCATTTGTTTTTAGATATTCTGAATTTCACATCTATGCAGTGTCCGCACTATAATAACGGAACAAAACCAACGATGGAGAAAAAAGTAGGATAATATGCAACAAACTTTGAAATATTCTTTGTGTTGGTCTTTTGCCTATAATTCACATTTATCCCACACCTCCTTTCGTTTCATATTAAACACACTACTTAAGTTTGCAAATGACCAGTACTATTTAGATCGAAGTATGTGTTCATGTTTATGTTGTGTTCTCGTGTCATTGAACCATAATTTTATATATTTCATATGCATGACCTCCTGCAACTATCGGAGGATTAAAATTTAAATGTTGTGATTTTTGTATGCACACGCGGAGGGGGCATTACTTTTAACACTTCTCCGTCTGTCCGTCCGTCGTACCGTCCAAAACTGGTTTCCGTTCTCTGACTTTAGTTTGCCTCAACCAAATGTTAGATGACTTATACACAATGCTGATTACCAAAAAAAATCACAGATCTAGTTAAAATTTTGGTGGCGTCACTTTTAAAGTTTTTTAGTAATATCACTTTATTACATCATATGCAAGCGGGCGCATCTTCTGTGTCCCATTGACACATTTCCCCATTAATTTACCATTGTTTGTCTTTTGGCCGTTTTTCGTTTTTTACATGATATTGTCAGTATGTTTTCAGCTTATAAGTTTTTCCGTTGCGCGGTATATTTCGCCTTCAATATTGTGAAGCAGCAAAATTGTGGTCGAAAATGTGAACATTGAATGTATATCGTCATTCGGAGAATCTATTTTAATGACAGATCTTTTATCGTTTCTGTTCAATAAGTTTATAAACATACGTCCTTAAACATTGTTTTTTTAATATTTCCAGAAATACGTTATAAATACTTAGGACCTCGTACAATCACTGGAAAACAATAATAGGTTTTTCCAGGCAGGATAATATGCTCATCATATAGCGCATTTGAATAGCCAAACAAATTATAATGAGGCAGTCGTTGTCTTTACAATTCTGCAAAAAATAGCCTTGACGTTGCGTTATCCTTTCGGCGACGTCAAGATTTCTCTCTCTTTTCCCGTCAACAACACCCTTTCAACGGCTGATATATGAAAAAAGAGTTCGGTAACCCCATGAAAATTATATATCAAAAGGAAAGGAAAATAACACCTTAAAACCATTTGATTTTTATAGAAAAATCGTAGGATTGGTTTAAACTGCAGAATAAATCGAGCTTGAAATTTCTTTTTTTTTTGGTTCAAATTTGACGTTATGTTTATGTACTTTATGTTGTTGCATTATCATTTTCAAATGCCTGGAATTCGGAAATTAGATCAGTGACCAACTTAAATTTTTCGATTTTCCATTATCTTTTAATAAGTTCTACGTGCATACAATTTCTTTTTGGAATCGCAGAACAAGCCATTTACGTACTTGTTACCTTAATAAGGCATAATGTGAACAGATATTTTTATCGATTCTCATAAAAATTGAAAAATTGGTTTATAAATAATTAATTTTATCCTTTTGAGAAGATAATATAATTCGGTTTTCATGCATAGCCTTTTTCTAAAAGGTTTCCTTTTAAATGCTTTATGTAGGTCATGATATCTCACTTAAGTATTTGACACCAGTTTGCAGTTTACGGAATAAAGTGTAGGTTATGGTGTTCTGTTCTGTTTTCTGTTTGTGCGTATGTGTATCTTGTTTGTGTTCGTTTTAGAGGATGTCACAGCTTACATGTATGTGTCCTTAATGAATTAAGCAAATTTAAGAAGGCAAACGTCTTCTCCATTTGAATTCTGACATAATAATTTGCACCCATATTTTATGTAATGTATCCGTTTTTATTCTTTACTTAGTCACCACTTCTGTTTTATCACGTATTTCTATTATATAGTTATTTCACATATTGCATAAAATTAACTGTTGACAAAAGTATGAATTATTCTAAATAATTAGGATGTTCTTATCCCAGGCAAATAAAGCACGAACTTGAAGAGCATTGAGTCCCAAAATTCATAAAAATTTTGCCAAATACAGCTAAGGTAATCTATGCCTGAGGTAGAAAAGCCTTAGTATTTCAAAAAAATCCAAAAATTTGTAAACAGTAAATTTATAAATATAACAATATCAATGACAATTTTTGTCAGCACAAAAAGTGAAACATTGGCTATATAGAAACTCTTTCCTTTTTATTTGCTTCAAATATTGATTTACAAATAATAAGTATAACGCTCAGGATAAAATTCGAATATCACGGCCCAGGCCATGTGTACATTTCCAACAATCTATGGCTTCCATGAATTATTTCGATTCTAATAGGACAAATACGGTCATTACTAGGCGAGGGTGGTATGATGTGTGTGTGTGGCTGTTCTTTTTTGCTCCCTGTTAGATAAACTGCTCAAATATCTTTATAAATATAAAACTTGCGTATGTTATTTCGTGAATAACTTCTAGACAAAATCTTTTTAATTCTTTAAATGATCAAACCCAACAATTGCCAATTTTAATTTAAATGTTTCGTTTTCTCGTAAGCTTCCGTCAAATCCAAAGTTGACATTTTGTAACTAAGGAGCCGCCATGTTGACTTGCTGAAATGAGTAAATATGCGAATAATGCATTAGAATAGAAAATAAAACAAAACCTACCTCACTAATCAGTTTAAATACAATATCATACGAATCCGATGGTTCACGTAACAGAAAACTTTCAACTTAAGCGGTTTCATTTGTAAGACGTCAGGTTTTGAAATGACTTAAATGCGCCAAAAAGATTAATAGACTTTCACGGAATTTTATTTCATTTTTATTTTGTTGATTTCTCCGAGCTCTTGTGCATTACTTCTTTTAATTATGCATACGAATACGAATAAAAGTTATTTTGTCTTTTTTTAATTGCACTTTTTAAAACAATAAAAATTAGCAAAGGGTCTGCAAGTAGGTTCCAATTCATACATGTAGATTTCTTTCGTCCCTCTTTTGTAACAGCCGTTATTATGGATCATTATGTATATCTCTAAGTATATTTTATCAAGAATTTTATCACAGTGTTATTTCCAAAGCTAAAGAAGCACGTCACATTAGAATCAAGTATATAAGCCATCAGAACAAATAAATTATAATTGATCATAATTGATGACTGTTTACAGGTAGTTTCATTCAAAGATCTTGATTATTGAATTCATCACCAAATTATTGTTTTCAATACCATCGACATATACTAGTAGTTCATTCACAGTTCTTAAATGACTTCTGAAAAAATTAATTCACAGTTCTTAAATGACTTCTGAAAAAAATGGTAATCAATCATCTTTAATTTAAGCCACACTAACATTGCTCCTTTCCCTCGCATTTATACTAAAGGTATATATTTCATAAGAAGTTTGATACCTTCAAGTATTCTTTATACACTATCTACTGTCAACCAGCCTTCCTCAGTGAAATATGGTTTGGCTGTTGTCTGTTTATTGAGATTTGATCAAATGTCAGCTTATGGTAGCAATTTCTTCAAACAATTCTTGACTTCATCTCCATTGATTCTGCATGTACCCTTTTCAGCATAAAGAGCAGCTGATTGGTCAGCTACATGTATATATATCATAATAGCTATTGTGTGAATAAATTCTAAAAAATATTTCAATAACTTTAATCATGTATTTCACCCAAGTGATGTGTAATACAAAGTACTACTTGGGAATGTGAAAAAAAATTGTTACCTGCCTTCCTAACTAGGTTTACCCTTAATTAAATGTTTACCCAAAAGCATTTTAATTATTGTTACCTTTTGGGGATAAAACAGCATGCATTGTCCCGAACAATCCATATAAAATTGAGATTAGATATAGTATATATGTTAAACAAATAAAATTATCAAATAGTACACCCTATTATATAATTTTATTTAGACAACAAGTACCAGTATGCCTTACCTTGAACCGCTATACTAAGATCATCATTATATACACTGATGGTCTTATACTATTTGCTCCATGACTGGTTGTAGGAACTGAAACACTCTTGTTCGGCATTTATATTAAACAAATCACTCAATGAATAACTAGTGTACTATGTTTAAAGATGATGTGACCACAAACTACCTCAAAACTAATTTTTGGTTTCTTGTAAATGGTGTCTCATTGCAGTCATACCACATCTTCTTTTCTTTATTTTTAACCTATACAATACCAATATTCAGTGGAACTGAATTCTGTATCAAAAGGTTTACAATTTCCTCGTAACTAAAAATAACACTTACTGTCAATACATTCAACACCAGTATTTATCTTTTTAGGAAAAGTAGTACGGTATGTTCCTCAAGAACAATGTCAATACATTGAACACTAGCATTTTCAGGAACTATTGTCTTTCCTTTAAGAACAAAACAGCTATCTTCTTATACGTACTTTTTTTCTATCTAGGTACAAATATTAATTTCATTTTGAATTAAAGAACCTTAGTGAGCACGCTCACATACCACACGTCCCCACATTGTCTTTGGAGAAATTAAATAAGTGTAAGAAAAAAAATTGTATAAGAAAAAATATTGAATAATAAATTCAAAGAGGTGTAACTCCTAGAGAAAAAATCGAATCGTAATGTCATGTCGATATGCACATCTACATAGTATGTCCTAATAGGTCCTTTTCATCTAAAAATGGTTTCGTGAAATTCTGATGTGTGGTTTGAAAGGAGTTGCGATGACAAGAAACAGGACTGATGGACGGACTGACGGGTCAAAAACATTATACCCTCCGCAACTTCATTGCGTGGTTATACTAAAGGAACAGAGTTCCAATGTCCCCGAATGGAATATCTATCCAAGATGCAAGGACAATAACAAAAAATACCCACTTTTTTCTTTAATTTGTTTTGTTAATCAGTGTCTCAAGAGAAATAAAAGCTTCAGAGCAAATTCAATGGGATTTCCATTATAATTTCAATTTCAGAGGGGCATAATTGGTTAAATATATTTGATCATGACTTATTTTCTCAAGAGTCGAAAACATTGCTGATGATATAAATTTCACAAAAATCTGGCAAGAAATGTACACATGACAGCGCTAACAAGACCGGACGGACGGACGCCTGGTATTCCCATGTCTCTTTAAGACAAGTAAACAAAAATTCCAATGGGGAGGCTCAAATCCTGGAAAGGGGGTCACTTTGGTTTCTCTATTCCGAAGTTCCATATACTGATGTGCCGCTGTAAATGGTCTGATTTTGAAATGTCAAATATATAAGATGAGGTGTGAAACTTTTACATCAAATATTTCTGAATTGAATGATTGTAGTTTCGAGAAAACAATAAAATTGTTGACTTAACAGAACATTATTGCTTACCATCACCACATGATCTTATTAATGTGCCAACTGGGAAAATCGAGTGGTAAAAATATTTTTCTTCATATTGGATTGATCTACTTATAATTTAATTTTGGAAGTAACGCGTCTTCTGATTGGCTGACGTAATTTTGTTATCAGCCCATAGACATAATAAAGGCATGTGACCGTGACGTCATCAACTTTTGTTCGTGGTTTTCTATGGTTCAAAATTGAATATAGAATTAAATTGTAAGAAATGGCTGTAATATTTTTTCTGTCTGTTCGAAATAACATAAAAAATGTGGTGCACACTGTTAAATAACCCGCTACGCGCGTTATTCCGTGTGCACCATATTTTTTATGTTATTTCTTCATAGACAGAAAATATATTACAGTCATTCCTTAAACAATGACTTAATTCTGATATAAAATCAAAGTCTTCTCTAGGATAGACCTCCATTTTCTACATAAGAAAATGCCTGTACCAAGTCAGGAATATGACCGTTGTTATCCATTCGTTTCATGTGTTTGAACTTTTAATTTTGCCATTTGATCTGGGACTTTCCTTTTTGAATTTTCATCGGAGTTAAGTATTTTTTATTTTTATTACTTTTTGCGTCAACTATGGCCAGTATAAACGCAAAAATCAGGTGTGGAACTTCTATCTTATAGCATCATGACAGAGCAAAGTTCGACAGATCTGGTGGAACTAATTCAGCATGTAAATTGTGTGACGAAGGAAGCGAGGACATTAATAAAATTGAGAAAGTAAATGGGGAATGTGTCACAGCGACAACAACCCGACCATAGAGCAGATTAATCATTTCGTTTTATAATGTGAAATATTGAGACATACAGGAGCATTTCTTAAATGTTATACTAGTAAAGTTATAGGACAGTGTTGATGTGAAAGTGTAGTACAATGAAATATTATTATCAGGTGATATACAACTTAACCGAGTATGGTCAGTATCTGTATATATCATGACCCGGCAACATAAAAGTTATCAAAGGTACCAGGATTATAATTTAATACGCCTGTTAATATTAAGTTCATGATGAAACCCATAATCAATCATGTAGTTAAGGTGTGATTGAGCCACTGTATATATAGCAACACCCAAATCAGTGGCGGATCCAGAGGGGGGCGTAGAGGGCGTTCGCCCCCCCCCCCCCTTTTCCCTTGGACTTTTTTTTTTTTTTGTAAAATAATTAATCAGACTTAAAACGACGTGAACTTTGCCATTTGCCGTGTATTTATTTTTTACGTGACAATTCTTGACTTATAAAGATATTTGTCGCTGGTATATATATACTTATTGAAAGTCATGTGATTCACTATAGTGGAGGTAACCAGTGCGTCGAAAAAACGTCACTCAGTCATTTTGAAATTCTAATTACTGCATGTCACAAATTGCTAAGGCTGAGCATGACAATCTTAGCTTCTTCAAGGCGACACAGGATTAAGCAAGAACGTATTGATTTCTATTTCATTATTCCACCAAACAGTAATTCTTTATATTAGCACACACTCATGATAAAAAGTTCCTCAGCAAGATTATTTACCTACGAAAACATGTGTGTTATTTATGTATTATTGCCATTATGTTTATTTTCTTTGGTTACATCTTCTGACATCAGACTCGGACTTCTATTGAACTGAATTTTTTAATGTGCGTATTGTTATGCGTTTACTTTTCTGCATTGGCTAGAGGTATAGGAGGAGGGTTGAGATCTCATTAACATGTTTAACCCCGTCGCATTTTTGCGCCTGTCCCAAGTCAGGAGACTCTGGCCTTTGTTAGTCTTTTTAGTTTCTTGTGTACAATTTGGAGTTTAGTATGGCGTTCATTATCACTGAACTAGTATATATATTTGTTTAGGGTAGAGCTGAAGGACGCCTCTGGGTGCGGGAATTTCTCGCTACTTTGAAGACCTGTTGGTAACCTTCTGTTGTTGTCTGCTCTATGGTCGGGTTGTTGTCTCTTTGACACATTCCCCATTTCCATCCTATTTTAAAATAACAGCTGAACAATTATCAGCAGTCAGTATAAGCTCTAGATAGATTTAAAGTCTCAAATACGAATCATTTGATTTGAGGAGGCAATCTGAGATATTTGAGAGATGAAAAATCGACTCTGATTTTTACAGTAAACAAAAATTCTGGCCGTATCTAGATTGAAAACAATAATCTAGACCATTTTTTTTTTTGCTATAAGAAACGAAAATCCAACAGAATTATTCAGCCATAAATGAACATGATGAATAAAAAAGGGCTTATTTTTATTTTGGAAGGGGGGTTGGCATGTCTGGCCGGAATGTCTATTTCGCCGAACTGATATTATTGAATACTTTTTTCAAGACCAGACTGCAACCTGCCTGCTGGAAGTAGCCTTTATGTCTACATTTTTCGAACGTCATTCATAAATTCGTTAACATTTCAAATTCATTCGTAGCCTTTGTTGATTTGGAATCCCTCACTTCCCTTAATTTTGTTGGGTGAAACATATCAACCAAACATTTAGATAAATATTGCTTGTTTGTCTTTCTTAGTTCGTGTCCGTCGTAAGTTTCATCGAAAAGCCCGACTGGCTTATATTGTGTTTACAATAAGAAATCTTTGAGGTTATGATAACTTAACTTACAACAAACCAGCGAGAATTTTCCATGTCTATTTTTACTGAAAAGTCCCACATCAAATTTATCAGTAAATAGCTTTAAATCCGTACTAGTTTAATAATTAATAGGGAGAATACAGAATCGAAAATGTCAAACCCTTACACTTTTCATGAACTACAAAATATGTACATGCCCCACGCCAGGAATCGTTTTAAAAGTTTAAAAGTGCATATTACACTTATTTCATGTTTTTTAGTCAAAAAAAGGCCCCAAAAAATGATCCTTTAAATCTTCGCCCCCCCCCCTTTCCAAAATCTCGGGTCCGCCTTGCAAATTACACCGTATTGTGGTGCGCCTAACAGAGGCGGAATCTATAGATTAGACGGTAACAGGCAGGTAACCCGCATTGCATGTAGAATGCAAATTACTCATTAGATTCGTTAATAATGTTCGAACATATATGTGAAACAAATGAATTAAAGGTAATTTTAATTTATAATCATATATATATCATGAGTTGTCAACTTGAACAATCGATACGTACCAAGATCTTCCTAGCATATTAGCATCGATTGGTTTTCCTCCCCCTTTACCCTACATTCCCCTGTCAAATGTCAACATGACTAGACCTCCGAGGACATCTTCTCTCCCAGATCTTTCTCGTTACTTTACAAAACTAGCATTGACTAATATCGACGAAAGAGAATGTATACAGAAATCAGAAATTTTTAAACAGCGACCATATAGCTCACAGGTTCCATTTTCTTATAAGTGTGTATTAGCATGTATTAGTCCAAATAATTATGACGTCTTGAAAGGCTAGGCGTCAAAGAAAAAAAATTATAATAGCCTTTCAAGACGTCATAATTATTTGGACTAAGTGTGTATCGAAATGGGAGAGGCGGACTGTCGAAGATGTTTTTCAAATATATTACAATGATAATTTTTGTGGGAGCCCTTCGGATATACTGAGCAGAATTGGATTTGTTGGTAACCTATCAAAAGAGCAGAAAGAATACATTGAAACTATAAAAAAATATCTTCACATTGATGTTGGAGATGGGGAACTGTCAGAGGTGTATATTGCAAATGTAGCTCAGGACAGGCTAGTTGTGGGAAGGTCTATTAACAGGACAGATAAAACCAGGACAGTTATTTTCTATATGTTTTATCTGTAACTTTTGTTTTACTCAACATATTGTTAAAATTTAAATTGTATAATAAAGAACAGGGTTTTTACTTACATTATTTGTAAAAAATATTAAAATAAATAATAAGTAAGTTTAAAAAAATCTGCCAGGACAGTTTAATTTTATGAAAAAAATGGCTGAAATTGCAGAGAATAGTTTACTTATAATTGAAATATTTTCTACAAAACAACTGTCTGGCAGAATATTTTTGTACGATTATAAAGTTTATGTAATATTCATTCTAAAAATCTATAATTTAGTACTTTTTTCATCTTTTAAAGGTAAAAAAATCTGCCAGGACAGTAGCCTTTCACGTTGGAAATTTTGTTGAAATTAGTTCAAAATCAAAATACAAAGTTGAATATCTTCTTTAAAATAAATGTCTGGTAAACAAATATTAGTTCATTGGAAAGTTTAGAATAAAAGCTTTATGAAAATATAAAATTCTATAAACTTTTATGACATTAACACCAAAAAAATCTGCCAGGACAGTAGCTTACTCCGTTAAATTGTAAGAATAAAATGGCTGAAATTGACGAGAAAAGTTTACATATAATTGTTATATTTTCTTCAGAACAATTGTCTGGCATAATATTTTTGTACGATTATACAGATTATGGAATAATCTTTCTAAATATTTATGATTTAATATGTTTTGCCTCTTTTAAGGTAGCACAATACAAAGATTTTATAACTCCAACTACCAAGTTTTAAAATGCTGTAACTTTCTTAATAAAGCTTGAAAATTTATAAAAGTGGTAGTTTTGGATAGCTAACAGATTACTCTTTCAAATTAATGCAATGTTAGCAGTGTGCAACAATTATGTAATCAATTATAATGTTAACGGTGTCTAAAATATTTTCCCCCAAATTTCCACTTTCAAATGAAATTAGCTTCTGCATAGGTATCCCTATAGGCTTGATTTTATTATATGTTGTTCCTATGGCCATTATCTACAAAAGGGTGTCTCAGATTTCAGATAGAATGTATAGAACAAATTTTACACCTAATTAAACATTATCTTCTTTTATGTGGTAAGGATGTTTCACTAATTGGAGATTTATGAGAGAATAGAATACCATAGAGACAATCTGAGACACCCTTTTGAAGCCCATGATGTGTTGATTAAGATTTCGTTAAATTTTTCTGTATAGTTAAAGAGATGAAAGAGCTAAATTCATTCAAGTGACCTTACCCAGATTTTGCCACTAATTACATAATAATTGATTACATAATGATTGCATAATAAAAATATTACATTCATTTAAAAGATTAATCTTTTATCTATCTATATGTACCTCTTTTATTATTTTCTATGCATTCTTAAGAAAGTTAAAGCACTTCAAATGTTAGTGATTGGCAGTAAAAAAATCTTTGTATTGTGCTACCTTAAAGGTAAATAAATCTGCCAGGACAGTAGCCTTTCACGTAAGAAATTTTGTTGAAATTATTTCAAAATCAAAGTATAAAGTTAAATATCTTCTTCAAAATAAATGTCTGGTAAACAAATTTTAGTTCATTAAAAAGTTTGAAAAATGAGCTTTATGAAAATATAAAATAATAAAGACATTTATTTCCTTAACGCTAAAATAATATGCCAGGACAGTAGCCTACTCCGTTAAATTTCTGTATAAATTGCGGAAATTAACAACGCAATTTTAAAATGTAATATTGGAATAGTTTCTTTTTTGCGATTGTCTGAATTACAATTTTGATACTACAATATAGTAAAAGCTACACCAAATCGTAAAATAAAAAAAATTAAAAAAAGTGAATAAAGTCATTGCCAGGACAGTATATTTATTCGCACAACTTTGTTTCAAATCAAAAATCGAAAGTTGAATAGATTATTAATGTTTGTTGTTGTTGTAATTCGTTGTAAAGTTTTAGCATTAAATTTTGGGAAAAGATAAAAAAAATATTCATCTGATAATAGAAGAATTCCTTAAAAAATCAGCTTTAATTTTAGGAAAACTAATGGATTTTATATTTAAAGATAAAATTTAATGCAATAGATTGTGGGATGATCGCAATTGCTGTTTAATTTTGTTTTTACAAGTTGTTCAGGTGGGATACATTTTGAACAACTAGAATTAGTATAGAATATCTTTCTTCTTTTTTTGTTGAAAAAGGTAAACTAGTTTGGTGGAATGTACTGTGCATGGTAAATTTGATTCATTAGAAAACATGTTAGGGTTTAAATGGCAGAAAGGAGTTAAAAAATGCAATATTTGGAAACTCTTTTTATGTAAGGGGATAAACAAAAAGGTGACACTTTCCTGTGCTTAAAATTTATTACTGATTAGTGAATAAACACCTTTTGAGTATTTGACACCAATCAGTGACTTTGAAGTTTTTATTACTGTCAAAACATAATTCTGATATATGTCTTCTGCCTGTGATACAATGAAAAGAGATCGAATTAAATCAACAAATAATGTTTATTAACCACACCTATGTAATTATATTTTCTAAAAATAATCATTTTAATGTTTCTGTAACGGATTTTTAAACTGAAAACTGAATAAAATAGAAAAAGTCTTTGAGAATTCTTCGCTTCTTCCTATCAAGGATTTGTATAGTAAGTCTTACTATACAAATCCTTGTTCCTATGTAATAGTAATTTCCTAGCAAATTTGTTTTTAATTTATAGGTTTTTTTTAATAATTAAGTCCTAATTATCATTTCAAAAATGAATGCCAGATAAGTTAATAAATATACAATTTCTTTTATGATTAAAAATAATGTTTATTTCTGCCGTTTATAAAACATGTAGCATAGTAGGCTAAAGTCCAGCTGATAATTCAAACGGAGTAGGCTACTGTCCTGGCAGATATTTTTGTGTTTGATGAAATAAATGTTCATATAATTTTATATTTTTTAAAGCTTATGTTTTAAACTTTTCAATGAACTAAACTTTGTCTACCAGACATTTATTTTGAAGAAGATATTGGACTTTATACTTTGAATTTGAACTAATTTCAACAAAATTTCTAACGTAAAAGGCTACTGTCCTGGCAGATTTTTTACCTTTGAAAGACGAAGAAAATATCAAATTATAGGTTTTCAGAAAGATTATTCCATAATCTTTATAATCGTACAAAAATATTATGCCAGACAATTGTTTTGAAGAAAATATAACATTTATATGTAAGCTTTTCTCGACAATTTCAGCCATTTTTTTCTTAACATTTAACAGAATAGGCTACTGTCCTGGCAGATTTTTTTGGTATTAATGACATAAAAGTTCATATAATTTTATATTTTCATAAAGCTTATATTCTAAACTTTCCAATGAACTAACATTTATTTTGTATAAGATATTTAACTTTGTATTTTGATTTTGAAATAATTTCAACAAAATTTCCAACGTGAAAAGCTACTGTCCTGGCAGATTTTTTTACCTTTAAAAGATGAAAAAAATACTAAATTATAGATTTTTAGAATGAATATTACATAAACTTTATAATCGTACAAAAATATTCTGCCAGACAGTTGTTTTGTAGAAAATATTTCAATTATAAGTAAACTTTTCTCTGCAATTTCAGCCATTTTTTTCATAAAATTAAACTGTCCTGGCAGATTTTTTTAAACTTACTTATTATTTATTTTTATATTTTTTACAAATAATGTAAGTAAATACACTGTTCTTTATTATACAATTTAAATTTCAACAATATGTTGAGTAAAACAAAAGTTACAGATAAAAACGTATCAAAAATAACTGTCCTGGTTTTATCTGTCCTGTTAATAGACCTTCGTTCCCGCTAGTTGTTGACTCAAAATTAAGAGAAATTTTGGAAAATCTGGATAATGAAAAGGAAGAGTATGACAAAATTTGTTTTATTTATACCCTAGCATGACTATAAAAAAAGAAGATGTGGTATGATTGCCAATAAGACAACTGTCCACAAGAGACAAAAATGACACAGACATTAACCATGTTCACAACTATAGGTCACCGTACAGCCTTCAACAATAAGCAAAGTCCATACCGCACAGTCAGCTATAAAAATCCCCGATACAACAATGTAAAACAATTCAAACGAGGAATTCAATAAAAAAAATGAAGGAAAAAACAAATATGTAACACATAAACAAACGACAACAACTGAATTATAGGCTTCTGACTTAGGACAGACACGGGTACGTCTAAACACCGCTCAGGACCTCCTGAGTGCACTCAGAACATACAAAGTGCACTCAGGACGCTTTATAGTCATCGTATCTGCACACAGGATGGATGTTTATATTCGTTATAACCTTCTGATTTTAGAGTTAAATTTTGGTAGAATTTAAAATCGAACTTAGATGGATATGTTAATTTTAATGAAATAATGAGGGGCACGTGTCACTCATTACACAACTACTGAGCCGTGAATTATCCAATCAACACAATTGATTGGATTATCTTTATTGCTGGTTATGTGTTGTTAGTACAGTGTTACCTTTAAAATGGATATGCATAGAGAAAAAAAATTTAAAAAAATCATTCAATGTACTTTTTCAGTTTATTTTTCATGCTGACGGCTAAAAAAAATTAGTTATGTTTTGCAGTTCATGAATAAAGAAAATAAAAATTCATATTATTTTTCAGTTGCCTTTTCCTGTAACAAGTTCGATTTTTTATTTCAAAATGATTCTTTTCTCTCTCGATCTCCAAATAAAGTTATAAATATACAAAAACAATGTTTACTGAACATAAAATTTTATTGAATTTGTATATCTTTATTCTCAACAAACCATATACATAGGTATAGAGAATACAATGATGTACAATATTTATAATTTAATCTTAACAAAACAGGTCAGTTTTATTGATATGGTTTGTAAAGTCTAATATCTTGGCTGCGTACGTGCTGTCCTTGGTCTATTCCTATGGTTTGGCTTACGAGCATGTTTCGGAAAGGCGGGGGTCCAAATCGTGCAAAGGCTGTACATGTACAGCCAGACAAGGTAGTTAAAAACTTCCTATTATTTATTTTTTTTCGGGGGGGGGGGGGGCACTTCAGAATCTGTGCACGAAGACTCAGTCGTGGTTTGAACGGATTTCGTGTCATTAAATAGTCTTCGAAATAATCTTTCTCGCTGTACTAAAAAATCTTTTTTTTTATAATTTAGTTTAGAATCTTACTACAATCTTACTTACAAATTGTTTAGAAATAATACCCAAAATATCATAATTTTCAGAAAACGGAGAGGTCAACGGAAACAAATTAATTTTTTCAGAATTTATTTTCGCATTGAAATTCTTTCAAGGCTTGTATCACTGGACAAGAACGACTTTAATGAGAGAAAAACCATTACTTAATGCGGATTTCTTAAAACATTTAGAAAATAGATCAAAACACACACGTACATACACATTTATATAAATAAGAATTAAAACGCAAAAATCAACGCTATATTTAGTGAGTGATCAGATTAACTGTTAGCTTAAAGTAAATTTTAAGTACAAGTCAGGAGCCTGTAGTTCAGTAGTTGTCTTTTGTTCAGGTGTTACATATTTGTTTTTCGTTCATTTTTTTATATGAATGAGGCCGTTCGGTTTCTCGTTTGAATTGTTTAACATTGTCATTTCAGAGCCTTTTATAGCTGACTATGCGGTATGGGCTTTGCTCATTGTTGAAGGCCGTACGGTGACCTATTGTTAATTTTCTGTGTCATTTTTGTCTCTTGTGAAGAGTTGTCTCATTGACAATCATACCACATCTTTTTTTTTTTATATTATTATTTATTTTACTTGTAAAGTCTAATATCTTGTTGTGTAATCAGTGACACCTATCCTCTTTATTTTTTAAGAATTAACATATCTATATGGCGTTTCACCGATTCTTTTTTTAGTATGGAACAATGCAATTAAAGTCTATTGTAATATATAGAGAGATATGAAAATACGAAAGAATTATTCATCTTATTTTTTTAACTAGGAATAAAATTTAACAATTTATGGAACGAAATTTTAATAAAATATGAAAATCTAAAAACATCGTGATATTTATTTTAAACGTCACAATATTACTTCCATGGTCACACTGTACTAACAACACAATCCATAAACAACAATAAACTTAAGATAATCCAATCAATTTTGTTGATTGGATAATTCACGGCTCAGTAGTTGTGTAATCAGTGACACGTGCCCTCTTTATTTTTTAAGAATTAACATATCTATCTAAGTTCGATTTCAAATTCTACCAAAATTTTACTTTAAAGTAAGAAGCGTATAACGAATATAAACATCCATCCTTAGTGCAGATACGATGACTATAAAGGGTCCTGAGTGCACTTTGTCAGTCCTAAGTGCACTCAGGAGGTCCTGAGCGGTGTTTAGACGTACCGGACAGACACATACATAAACAACATGGCAGGGTTAAACATGTTAGCGTGATCCCAATTTTCGATCATGTCCATTAATTTCGGCCACTCATGCTTTGAACTTGTTGAATAGCTACGCTTCCTATACATGAACAATTATTGGCTGTGTATATTTATTATTGATACATGTACATTGTATAATTGATCATAATTTGTGAACAAAAAGTGACGAGTGACAAAACTCAACAGATGATGACTCGTGTTCTGACTCTCTACTGACTGATAGTTGGCAACAACCTTGTTTATCATCTAGTGTACCTTTTTAAATGATAAATTGAGATAGAAGTCAGCTCCAACATACATGTATCTTGAATTGCCATTTAGCTCTTAAGAAGGAATTATACCTTCAGAATCACAGAAAATAAATTTATACTCATAGACACAGTAAATCCTATCATTGCATAAGCAATGATAAGGAAGTCTGTGTTTTTCAGACTCTGGCTGAACATTTCAAGTCAGTTGGCACTGATCTTGAATTACTGGAAGATATGGAACTTAAAAAAAAAACACATATATATCAGTCAGAATAGGACATGAATTAGTCTAAATCTGATTTTGACTCATAGAGGTCTAAATTTGTATATTTAAATATTTGTCTCCCTTTAATATTAGACCATTGATGACTTCAATAAGTCAATTAGTGTAAAGCTAGAAATATTTGACCTATATTAAAAGTTGCAGATAATGACTCCTACAAGAAGATAATTTAAAAAAAATTAGCCAACTTCAAGACCGTCCCATATTTATAAAAGGTCATGCATCTATACATGTATGTAATTCAACAACATTGAACAATGCTTTGTCTTCTAAAGAAAAATATGCAGGAGAGCTTAAAAAAACAGAACTTTACAATGTACATCATGTTGTACATGTAACCATCTAGACCATAATGTAGAGCCACACTGATGAGAAAAATAATCTTATCATTATGTTTGGTAAAAATGTTTATTTAGATAATTATGTTTAGATAGCTGATCATGTCCTTGTTAACTTTTAGACAGGTTTGATATCTATTTATGATGTCATAGGTGATGCACTTTGGCCAGCAAATGAAATTAGGTCTTTTCATATAAAATGTAAATAGACTTAAACAAGTCTGTCATTTTCTGACTTAAACAAGCTTGAAAATTAAACACATTATTATGATATTAAAACATGATAAATTTATGCATTTTTTTACTTCTGTAAGTCAAAAACAAAAGATGACTTGTTTATGTCTGAGCTCTGACTGCATTTGTAGATAAACACTCACAGACTTGACCTCTTGTGGTACATGTTCATGAAGATGGGACATTTATAAATTAATTTATATACTGTTGTCAGTCGGTCTATCTGTCCACTCGTCATACAAAATCAAGAGACCGTTTTTATCAATTTCAAATTTGATGACACTTGTTTAGAATATATATTTAATTAATCATTTGGTCATGTTGGTGAAAGAAGACTCCCTTTTGATATTCAACATTTTTCTGATTTGTCATTTCTGAAAATGAGTTGATTTAAGGTCATTGACATCCTCATGCAATGTCATGCCAGTTAACATGGTTAATGCCTTCCTCCACAGGGGCGGATCCAGCCATTTTAAAAAGGGGGGGTCCCAACCCAGGATAAAGGCAGTGTTCCAACCATATGTCTCCATTCAAATGCAATGATCTGCAAAAAAAAGGGGGGTCCAACCCCCCTGAATCCGCCACTGCTCTATATTCTTTTTTCATGATTTAAATCTTGCTACAATTTTAATATGCATAAGACAGGTGTATCATTGACTCCTGGTGGATTTGGTTTTTTTTGGGGGGTTTAATCCATTTTGTTTCCGGAAAGCTTGCAAAAGTTGAACTAGTGAATATTGAATAAAAAATAGTTTTATTGTAGTGGCATTTTTTTTATATTTTCAGATACATCTGTGGAAGAGTCTATAGTTATGTTTGCCTTGGTTTTTGGGATACGATTGCTGTCAAGCAATCTGTAGACTTTTACCATTGACCCTACGACACACTCCCTCACGTCATTCGTTTTATTCTAAACATTCGGCAACATCTCAGATTCTTATGATTGTCTTGCTTTAAAAGGTAAAAACAAGCAAAACAATTGAACATTAACAACTTTCCTGTAATGTTTTACTCATAATCTTCATGTATGATATTTTCCTTGACCTATATGCGTGTTTTTAACAATACGGAAAATCAGAATTAAACAGTATTTATATTTAGTGTTTTTATAAATTTAGAAACACGTCAGAGGGAATTCCCAAATTTTGATAACTTGCGAGAGTTCTCTGAAAGCCGATCGATAATTCTATTTCTGTCACAAGAACTGAAGTGGAGTATTTCTATATTTTACCGTTATGAAACTGATATTTGATACTGTACTCTCATAAAGAAATGGAGAACCATTCATCATATCATTTAATAAACGTTCTTGTTCCAAATCGCAAGTCGCGGTTTGTTTATGTATTAATGTCCATGCGTGGTCTCACTAATTAGAGACAAAAAGAATTGTAGAGACAAAAAGCGCCAAGAAGCGACAAGAAGAATAATATTAGCAACAAGAAACTATTTAGCAACAAGAAAACATTTTTTTATTAATATTACTTATTCGAAATAAATATTAAAAAAATATGCAAAAGAAAACAATTTCAACGACAGGAAAGTTAATTTTGATTAGGGGGGGGGGGGGGGGGGGTGAAACTTGTAAATCTAATTCAGTTGCTACATTTATTTACATGATATTTTATAAGGTATCACAGGAAGTATATTTTGTCTTTTTATTTGTTTTTAAAACCATTTTTGTACAATATATAATTAACTTGCAAAATGCATTATTTGTGCATAATTGTCCAGAAAATTCATACACAAATTGTGAAATACAAATTAAGAACTGAAATCAAACAAGAGGAAAACATAATTAAAATGTGAATATTTTTCATCATTTTATTTAGTGTATCGTCTCATTTAACGATATTTATCATGTTTATGCATATAGATTGAAGATTAAAGGAAACTGATGACAATCTTGAGTTTTCAACAGGTGTTCACTATTCGGTACAATAATTTTATATTCTGGTGCGTGTAATTGATGAAGGTGTTAATGGATGTTATTGTTGCAATAAAACAAAGGACACGTGTAAGCGATAAATTTGTCCTTGTAAAATATGTCCGGGCGGACCCATATTCCTAGTATAAAATGTCCATGATTACAAATTTTACTAGTAAATATAGTCTGATGTTAGTAATTTTTGTCCCCAGACTCATTTACCTAGGAATTTAAGTCCATGTCATTAATAATCCTAGGTAAAAATGTCCGTGTCCTTTTTTTTTTTAATCTGAAACATATAATTCATTTCCCTAATTAAACATTTTTTAAAGAGCTGTGTTTTTATAGACAAATACTTTATTAAAGTCTCACCACTTGTTACATATAAAATATACAGCTTTTTAAAACACAAATTAACAACAAGAGCCACTCTATAAAGAGTTATGAGAGACTATAAAACAATTTTTTTTTAAATTATAATACAAATACAACTTAAGTCAACTATCACGAATATAAAATATATTTTCGCTTTATTAAAATTTCATAGCAGATTTTGGCAGTATAAAATACCATATTTTCATTTGTAAAAAGAAATATAAATTTCTCATTATCAGACATATGTAAAAAATTCTCATCAACAACACTAGCATGGTTAAAAATAACATTACGAATCTCTGAATATACAGGACAGTTTAACAAAACATGTTTTTCATCTTCAACGTCATCAGTACAGTTAAAACATAATCTATTTTCAATATCAATATTCTCATAACGACCAGCTTCAATTCTGATGGGTGCTACACCGCATCTAAATTTTGCTAAAGCACTCCTGTATCTACCTGGTATATTAAAAATTAAATAATTTTCTACGCCATATACATTTTTAAACATTCTATATGTACGTAATTTATTTTTATCATCTGACATAATCTTGTCATACCATTCTCCCTTAAATTTTTATAATTTTTAAAATTTTATATTCGTTTGATAAAATGTAAGTAACCAGACTAACTTTCCTAGGAAATCATGTCCATGGTATTAATATTAATACGGCAAAACGTCCATGTTTTTTATAATTTAAATTTAAGGTTATTTTAAACCAAACTAACTTTTTCAAGTACCTTTCAATTTCATGTATTTTGATTTTGTTAAAGAGTTAAGTAATAATATGTGAACAAAATATATTCCCAGACAAATTTTCCTAGGAAATCATGTCCATGCTATAATTATTCCTAGATAAAAACATCCATATCATTTAATTTCAAAGGTTTATTTACATAAATGGTTTTAATATTGTTTTAGAGTTATGTATTAATATTTTTTATAAGTTATGTCCCCAGATTAATTTTCCTAGGAAATCATGTTAATTTCATTATTATTCCTAGATAAAGACACCCATATTAATTAATTTTAAAGGTTGATAAACATGGCTTGTGTTGTTTTAATATTGTTAAGAAATGTGTATTGATATTATGAAAAAAAAATAATCCCCAAACAAATATTTCAGGGAAATCTTGTCCATGTTCATATTAATCCTAGGTAGAAACGTCCATGTTTGTTATTTTTAAGTGTTGTATTAATATTGTTATAGAGTTATGTATTTAGATTTAAAATAAAATATTTCCGAAGACTAATTTTCTTAGGAAATTTGGTACACTTTCTTTATGTTAATTGGAAATTATTATCAAAACTTTCAATTCTTAACTAAGATGGGGTTGTTTATTCAATAGTTTTCATCATAATATAAAAAAGAAGATGTGGTAAAATTGTTTCTAGTAGAGATTTTTGTTTTTAAGTTGTATTTATTCATAGTCAATCTATTGCATTGTATCTATCCATTTATCCGGTAAAAAGTGTTCATTTTCTTTTGCTTCCAGAATGTTATTTGTTAACAGACATTTTTTTCTAGGTAAACAAGTCCATGATCATAATTTTACTAGAAAAACATGTTTAAGGACAAATTTTCCTAGGAAAATAAATGCCAGACTTATTTTACTAGCTATGGACTTATTTTCCTAGGAGAATTTGTCTTAGGACTTTTATTCTTAGTAAAATTATGGCCATGGACTTGATTACCTAGGGAAAAATGTCCGGCGGACAAATTTTCCTACCGGACCAAATTTACTGTTACACACGCACCTAGTTAATCTCATTTGTTGCTCTTAATTGTGTATTACCTTAGAGTGAAGCCACAGCTAATGTTGGTCCTATCAGGAAAAATTAATTGTACAGTTAGGAAGGAAATAATATTTCATGTTTTTGTTTTATTAAATCCTTCAAAAGGAAGGTGACAAATCTTTGTTTTTATTTTCATTTTATAGCGTTTACATTTCCTTTGCTCTTACACATGTTTAATTTCTACATCTATCAATATGATAATAAAAAATACACAATCTCTTCATCGATTTTTTTTTTATTTCTTCATCTTTCAATATAATCCTAAAAAATATTTTAATGTATGTGATAACAAAATGTATTCTTGTCGCTAAATAGCTTCTTGTTGCTTTTTGTCACTTATTATTTTTCTTCTTGTCGCTTCTTGACGCTTTTTGTCGCTAATTAGTGAGACCCCACATGCGTGTAGTTTTCCTGATTTCAAGGGGTATCAGATTGAGTGATTCCCCGCTTCATTGATTAATTTGAAACTCATGGGATTCTTTCTATGTCTGTCTGCATATGGAGGGCTATTGTTGTTGCATAATTTTAAATCACATGCATAATTTAAATTAAAATAAATGTTTCATCGTAAAAATTACCTATAACACCCCTTCTGCAGAAATGGAATCTTCCATGTTATCGTTTCGAGTTGTCTCCCTTTTCGAAGTATTCGTCAAGAAGAATTAACTCGTTAATGCCGGTAAACGTCGTATTATATTGAGAACGATCTCAATGTAAACAGAGGAGTGTGTACGGAAAGGAGTCATGCCCTCTGACCCAAAGGAACTTCAATAATTAGAGTAAGAAATGGGGTTCCTCCTAAACTGGTCCGCCGTTCTATATATAGCTTCGCACCGAAGGTCAGTGTAGCGATAAGTGAACACAATATGATAGAGGTCCAGTTTAGGGTTCCTCCTAGAATTACGGTGATAAGATACGGAAGCAAGTTAACTCGTACCACGGCATTGGAACCAAAAAAAGTTAACTTGTACTACTGGGAAGTCGTAACATTCAGAAAAATATATAAAAAATATGATGTTTTATGGGTTTCTGTTTGTAAACTTAATAGAAATAAAGTTGAATTACTTGAATTTTACACAGGAGTTAAATGAAAACTTAGACAAAAATAAAGAATGTTTAAAAGCATTAATGTTTTAACTGATCTTTCAAACTAGAACATAGGCGGATCCAGCCCCCCCCCCCTTTTTTTGTGGAAAAAATTTGGTTGATAATAAAGGGAATCATTGAAGCATGACTGGAGCGGGCCCCCTCTTAGGTCAGTCAGCGGGCTCCCCCTTAGGTTCTGGATCCGCCACTGTAGAACTTAATCCAGAGGAAAGTTAAAACATTGCTTTAACTGTACCTTATTAAAATTGAACATGTTGAATATGTATTTATCCAATTAAAGTTAATTAAAGCTGTAATCCATGATCACAAATTGAATGCTATGTTTACAATTGTTGAAAGCCATGTGCTATTTTTGCGGGGAAAATGCGGACCCCCTTAACAGGAATCAGTTAAATTTCATTGTTACATTTATTTATAGACAGTAAAAATAATTTTGGCAATCATTTTGACTAACTGCTAAGATTTTATTACTAGTATTCATGAAAAAATTTCTTCGGGTGAAACTGTATATACCTTAATTATCTACATCTGCCACAGTATTTTCTATCCAATATACAAGGAACATAAGCTACAAATTGGTCATTGTACTTTCAAATTATATACATTTTACAGACTTAAGAGGTATTGGGTGAAAGTAACGTATATCATGTATATTCATCATTTAACACCATTTGAATGCATTTAAATAAGTTGGTACGAGTTAGCAATGGTTCGAGTTTTTTTTTTTAATGGTACGAGTTTACAATGGTACAGGATAACTATAATTCAATAAAACACAATAAGTACATGGCTCATACACTTGTAACGGGGATTGGCTATTCTTTAAGTTGAGTGACTATTCAGATTGTTACATTTTGCATGTGCAGTTGAATTAGTTTAGAGAATAATACTATCCAGCTGTACCAGGGTTACCGGCCAAAAATGCTTGAGACTCGCGCATGTTCATGCTTTTTTTGCAACAGTATTCTTGGATCTATTTCTTTCCTCTTTGATCTTTTGAATTTTGGCCAAATCTCATGCATTTGTTTAATGAAAATTTGGCAGAACTGCTATACATGTGTCAATGAAAACTATGGCAATCGTATCCCTCAGAGCATTCTGCTCTTTGATTAGTTACCTGCTTACAGCCCTTACAGTGCTTTGATTTATATTTTCAGACACATACGTGGTAGATTCTATAAATTCCTTTGTTCTATAACTGACCTCCTGGATGCATTAACAGTTTGTAGAAATATTTCCGAGTCTAATGATGGAGGACATTATACCACACTGTTTAGTACATTTGCAGAATTGTGTTGTTTAAATGCCAAGTAAGTTTATTTTTATTGTACATTTGTTTTATTTAAAAGGGCTGCAGTACTGTTTTACCCTTTTTCATCCATCAGTCAATCTGTGTGAATTTTTATTTACTTTTTAGTTTGCCCTTAAAGGTCTTGTCTCACTGATTTACCATGGTTGATAAAAATTGTATTAATGGAATTAGAAAATTAGTTATTTTATAAGTTTTAAGAATTCCCAAATGCCCATTAAAGATAAAATATATTTAACTGATAACAAACATATGTTATTACAGATAAAGGAAAAAAGAGTAGACAACTCATGAAAGTTTCTATAATAACACATGCATGTTATTTTTCTCTGTTAACTTATGTTAGTTAGACCCTTGACTGATTACAATGATAATAAAAGGTTCTGGGGAGAACACTTATTGTCTAACAGCTTAATTCCTATATGTTGATTGAAACATTTGGTCTTGCTGCTAACACACATGCACATTGTTATTCATATAACAACTAAAGAAAAATAAAAAAAAGAGCAATATATTTGTAGAATATTTGAATAGTTTTTGTTACTTCCTAAATTTTGTAATTAGCACTTTCAGTTTTGCAGCAACCATGTAGTATCATTGTTCCCGTGCGATGCGTTGCAAGGGAAAAAGAAATACCGGGCTTTATGGTCTTGTAAGCTCTCTCACATGTTCATGTACAATTCTTGCCAGAATTTTATCAAACTTATATTAGAGGTTTATATAAGTAATGTCACAAACAGGTTCGAAAAAGTAGTGCTGTTAAATTATTTTTAAAAGAGTTATGCCCCTTGGAAATAATCATATGAAAATTGTATTGTATGCACTCTCATGTGTACATTTCTTGCCCGATTTTTATTAAAATTGTTTCAAAGTTTTATATTAGAAATGTCATGGACAAGTTTGAAAATATGACAGGGGATTGTGTTAGTTGTTAGTATTCTGTTGATTTTTTGTTTTGAACGACCATGACTGAAATGAAATCAATGTTTGATTTATTGCAGATTAGGCTTTTCCAAATCAGATCAGTCAACATGGAAAAATTTAGGAGGTTTAAATAACGTTATTTCCCAACCAGATATTCGTTTATATAAACATGGAGTATTTACAAAATCTTCAATAGATCGTAACAGAGTTGTGTCTGTTGTACAGGTAATCTATGTGTTTTTCTCAATTAACAGTAAGGTTTCCTGACAACATCTATAGCAACTTTATATTTAACGTAGATAGATTGTATAATTCACTGAAATTACTCAACCCGAAGGTACATGTATCACTGAATCAGTTGGTCTAGTAAGCTTTTGTAACTGATGAGGGGGGAAGGACCTAAGTCCTTTATTGGTACTTCGGGGTCGACTCTTTCTGGATCTGGGAATTATTTTTTCAAATTTTAGGATGTCTGGATTTAAATTTCTTGAAATTCGGGACCTCAGGATTTCATGTTTTAAGCCCCGGATATTCCGAACTGGTCCCCTCCCCCACTGATGACTATCAACAATATTAAAAAATGTAGACTTAAAGAAAACCTAAGTAAGAAAGAATTCAAGCTCAGATTTGTAAATGATTTCAAAACAATTTCTTGGCAATTTGTTTATAATTTGCTTATGATTTGTAAGCAATTTGTTCGTGATTTGTTATTGTGATTTGTTAACTCATTTGCATGTGAAATTTTATCACTTTCAAATCACAAAGAAATCATACGATTTGTTTATCATTTGTTATCCTGATTTGTTTATGATTTGTAAGCAATTTGTTAGTGATTTGTTAATGTGATTTGTTAGCTCATTTGCATGTGAAATTTTATCACTTTCAAATCACAAAGAAATCATACGATTTGTTTATCATTTACCATGATTTGTTCCTCAATTTTTTTTGTTTGGGTATTTTTGACATTTTTACTCTTTGAGTATGTTTGTTTTGTTCATTCATCGTTGACAATGTAATGGAATATGATGCGACTGTCATAAAAGTGAGAGGTTTAGCTAGCTATAAAATCAGGTTCAATCCACCATTTTCTACATTAGAAAATAAATGCCTGTACCAAGTCAGGAATATGACAGTTGTTATCCATTCGTTTTATGTGTTTGGACTTTTGATTTTGCCTTTTGATTTTTGATTTTCCTTTTTGAATTTTCCTCGGAGTTTAGTATTTTTGTGTTTTTACTTTTTATATACATATTAATGGATCTACAATCTGTCGATACCTGTAAATTGGCATTGCACAAGGTCTTGTTTTTCTCTGGCTGTTTATGACGTCTTTAAACTAAATCCATTGGATGTTGGATGTGTACGGATTGATTGTTTAGTCTTAGAGGCATGATTTATTTATTAATTGTTAGTGGCTTTGAATTAGTTGTCAGATAACTGCGAGTTCTCTCAGATCTGTTCATTGTGTCTTTTTGTGTCGGGAGGTATATGTACCCGGCCACGTCCACTTGTAATTTTTGTCCATCTGATGAGTTAAGCCTTTTTCAACTGATGTTTATAGTTCGTTCTTGTGTTGTACTGTTATACCACTGTCCCAGGTTAGGGGGAGGGTTGGGATCCCGATAACATGTTTAACCCCGCCACATTTATGTATGTGCCTGTCCAAAGCCAGGAGCCAGTAATTCAGTAGTTGTCGTTTGTTTCTGTGTTACATGTTTGTTTTACGTTCATTTCTTTCACAAAAATGAGGCCGTTAGTTTTCTCGTTTGAATTGTTTTACATTGTCTTTCTCGGGGCCTTTTATAGGTGACAGACGGATTCGATTGTTTTAGTAAAATAAATATGTTTAGATTCGTTCTTAAAGACGACATACAATAATACCACGCGCATGTTAAGATTTTAAGGCCGAACTTATAAGACAGGCATGAATTTACGCATGGCAAAACAAATTGGAAAACATTACACATTAAATGTATGTTTCATTATAATACGTTATTCTGATTGGCTAACTGCACATCACATGTTATTCCGTAAGCAATTGCATTAGATAATAACATTTATCATTCATAATGACACGAGGTCCCACATTAAAGTGCACAGGTGAATTAAATAAATCTGGATAAAAATCGTGTTTTCATGATCCTAGCTAAAAAATGTAATTATAAGTATTGAATGCTTCTTTTTGTAACTTTATAGCTTCCGCGCTTCATACAAAATGTACTTCGGTCAACGCTTTTACACCCCAATAAATTTACAGAAAGAAGCATTCAATTCTTAAATATATATGTGTGTGTGTGTATTCAGCATTTAATGAACCGCAGTGACTAATCAATAGTGGTTGGTGTATATCCTCCCTTGTGTGCTTGGACTTTTACTTGCTTAATAACTACTAGAACACACCCGCGAAATCGCGGGCATTCAGAGCGTATTTGAAAGGATGCAAAGTGTTGTAGGAAGAATTTTGTAAAAGATTTAATGACTTTAGAATTTCAGGAAAAGTATCAAAAGTACCAAAAGGTACTTGGGGACAGGAAAATGATATTTTAACTCTCCTCCTTTATTTCCAAAATTCCCATTTTTTGCTTTCTATTAATTTAATTATGAACATACATTTAGTGTACATGTATCATGAACATTCCAGTCAGGAGCCTGTAAATCAGTGGTTCAGTGATATTTGTTTTTCGTTCATTTTTATGTACATAAATAAGGCTGTTAGTTTTCTCATTTGAATTGTTTTACATTGTCATTTGGGGGCCAATTATATCAGACTATGCAGTATCGGCTTTTGCTTATTGTTGAAGGCCGTAAGGTGACCTTTAAATGTTAATTTTGGTGTAATTTTGGTCTCTTGTGGAGATCTGTCTCATTGGCATTCATACCACATCTTCTTTTTTTGTAAAACATTTTGTGACTTGAGAATTTCAGAAAAGGTATCAAAAGTCATAGTTAATTTGGGACAGGATAATTGTTTTTCTAGCCCGACTCCTCCTTTTTCCACAAAAAAAATCCTTTGTTTGTTTGTTCTCTATTAACTTTAATGAATAATTTTAGCGCTTATCTGTATATAATGAACTTTCATTAAAGGGGGGGGTCGAGACTGGACGGAATAGGGGGCCCGCCCCCCCCCCTTTTCTGGAAAATAATTGGTAGCTTATATAGGGAATCACTGAAGCATGACCGGAGCGGGACCCTCTTAGGCAGTCAACGGGCCCCTTCGTATGAACATTTCTGGATCCGCCACTACGGAGGGGCCCTGATCCCAATATCCCGGGCTTAAAAACATGAAATCCTGAGGTTCTGAATTTGTTATACAAATTAAATATCTCGGCATCCCGAATTCGAAAAAAGAAATCCTGGATCCTGAAATGGTCAATCCTGAAATTTCGATCTTAAAAACACCCGTTCCAGACGTCCCGAAAGTGTATTTTCTTTATACAGTCAATTCTCAGTTTAATAATTGATCCACAGCGGTCATTGTTTGATTATTCAGACCCTCTCTATTAAATAAACCCTGTGACTGCCGTGGATAGTAAACTTGAAAAATACTTTATTCGTAGTATATGTATTTGTTTCAAAGAAAAAAGAAAAACGCATACCGTGGATCTAATTTGACTTAAATTTTGTCCAATGACGGATAAAAAACAGAAAATACACTGTATTCGTCGTATTAATGTATGTTCAAAGTATACAGAAAAACGCAAACCGGAACAAACTCCCCGGCAGTTCCAGTTCCGATCCGCATACGGGCCCGAATACTACTCTACACTAATTTGGAACGAATTTCGAAAGCCGGTGGCAGTGATTGATGGAGTAAGGGAAAAAAGTTCCGGAACGGAAACGATCACTGTCCGGAGTTTGAAACCGGAAGTCTAATCTGACTTAAAATTGCGCCCAATGACGGAAACATATTCGGACGTCTTTTTTCGCGTTTGTCACCCAAAATAACCGTCAATCCGAATAATCATATGAATGGATGACAAATGCGATTATGCACTGTACCCATAGGAAACAGAGGCATGATGATTAATTTATTGGGGAAAGAAGAGAAGCGACACCCAAAATGAGGTCTTCTCGTTTAATAGTATAGATAATAGCATTATTGGGGATGGCTTAATCTGCTAGAATAACAGTAGCATTAGTTGCCTTGTCTTGCTGTGTTGTGCTGATTTCATAACTGTGCATACTTTAATTTTATGATATAAGCTTTAAAGTGTCTTTCTGTGCGGAATACTTTTAAAATCCCGTGTAACACTATAAGCCTTATATTCTATATTGGTATTCTTCTTCTCTAAGTAAATTCCTCCGCAACGGAGCACCCGTGTCACACGGTAAAAAGAAATCCCTTATTTCTATATTACTGTTTAAAAATATGGAGCAGACTAGGTTAAAATATATACAATCCTTAAAAGATTATCGTTGTCCTAAAACCGTTTATTAATGTAAAAGCTAACATAAAAATATTTACACCTACTATTCTATGTACATTAAGCATATAATAATGTAGTCCTAATTAATATCTTAAAACGCACAGATTAAAAAGGAGTGAAATAGATTTACTGTTAAGGGCATACGATACAGTTACAGGGAAGGTAATGACGTTGCTAACGTAATTTGTTATTTTTGCGACGTCAAACTGTGACATATCGGGAAAAGATGCATTTTTCGACTGATTTTTATCATTCAAACTGATTTAATTTGAAAACGAGTTCATGGACCCCTTTTTTTTAAAGCGGCATTTGGTTTCATTTTGCAGGGAGATTATGTGACCAAAATTTTATAAAACTGTAAATAGAGGATTTTTTTTAATTGTGATAAACATGCAGTGAAAAATTACGTTTTTTCCTCAATTCATGAACATTTGATAAATATGAGTTATTTCTGAATAAAAAATTGCATATTTTTTAAAGATATTTATAAAATACAGAAATTACCGATTATTTAACAAAAAACAATTTGTTTTTATCTTTTATAACAAAAAAGTTGTGTCTTTTTTTCGAAAAAGAAATTACGGCCACAAATCTGAATTTCGAGCAAATATACAAAATTTCGACCTCATTTTACTCGAAAAGTAGCACATGAAGGTATATTTTTTATTACATATTTGATTTAATCAGGTAAAAAATAGCCTACATGCAAATTTTCATGAACTTGTAAATACAGGATCAAAACTGTATCGTATGCCCTTAAGAGGTAAAAGGACATAGTTTATTTATTTATTTCTTGACAGAAAAAAATAAAAAGATAAAAAATATAGATTGCTATTAATGGTCTGGGATTTAGCATTACTATTTACACCACTAAAATTAAAATTAAAATTAACTGTTATGTTACTGTACATAACATGCAGAATTTATATCAGTTTATTTCTATTTAACCAGTTGTTCTACAGTTAAAATAGAGGTTGATTATATGGAATCATAAAACTTTTATAAAATCTAAAATATTTGATCTGAATCATTACCAATTAAGGCCTTTTAAAAACTAAAATATGGAATATTTCTCTTTTTGTGTTACATTGTCCATTTAAGTTTACTCTTAGGCTTTCATTTAGGATATATGTCTGATAATTAATCAACTCAATTTTTTATTTCTAACATGACGTCCTTATTACGCTTTGTAAACAAAGCCGTGTTCTAATGAGCATAAAAAATATGTTTCACACATGCGCACGAACTTACTGTGTAAATAACGTTATTTCCATCGTTATCCTTTTAAATCTTTACATTTAAGCAGTTAGCATAAACTTTTATTATATATTTTTATAAAACAACATATATTTATCTTGCTCGTAGTTTTTAAACTTATCAAATATGAAATGTAATGCACAGACTCCTCGGGGAGGAAACGGGAAAAGCCAAACATTCTTACGGTTTTTTTGTACGCTTCGACCTATAAAAATACTGTATTTGTCCTATTAGAATTGAAATAATTCCTTCGTGTCATGCTCTATGCTCATTTTAACATGGGTAGGCATTATATTTGACCATATTTTACACCTCGCTAACGCTCAGCATAGAGCATGGCACGAAGGAATTATTTCTTTATTTTGTTTTTTGGGGGTAAAAGTTAATTGATATATTAATGGTTATTTAGACATTGCATAGGTATTATAAAATCCGTTTGGATGTGCTCCTCATTTGCAGGAGGAAGATACAGAAAAGAAGAAGGAGTTCGAATAAGATCTTAAAAACATATTATCATTGATTTCCCTTCCCTTACCTATATTCCCCTGTCAAATGTCAACATGGCTAGACCTCCGAGGACATCTTCTCTCCCAGATCTTTCTCGTTACTTTACAAAACTAGCAATGGCTAACATAGACGAAAGAGAATTTGTACAGAAATCAGAAATTTGTAAACAGCGATCATATGGCTCACAGGTTCCATTTTCTTATAAGAGGGTATCGAAATGGGAGAGGCGGACTGTCGAAAATGTTTTTCAAATATATTACAATGACAATTTTTGTGGGAGCCCATCGGATATAATGAGCAGATTTGGATTTATTGAAAACCTATCAAAAGAGCAGAAAGAATACATTGAAACTATAAAAACATATCTTCACATTGATGTTGGAGATGGAGAAATGTCGGAGGTGTGTATTGCAAATGTACCTCGGGACAGGCTAATTGTTGACTCAAAATTGAAAGAAATTTTGGATATTCTGGATAATGAAAAGGAAGAGTATGAGGATATTTATTTATTAACAAGCTCTACTTCATTTTTTTTTAAATCCTGTGTTTATTTCAGTTGTCAAGGTTGTAAAAGATTAAATGCAGCTGCAGTATCTTAGCTCTAAGGTCCTTAGACCGCAAATAGTCAAACAATAAAATAAGGTCATAAGAGCTACGATACCCCAGCTAGTAATAGTTTGAAGTAACACAAAAAGGGGTCCAAACCATAATTAAGCTACACTTATCTTACCCAAAAGTAACATGTAGTCCTAACATATTCATAACACTAGTCACAACCCAAAAACCTTACCCTACATGTAGCTCACACTGTATACAGGGACCCTCAAAGTAAGAGAAGACTCAATATTTTGACATTCGTCAATCAGGCAGTGCTCAAAGACCTCCATTACTTACTAAAATATATTTAAGCACCTTGAAAGAAATTCAACTGGGCCTAAATTAATATATATTGTTTGTTTGTATGTAAACAATGATGTAACGTAAGGGTGCCCAGATTACATTTATTTTGAGAGTTTTTCATCTTGTTTACTTTAAAAACAGTCAAAAAGGGTTTCCATTCTGTGTTTATTTTGTAGTTGATCCTTATTTACTACATGTATATATATGGTTCTACAAATTTCATTTTGATTTCACACTGTATCAAGAATAGAAACATGGATTTTGACCAACCATTGCCAACCTCCAAACAATTCAAGATTTTGAAATCAGGAGCACCTTTATTATGCACATAAGCTTAATTTCATATACATGTACAAAAATGTACATGTATACACATGTACAGGGTTTTTCCCTAGGCTATTTTAGGATAGTGGTCCTGCTATGCATTTGTATCGGCCACCATGCTTTGAATAGCATTGCTACACTTCCAATATATATGTGAAAAAATTATCAGCTGTGTATATTTATAATTGATATAATTGATCATAGTTTGTAAACAAGAAGTGAGATGTGAAAAAAAGCTACAGGCACTGGTGATGACACATGTTCTGAATCTAGCTACCGAAATTGGCACCTCATTGTGTGATGGACATTTACAACCTTGTTTATGATCTAGTGTCCCCGTTTAATTGATAAATTGAGATAGAAGTCAGCTCCCACATATCTTTCCGTGGTAATAAAGTTTTGACTTTTTCTCCTTGACATCGGAGGTTTGACATCAAGCCAAATAAAAAAAAAAAAATATTTAAAATATCTCAACATGAATATTGTTTTCTAAAGAAATTTCATCAGAAATAGGTGAAAAACAAATATAATTGAGGTTTTCCAAAAAAGAATTGTTTGTTAATTACAATGTTCAATATTTTTGTTTTTATTAGCCAGTACATGTCACTATTTTTAGATTGATTGTCATGATTGTGTCAAATACACATCACTGATACAAACATGCGGATCTCAGACATAAATAAGTCTGAATCTGCTTATGACTCAAAGAGGTCTAAATTTGTAAGTTTTAGGATCTCCCTTTAATGCAAGTCAAAATACGACTTTGATACATGTAAGTCAAATATTGTTGAGCATTGGCTCCTGCCCTGTGGAACTGTTTTTGTAGGTTTAAATAAACAAGAAGATGTGGTATGATTGGCAATTTGCTAATGAGACAACTCCACAGAAGACCAAAATGACACAGAAATTAACAACTAGATGGTCACCATACAGCCTTCAACAATGAACAAAGCCCCTACCTCATAGTCAGCTATAAAAGACCCCAAAATGACAATGGAAAACAATTCAAATGAGAAAACTTATATATATAAAATTTTATATAAAAAAAGGAACAAAAAACTAATATGTAACACATAAACAAACAACAACCACTGAATTAATCCGTTTTGTTTCAGGACAGCTTGCAAAGTAGAACTTGTTGAACATGTTGAACTTATGAATATTTAGTAAAAATAGTTTTATTGTAGTGGCATTTTTTTTTATATTTTCAGACACATCCGTGGTAGAGTGTATAAATTCCTTTGTTCTATCACTGACCTTCTGGATGAATTAAAAGTTTGTAGAAATATTTCAGATGCTTATGACGGAGGACATTATACCACATTGTTTAGTACATTTGCAGAATTGTGTTGTTTAAATGCCAAGTAAGTTTGTATTTTTTGTACATTAAGGTTGTACCCAACACTTTGACTAAAATTAATTAAAACATAAAAAAAACTAAAAAAAACTTGAACCAATCACTTCCTCGTAAAAAAAAGTTAGATACCTGAATATAGTAGTTTAACAAACACTAATTTTGAACATTGAGAAGCTTAATTTTTCCTTAACAATACAATGTTTTTAAAATGTTTAGCTTATTTTACAGAGTTATCTCCCTGTAGTGTTAGGTTCATTGTACTACCCTAAAGGGGCTGCTGTACTTTTTACCCTTTTCATTCATCAGTCAATCTGTGTGAACATGGTGAATGTTTATTTTTTCAAACACCTGCTAAAGAGGTACACTCAATGAAAGTCAATTGAATTCAATTTTTACAGTAAAAACAGTGAACAAAACTAACTGTCTAACAGCTTAATTCCTATATATGTTGATTAAAGCAGTTGGTCTTGCTGCTTACACAAATGCACATTGTTGCTCATAAAACAAATAAAGAAAATAAAAAAAGAGCCATATATTTGTAGAAAATTTGAATGTTTTTTGTAACTTCCTAAATTTTGTAATTAGCACTTTCAGTTTTGCAGCAACCATGTAGTATCATTGTTCCCCGTGTGATGCATTGAAGGGAAAAAAAAATACGGGGCATCTGTCTTAACGATCTTGTAAGCTCTGTCACATGTACATGTACAGAATTTTAATCAAACTTATATTAGACATGTAAGGGGTTTATACATGTATAAATAATGTCTCGAACAGGTTTCAAAATTTGTGCTTTTCAATTGTTTTTAAAAGAGTTATGCCCCTTGGAAATAATCATATTGTATTGTATTGTATGCGCTCTCATGTGTACATTTCTTGCCAGATTTTAATTAAACTCATTTCAAAGGTTTATGTTAGAAATGTCATAGACATCACATGTTGGAAAAATTTGACAGGGGAATGTGATAGTTGTTAGTTTTCTGCCATTTTTTGTTTTGTATGACAGAAATGAAATCTATGTTTAATTCATTTCAGATTAGGCATTTCCAAATCAGATCAGTCAACATGGAAAAATTTAGGAGGTTTAAATAACGTTATTTCCCAACCAGATATTCGTTTATATAAACATGGAGTATTTACAAAATCTTCAATAGATCGTAACAGAGTTGTGTCCGTTGTACAGGTAATATATGTGTTTTTCTCAATTAACATTAAGGTTTCCTGACAAAATCTATAGCAACTTTATATTTAACGTAGATAGTTTGTATAATTGACTGGAATTATTCAACCCGAAGGTACATGTACATGTATCACTGAATCAGCTGGTCTAGTGAGCTTTTGTTACTGATGAGGGGGGAAGGACCTTTATTGGTACTTCGGGATCAGGTATTTTAAGCTCCGGATTTCAGGATTGACCCTTTCTGGATCCCGGAATTCTTTTTTTCGAATTTCAGGATGTCTGGATTTAAATTTCTTGAAATTTCGGGACCTCAGGATTTCATGTTTTTAAGCCCCAATTTCGGGATCTGGACCCCTTCCCCCACTGATGACTATCAACAATATTAAAAAATGTCGACTTAAAGAAAATCTGAGTACATGTAAGAAAGAATTCAAGCTCAGAAAAATTGCAGAAAATTGGTCTAGATTTATCATTAGGTTCTTTCATGCTATCTTTTAGTTGACTTTTTAGCTGGCTGATTTATTTAGGATACACTGCACCAAAAATCCTGTGCCTTATGCACATATATGTTATCTGTTATATTCACTTTTTACAATTTTGTCTTAAATAACCTAATAACCAAAACCCACACATGCAACCCAGAATGAGGAGATGTGGAGACAACATTAACTTTTGAAATTATAAATAAAAAAGCTGTTATATTTTAGCTATTCATTTCTTTTATAATTGATGTAGTGTTGTTGTCTCGTCTGCACAGAAAGTGAGACATAGGTATAACTATTAGGTGGCGGTAGTGGTGGCGTAAACTATTTGTATAAAGCTATATATTTTAGAAGATAGAAGACCTTGATGCTTCATACTTTTTATGCAGATACCTTATGTTCCAAAGTTTCTGTCTGTCATATGTCATTGACCTCATTTTCATGGTTCAGCAACTGCTTGAAAAAAATTTAGTTTTTTTACACTTTTTAAGAGTAATAGGATAACTTTATTTGGTATATGGGTTCCTTGCAACGTATACATGTCCATCAGACAGGGTTTACCTGACCTCCGCCTCATTTCATGGATCAGTGATCAAGGTTAAAGTTACATGATTAGGTTTGTTTCTCGGATACTACAAGCAGTAGGTCAGCTATATATGTGGTGTATGGAATGATTGTAAGGGATACATGTCAGCCTGGCAGGTTTCATCTGGCCTTGACCTCATTTTCTCGCTTCATTAGTCAATGTTAAGTATTTGTGTTTTGGTCTATTTTTCTAATACAATAAGCCATAGGTCAACTTTATTTCAATTTGGTGTATGGAATAATTGTAAGATGTACATGTCTGTTTTGCAGGTTTCATTTGTCCTTGACCTCATTTTCATGGTTCTTTGGTCAATGTTAATTTTTTGTGTTTTGGTCTGTTTTTCTAATACTATATTCTGTACCTTTACCTTAAATTTAAGTCTCTGCCACTCTTGGTCCTGATGCCACTAAAAATTAGTTCTTTTTTTTATAATCTGCACAGGTAAAGAAAAGTAGACATCAAATAGATTTTGATTTATCTAATTCTGATGGAGAAGCATACACAAGCACTAGTTCATTTTCTTCAATGAGGTCATCAAACAGTTCAGATTCTAGTGAAAATGCACCAAAAATAGAACTGTTACTGAATAATGCAGTTTTAGGACAACATGCAGGAGAACTCTTGTTAGATCTCCACAAATTTGTAACAAAGGACTGTGATACAGATCAATATAAAATGACAGGGATGATTGTTAAAGGAACTATGGTAAGTACTACCATTCTATCTCAGCTACCCTGAAATGCCATGTCAGATAAGCAATCATTTTGTTTGTGTTATTCAATCAGGGGGAAGGGGGTCAGAGGGGTCCTGATCCCGAAATCCCTAGCTAAAAAACACGGAATCCTGAGGTCCTGAATTTAAATAATTTAAATCCCAACATCCCAAAATTTGAAGAAAAAAAATCCTGGATACTGAAAGGGTCACTCCCGAAATCCCAAGCTTAAAAACACCCGATCTCGAAGTCCCGATAAAGGTCCTATCCCCCCTCTACCTTGATTGTATCTCAGCAACCCTGAAATGCCATGTCAGATATGCAATAATTTTGTTTGTATTACTCAATGGTATTGATCAGCATTAGCTTACATGTCAGAAACTGTAATGAATCAAAATTTTAAAGGATTAGACAACCAGACAATGTGACTTATAATATATTCACTTTTAGGCAGCCGTTTATTATGCGCCGTTTATTATGCTGCCTTATGCTAGCACTTCAGATTTTAAAACAACATAATCCAGAGAATTCAAAATGTATGGCATATAATAAAATTATAGATGTGTTAAAGACTTGAAAACAGTATAAAACATCATTTCATACTCTTAAATATACCATCAACTTTACGTGGAATTTGCCCTGGCCTTAAATGAATTTAGAATATAGGGGTCAAATGCAGTTCTAAGCTTATATCTCCAAAATAAAGCATTTAGAGCAAATCTGGGTAAAACTCTTCATCAAGTTCATATCTATCTGCCCTGAAATTTTCAGCCGAATCAGACAAACCCTTTGTAGGGTTGCTGCCCCTGAATTTGTAATTTTCAGGAAATTTTGCATTTTTTGGTTATCATAATCTTGAATATTATTTAAGATAGAGGTAAACTTTAAACAGCAATAATGTTCAGCAAAGTAAGATCTAGAAATAAGTCAAACATGACCAAAATTGTCAATTGATCCCTTCAGAAGTTATTGCCATTTATAGTCAATTGAATGTTTAATAGCACATGTAACCTGTTCTAAGAGATTCAACCACTTACATCTTTAATTGTCATACAGTAACCTGTTATTTACAGCGGGGCCTACAGAGATGGCTCCCATCTCAATGATGCTTAGTATATATTTGAAATTTGTTGTTTTATTTTCAGGTATTTGTTACTGTACTGGAAATTTCAAGACAACATTATATAAAATTAGCAGCAAATAAAGAACTGGAAGATGGAGATAAAGCTATTATATACTATTCTCGTCCATTTAATATTCTCAATGAAAGTGATAGAAATGTATTAATTGAAAGCTTTGTAAGACTAAATAATATGCAATGAACAGATTTTGGCAAGGCTCCAGTTATGAGTTCAGCATAGGCAAGATTGATATATTTTTCTTCTGAGTTTGTAATCATGGTAATAGTACAAGTATTTTTTATGCACCAATCAAACCATTGTGTATTATGGTATACAGTTAGGAATGTTGTCAAAATATTAACAGAATAATTTCTTACCAGAACTAAAGAGCTTTGATCAATAAAATTTCAACAAGTACAACCAAACTCAGTCATCATAGCTCAAGTTTGTGGAAATAGAAACACTTGTTATATATATCCTTGAAGAAAAACCCACTTTTTACTCTATTAGCTATACTGTTGCGGACAGATGATATTGTTAGAGGAAGCCAGGGTACCCGGGAGAACAATAGACACTAGGCAAGAAACTGATAATTCTTGAATTGATAGGCTAGAGCTAATTAGACCCCTTGACCACAAAGGCCCCACAAAAAAGAGAAAACTTAGAGAGTGAATCAGACCTAATAATTGCATTATTGTAATAAGCTGATAAATAAGTTATAAATACTGTTATATATTAATAGCTGCATTAAAGAAAATTGACCTGATGCATCTGAACATTTCAATACATTTGTTTACCTTTTTCAGGTTGAAAAGTCTATATACAATGTCTGTAGATATGTGGTGTGAGTGCCAATGAGACAACTCTCCATCCAAATAACAATTTAAAACAAACAAAAAAAGTAAATCATTATAAATCAATGTACGGCCTTCAACACGGAGCCTTGCAATTGGCTCACACAGAACATGTTTACTGTTTCAAAACTATTTGAATAAAGTTAATGTAAGAACTTTTTTGAAATAGACCTAAGCTCACCTCTTATTTCGTATTTGAATGTTTCGAAATCAATAATAGCCTTATACATGTACTAGCATGTATAAGGTCAATTTGCATCCAACACAGGACTATAGCTTTTAAAAGATGTAAGTGCACATAATGCATGTAAATACAGATAGATATATGAGGTGTGCCTCCTATTTCTTTTTGTGTAGTGTATCTAAGAATGTCATTATAAGAAACAAGTGTTGAGCAAATTTAATTTTATGATATTGTTATATTTCTGTTTTATGATGTACAATACAACTAGAAAAGAGTAAATGGTTCAAAATAACAATTGTTTTCAAGATAATAATCAGTCTTTTGTCTCCTTTTTATCTGCCCATTGCTGAATCCAAATATTTGTTGACCAGTTCTAACACTTTCATCGTGTTCCACATGGAATGGAAATATTGCTGTATCGGGTCGTTGTTCATATTATATATCAGTTGTCGGTCATTGTTCTTTGTTCTCTTTCTTCTACAAATTATATTTAATAGTTTACTTTATACAGTGGTTGCAGTGCTTTTATACAATATTTAACAGCTCTATATGAAAATAAAAAAAAAAATGCCAATGAGAATTTTCTCCATCAGAGACCAAATGACAGAAGTTAACAACTACGGTATATTTTTCAGCTTTCATCAATGAGCTAAAGCCATACCGCATGCTCAGCTATAAAGGGCCCCGAAATTAACTTAGATTGTGTTTTTTCAATATCAAATAGCTTAATCTCGTTTACTGTATATATTCAATATTAAGAAATTATGTGACATTTGATTCGTGTTTTCATAGACTTTCTTTATAAGATGTCTGACCATTTGTAATACAGATTGCTTAAATAATTATGTGGCTCTCATCAGCCAGTGGTATCATATAAGATTTTTTTTCTGAAACAAGTGCCTGTGAATGGTATCACGAATGTATTGTCCGTGTCTCGATATGCGTTTGTGTACTATTAATTATACGAGACAACTCTCCATCCAAGTCATACTTAGTAAAAGGTAAACCTTTATAGACAAAGTTCGGCCTTTGTCATTTGATATTGCAATGTGATTAGGGACTTTCCGATTTGAATTACCTCTGAGTTCAGTATTTATGTGAATTTACCTTTTTATTCAACACAAAGGCTTGGCTCACACCGAACAGTAAGCTATAGAAGGCCCCGAAACGATTAGTTTAAAACAATTCAAACAATAACAAAAAACAATGCTATGCATGCATCACCTGCAATGCAAATTTACACCCAGTCAATTGGCAATAAGACACAATTGGCCAATTTACAGATAAGACCTCATAAACAGTAGTTATCGTGATATCGCGTGCAAGCCTTATTTTTGTATTACATGTAGTATTGTCATCTGATAAAGTCATGCCAATATTAAGATACACAGTTTTCTCTGCTTTCAAATCTTTCTGTTTCAACCCGTCGAATCAATTATTGGTAATATTAATTATTTGGAAAACAAAAGGTCCTGGAATGGAGTATTTTTTAATCAACAGCATTGTCCTAGTATCAGTTATAAATAAATTGAATTCTTTTATTCGTTGTTTTACGTCATGCCCACTAACAAATTGAAAACTGTGTCTATACGCCTTATTTTTAGTCCAGATTTTTAGTATTCGTATTGTTATCTTAGAAAGTGTTACTGATTAAAATACTACAATAGGTTACAATTTGACAATTTAGTAGTGTCAACCCCGTGATTATGACTCGTGTATATATCATATTAAAAATGAATACACCGTTTGGTGGTGTGTCTGTCAGATGCGGAACATACAGATAAGGTAATAGGTAACAGGTGAATATACTATTGGTATCGGTATCGGACACGACCCGGAACTTCTTAATTATTGGCAATATTAATTACGTGGAAAACAAAAGGGCCTGGAGTGGTGTAATTTTTAATCTACACCTTTGTACTATATTAGTTATATATAAAGTTGAATTCTTTGATTCTTCGTTTTTACATGATGACCGCTGACAAATTGGACCTCGTAATTTTAGTATATACAAGAACACACCCGTGATATCGCGGGTCCGTGACTGAATTAAAGTATAAAACTATGCGCAAGACTTATTTTTGTATTAGTATTGTCATCTGATAAAGTCATGCCGATTATAAGATAGTTATCACAGTTTTCTCTGTTTCAAATCTTTCTGTTTGAACCTATCTAACTGGAACTTATCAATTATTGGTAATATTGATTATTTGGAAAACAAAACGTCCTGTGATGGAGTATTTTTTTAATCAACAGCATTGTCCTATATTAGTTATAAATAAAGTTGAATTCTTTGATTCGCTGTTTTTGATTTTTCGTTTTTACGTGATGACCGCTGACAAATTGGACCTCGTAATTTTAGTATATACAAGAACACACCCGTGATATCGCGGGTCCGTGACTGAATTAAAGTATAAAACTATGCGCAAGACTTATTTTTGTATTAGTATTGTCATCTGATAAAGTCATGCCGATTATAAGATAGTTATCACAGTTTTCTCTGTTTCAAATCTTTCTGTTTGAACCCGTCTAACTGGAACTTATCAATTATTGGTAATATTAATTATTTGGAAAACAAAAGGTCCTGTGATGGAGTATATTTTTAATCAACAGCATTGTCCTATATTAGTTATAAATAAAGTTGAATTCTTTGATTCGCTGTTTTACGTCATGCCCGCTAACAAATTGAAAACTGTACCTATACGCCTTATTTTTAGTATTCGTATTGTTATCTTATAAAGCCTTACTGATTAAAATACTACAATAGGTAAAAATTTGACAATTTAGTAGTGTCAACCCTGTGATTATGACCCGTGCACATAGCATATCCTGAATACACCGTTTGGTGGTGCGCCTGTCATTTGCAGAATATACAGATAAGGTAATAAATAACAGATGAATATACTATTGGTATCGGTATCGGACTCGACCCGGAACTTCTTAATTATTGGCAATATTAATTACGTGGAAAACAAAAGGGCCTGGAGTGGTGTAATTTTTAGCTCACCTGTCCCGAAGGCGTCCGTCGTCCGTCGTCTGTCGTCTGTCGTCGTCTGTCGTCGTAAACTATTTCTAGAATCTTCTCCTCTGAAACTACTGGGCCAAATACTTTCAAACTTTAACTGAATGTTCCTTAGGGTATCTAATTTATAAATTGTATCCGAAGTTTTGATCTATCAACAAACATGGTCGCCATTGCTTAAAATAGAACATAGGGGTCAAATGCAGTTTTTGGCTTATAACTCAAAAACCAAAGCATTTAGAGCAAATCTGATATGGGTTAATAATGTTCATCAGGTCAAGATCTATCTGCCCTGAAAATTTCAGATGAATCAGACAACCCGTTGTTGGGTTGCTGCCCCTGAATTGGTAATTTTAAGGACATTTTGCTGTTTTTGGTTATTATCTTGAATATTATTATAGATAGAGATAAACTGTAAACAGCAATAATGTTCAGCAAAGTAAGATTTACAAATAAGTCAACATGACGGAAATGGTCAGTTGACCCCTTTAGGAGTCATTGCCCTTTATAGTTAAGAAATAATTCTTTCATGCCATGCTCTATGCTCATTTTAACATGGGTAGGCATTATATTTGTTAATATCTTAATACCGAGCGTTAGCGAGGTATTAAATGTTTACAAATATAATGCATACCCATGTTAAAATGAGCATAGAGCATGGCATGATAGAATTATTTCGATTCTAATAGGAATATTTTGAACTTTGTTCTTCGAAGCGGACCTATAGTAGACGCTCGAAACGTCGCCATTTTGATTGATGAACAAAAACGTTATAGAAAAATCACCAGTTTATTAATAAAAAAAATAACAGCAAAATTGTAACTTACTTTTAGAATGTTTTTATTTAATTTTCTAGCGAGCAACACCAACAAAAATGTCATTTGTATCTCTGATGTTGTTTAAAAATTCATCTGACGTTGCAATTTCAATTGTGACGTCAATCACGTGCAGCCCATGTTCTATTCGAATTAGAACATGGCTTTGTACCCAAAGCTAAAGAAGCACGTCATATTAGAATCAATTTTTAACCATTTTTCGTAAATCTTAGTAATCTTTTACAAAAATCTTCTCCTCTGAAACTACTGGGCAAAATACTTCCAAACTTTAACTGAATGTTCCTTAGGGTATCTAGTTTGTAAATTGTATCCGAAGTTATGATCTATCAACAAACATGGTCGCCATTGCTAAAAATAGAACATAGGGGTCAAATGCAGTTTTTGGCTTATAACTCAAAAACCAAAGCATTTAGAGCAAATCTGACATTGGGTAATATTGTTAATCAGGTCAAGATCTATCTGCCCTGAAATTTTCAGATGAATCAGACAACCTGTTGTTGGGTTGCTGCCCCTGAATTGATAATTTTAAGGACATTTTGCTGTTTTTGTTTATTATCTTGAATATAATTATAGATAGAAATAAACTGTAAACAGCAATAATGTTCAGCAAAGTAAGATCTTCAATTAAGTCAATTCGACCAAAATTTTCAATTGACCCCTTAAGGAGTTATTGCCCTTTAAAGACTTTTTTCACAATTTGTTCATCATGTTGACCTACTTTAAAAAATCTTCTCCTTTGAAACTGCTGTATCAATTTCAGCCAAACTTAGGCTAAATGAGTTTCAGAGTATCTAGTATAAATTTTATATTTTATTTCCTTGTATGTCAAGAAACATAGCTACTATGGTTGAAATTGAACATAGGAAAAAATTATTATTTTTTTTGGCTTTTGAAGAAAATAGGACGATCCAAAAAACATTTAAATAAATTGAAAAGCCAAAATAATCATTGATGAGAGATTTAACCAAAAGAATTAAGGTGAGCGATTCAGGCTCTTGAGAGCCTCTTGTTAATCTACACCTTTGTACTATATTAGTAATATATAAAGTTGAATTCCTTGATTCGTCGTTTTTACGTGATGACGGCTGACAAATTGGACCTCGTAATTTTAGTATAATAGATAGATATATACAGTTTTTCTCTGCTTTCAAATCTATCTGTTTGAACCCGTCGAACTCGAACTTATCAAATATTGGTAATATTAATTATTTGGAAAACAAAAGGTCCTGGAATGGAGTATTTTTCAATCAACAACATTGTCCTATATTAGTTATAAATAAAGATGAATTCTTTGATTCGCTGTTTTACGTCATGTATGCCCACTAACAAATTGAAAACTGTTCCTCATTTTTAGTCTTGTTATCTTAGAAAGTCTTACTGGTTATACTACAATAGGTAGCTATTTGACAATTTAGTAGTGTCAACCCTGTGATTATGACCCGTGTATATAGCATATCAACCCTGAATACACCGTTTGGTGGTGTGCCTGTCAGATGCGGAACGTAAAGATTAGGTAATAGGTAACAGGTGAATATACTATTGGTATCGGTATCGGATTCGACCCGGAACTCCTTAATAATGGCAATATTAATTACGTGGAAAACAAAAGGGCCTGGAGTGGTGTAATTTTCAATATACACCTTAGTACTATATTAGTGATATATAAAGTTGAATTCTTTGATTTGTCGTTTTTACGTGATGACGGCTGAAAAATTGGACTTCGTAATTTTAGTATTATAGATTAGATAGAAAATGCTCCATGATTGGTTGAAGATTTTATGAGGGCCCTCATGGGGTTTTTGATTATGTGATTACTTGGCCGTTTTTTTAATGATTATTTGATTATTAAGCCAAATATTTCATGATTATTTGATAACCTAGGACTGTATTTTTAGTTTATGATTATTTGATTACTAAAGATAAGCAAATATTTAATGATTATGTGATTATATTGGCAAAAAAATGGTGATTATGTGATTACTAGGACCCCCCCCCCCCCCCATGAGGGGCCTCTTTTATCATAATAAATCGCTGTCTACATATTTTAAACCAACTTATTTTCGCGAGTGATTTATTTTCGCGACTTTCACGAGTAAACAAAATCGTGAATATAAATCGTCGCGAATATGTAAGACTTGGATTATTTAAGAAATAATTCCTTCGTGTCATGCTCTATGCTAATTTTAACATGGGTAGGCATTATATTTGTCGATATTTTACACTGAGCGTTAGATTCTAATAGGACAAATACAGTATTTCTATAGGTCGAAGCGTACGAAAATACTGTAAAAATGTTTGGCTTTTCCCGTTTCCTCCCCAAGGAGTCTGTGCATTACATTTCATATTTGATAAGTTTAAAAACTACGAGCAGGGTAATTATATGTTGTTTTATAAAAATACATAATAAAAGTTTATGCTAGCTGCTTAAATGTATAGATTTAACAGGATAACGATGGAAATGACGTTAATATACACAATAATTTCGTGCGCATGTGTCAAACATATTGTTTATGCTCATTAGAACACGGCTTTGTTTACAAAGCGTAATAAGGACGTCATATTGGAATTCTTAGTTAACTTCCTCAGGTAAATTTGTGAATCGCGAAATTTAATCGCCTCGAAATGGACTAGAAAGGGCTAAACGGGAAATAAAGTATCGGCAAAAATAAGTTGGTTTACAGTATTGTATTTAATTATTGCACGACAATCTTTGTAATTGCTTACAGAAATCAAACTGATTGTATGTGTGATGCATAACTGTAGACTTCGCACAAAATATTTACGACAGACTGAGACATAAGGTTTTTTTCAGATATGACAGTAAGGAAGGTTTGATTTTTGTTTGCAAAATTAGAACAAAATATGTTGGTTCAAATGGAAGGCATTTTGAAGCCGAACACATGAAGGTACACATTTTTAGGAATTTTGGTCCTCAGTGCTTTTCAACTTTGTACTTTATTTGTCCTTTTTAACATTTAATGATTCGAGCGTCACTATCAGGATATATATGATGAGTTTATATCAAACTACTTTCACTTATGTATATAAATATGTGTATAGGTTTTAAATTGTTGCGAGATCCCCACTTCCAAGTACATACCTTTATGTGGACTGCCTTGTGAACGTTTAGAGTCCGTGACTGACAAAATCCTTTACCACATACTAAACACTTGAAAGGTTTCTCTTTGACGTGGATGTATCTAAAGAGAATATTTTAATTTCTTCATTATAACGTTCTTAAAATGTGTAAATCGTTTTTTTCTGGTGGTTTTTTTTTTTTAATTCGATGGAGAACTCAAACGCGTCATGGTTGAACTAATACTTTATAAAACCTAGAACACTCACGGATTATGATGATTTTAATGTAAAGCTTAAACTGAAAAAATACAAAACCACCTGCACGTCACGATTGAGCTTAAACTGGATAGATACAAAACACCTGCAAATCACGATTGATATAAAACTTGATAAAACACAGGAGCAAATCACGATTGATATAAAACTTGATAAAACACAGGAGCACCTGCAAATCATGATTGAGCTAAAACCTGATAAACACAGGAGCACCTGCAATTACGATTGAGCTAAAACTTGATAAACACAGGAGCACCTGCAAATCACGATTGAGCTAAAACTGGATAGAAACAGAAACTCTTTACATCGTGATTGAGCTAAAACTTGATTAACACAGGAGCCCCTGCACATCACGATTGAGCTAAAACTTGATAAACACAGGAGCATCTGCAAATTACGATTGAGCAAAAACTTGATAAACACAGGAGCATCTGCAAATCACGATTGAGCAAAAACTAGATAAACACAGGAGCACCTGCACATCACGATTGACCTAAAACTAGATAAATACAGGAGCACCTGCAAATCTTGATTGAGCTAAAACAAGATAAACACAGGAGCACCTGCAAATCACGATTGACCTAAAACTAGATAAATACAGGAGCACCTGCAAAACACGAAAGAGCTAAAACTGGATAAAATTAAAATACAGGAGCACCTGCAAATCATGATTGAGCTAAAACTGGAAAAACACATGAGCACCTTCATATCACGATTGAGCTTTAAATGGATAAATACAGGAGCACCTGCAAATCGCGATTGAGGTAAAACTTAATAAACACAGGAGCACCTGCAAATCACGATTGAGCTTAAACTGGATAGATACAAAACACCTGCAAATCACGATTGATATAAAACTTGATAAAACACAGGAGCAAATCACGATTGATATAAAACTTGATAAAACACAGAAGCACCTGCAAATCATGATTGAGCTAAAACTTGATAAAACACAGGAGCCCCTGCACATCACGATTGAGCTTAAACCTGATAAACACAGGAGCACCTGCAAATTACGATTGAGCTAAAACTTGATAAACACAGGAGAACCTGCAAATCACGATTGAGCTAAAACTGGATAGAAACAGAAACTCTATACATCGTGATTGAGCTAAAACTTGATTAACACAGGAGTCCCTGTACATCACGATTGAGCTAAAACTTGATAAACACAGGAGCATCTGCAAATCACGATTGAGCAAACACTTGATAAACACAGAAGCATCTGCAAATCACGATTGAGCTTAAACTTGATAAACACATGAGCACCTCAGTGCAAATCACGATTGAGCTAAAACTAGATAAATACAGGAGCACCTGCAAAACACGATTGAGCTAAAACTAGATAAACACAGGAGCACCTGCACATCACGATTGACCTAAAACTAGATAAATACAGGAGCACCTGCAAATCTTGATTGAGCTAAAACAAGATAAACACAGGAGCACCTGCAAATCACGATTGACCTAAAACTAGATAAATACAGGAGCACCTGCAAAACACGAAAGAGCTAAAACTGGATAAAATTAAAATACAGGAGCACCTGCAAATCATGATTGAGCTAAAACTGGAAAAACACATGAGCACCTTCATATCACGATTGAGCTTTAAATGGATAAATACAGGAGCACCTGCAAATCGCGATTGAGGTAAAACTTAATAAATACAGGAGCACCTGCAAATCGCGATTGAGGTAAAACTTAATAAACACAGGAGCACCTGCAAATCACGATTGAGCTAAAACTTGATAAACACAGGAATACCTTTGAAAAACTAGATAACACAGGAACACTTACAAATCCCGATTTAACTGAAACTTGATGCACTATAATGTCTATGTCTGTTAGAACAAATATTCTATGCCATTTATTCCGTATGGAAAATTCTTATTATACTGTAATATTTATTCCTGAGAATAGTTCTTCCATTTGGAACTTAAATTATGAAGGAACTTCTATTCCGTGACACGGTCACCTAAACACATATATAGGGTAAGATTGAATTAATACTTAAAGACGATTTTACTACGGAATTTGCTGTAATTTAATACTTAGAGTATAATTATAGAATTTTTACCTGTGATCACGAAGATGGTCCTGGCGACGGAATCGTTTATTACATACTGTACATGAAAAGGGACGTTCATCTGTGTGGGTACGAATGTGTATCAGTAGATTGTACGACTTGGTGAAATTCCGTCCACAATACTCACATACAAACTCTCTTTTTTCTCTACTGTAAGAAAAAAGTACATAGATTCAATTTAATTTGTATTAAATTTATGTTAGCCCGGTTGGCCCCAAGAGTGATTTTACACTTATTCTTCTGTTATAATTATTTACAGAAAAATGAAATGCATTGATTATACATTGGGTTTTTTTCGTTTTTTTTTTTTAAAACCGTTGATCGGCATGATATATAACCCCTGCCAATATCAAAATTTAACGACCGGTCTATTTCTAGCGCATGTTCTATTGAGGGGGGATAGGACCTTTATCGGGACTCCGAGATCGGGTGTTTTTAAGCTCGGGATTTCGGGATTGACCTTTTCGGGATCCGAGAATTCTTTTTTCGAATTTCGGGACCTCGGGATTTCGTATTTTTAAATCCGGGATTTCGGGATTTCGTGTTTTTAAGCCCGGGAATTCAGGATCAAGACCCCTCCTACCCTCCCTCTCTATTTGCATTCCTCGCAACATCTTTTTGCTGGATTTCAAGCATTATCTCATTCTGGCCTCAACTATATCTAAATCAATCATATATGGCAAATAGAAGAACTATGGCTTTGAATAGGTAAATATTTATATTTAATGATGCTCAAATTTGATTTTAATCATTAAATATCTGCTTTCAGGTATTAAGATTGTACTAATGAGAATTTCAAATCCAGTTCAACTTAAAATTAATTTGAAATGGTTAATATATAAAGCGTCATAACTCCATATACTTTTCAGGGCAATGCGTTTAGCTGTAATAGTTAGCAAATAAATAAATAGGATTTTCAAATGATAAAATTATAAAACGAGGACAACTGGAAAATAATAATGACTATTAAATCCCAGTTTTAAATCTGAGACTTATATACCATAACACAACCACTGAATAGCAGGCTACTGACTTAGGACAGGCTCATGCATAACGTGGCGGGGTCACAGTAAACTGTTTTGTTTTCTTGTTTTTTTAAGAATTGTCTAAGATGATAACATATTGGTGTATCTTTAGAAGCATTACCTTGTTTTTACTGAACATATCCTCTTCCGACATGGTTTCGTTTTGCAGTTTATAAGTTCTTCTGGTTTGTCCGACAACTGTATCACAGAGTTACGCTGACTGAGAAAAGAAATTTAATAATTTTAATTTCACTTTATATCATAAGCACAGTAGTCAACACTTCACTTCGGTGTTGACATGAATACATGTATCAATGATGTAGACATTTTTATAAATTTCCTGTTTACAAAACTTTGATTTTTTCGAAAAACTAAGGATTTTCTTATCCCAGGCATATATTACCTTAGCCGTATTTGGCACAATTTTTTGGAATTTTGGATGCTAAATGCTCTTCAACTTTGTATTTGTTTGGTTTATAACTATTTTGATATGAGCGTCAATGATGAGTGTAATGTAGACGAAACGCGCGTATGGCGTAATAAACTATAGTCTAAAATCCTGGTACCTTTGATAACTATTTACACCACTGGGTCAATGCCATTGCTGGTGGACGTTTCGTCCCCGAAGGTATCACCAGCCTAGTAGTAAACACTTCTATTCGGTGTTGACATGGATATCAATAATGTGGTCATTTTTATAAATTTCCTGTTTTACAAAACTTTATTTTTTTTCGAAAAACTAAGGATTTTCTTATCCCAGGCATAGATTACCATAGCCGTATTTGGCACAACTCTTTTGGAATTTTGAATCGTCAATGCTCTTCAACTTCGTATTTGTTTGGTTTTATAAATATTTTGATATGAGCGTCAATGATGGGTGTTATGTAGACGAAACGCGCGTCTGGCGTACTAAACTATATACTTTTTCACAAAATGTTACTTTATGTCACTTTATGTTGTTTGGTTTTTTTTATATAAAATTTCATATAAAAATACTTCTAATTATGCTTATTTGCTTCAATAATTTCTGTGAAAGGATTTGCATGCTCAGTGAAAACTGTTTATTAAAACAAATAAACAGAAATGCCTTAAATTCGTTTTTTCAATAATATAATGCTTTCATTTAACTTTTTTTTATTTAGTTCTCTTTGCTTAAAGTCTGTACCTGTTTTCAGTATTATTTTTATGGCAAATCACGTGGCTTACTACAACGGCGTCTTTCATTGGGTCCCCGATGTGACCACGTGTGGCAGACAGGGCAAGATTCGCAAAGTCAAATCGAAGTTCTCTGCTTTTAAGTTCTGAAATAAAATATCAAATATAAATTCTAACTAGTTTTCAAAATATCCTTCTGGCTTTAAAGCACAGTAACTTAGGAGACTTGCAGCTCCGCAGCAGCATCAAACCTGAGTAGCTTAATGCAATTTCGATTGATTGATAAACATAGCTTATAACATTTCAAAATGCCCATGGGAGATTGTATGTTCAAGATGGCTGTCATAGTCCTACAAAACCTTCAAATTTATTCTTATGTTGTTTTTTGCTTTCTCATAGTTTGACATATTCTATAGCCTTGGTAAAATTGATTGTTTTGTTATAAATTGTGTACATAACTGCTCGTTAAAAAATGCCGACTCAGCGTGTCTGTCTAGTACAAATGAGGGTTGATATTCAAATCACATAAACATATCCTCGTCCTGAATAGGCATAAATATTTGCCGCTGGACGTTAAGCAGTCATTTATCACCAAAACTGATAATCTTGCTTAGTTAATACAGAGTTCTGAATATTTTCTATTTACCTGTATGGTCAGGTAAGCATATGTCTAGATTATTGACAGTTTCCAGATTTGTTTGGTTTGATTTACTGCAGGAAAAATACTTGATGAGTGACTGCAAAGGGAAGTAATTGGTGTTATCTCTGATGCAATCACGCGACTGCAAATGTGTGACTCTGAGGTGATACATGTACATGTGCATCTTCATCGTCGGGCACATGTACGTTGGGTCCGTCATTATTATTGAGTACAATCTGAAAGAAAAGGTAGTTGTTTAAATTTTCGTTATTCGTTTAATCTATCAATAAGCAAATGAGAAAATCCTTCATTCGATCTGTGTTAGAATTCTTTTTTTCAAATAGATATGTAACACTTCTAATACTTTGGTTGAATGTTTAGAAATATATGTGTACTACATATGCATGCCCTCCTTTTTCATTGACAATTTGCAGCCCATGCTGACCAACTTTGTCCACCTTAGTTTCTATTGGATTTATTACTTATTTGTTATTGTCTAAAATATGCAAAAAAATAAATGCCTCTGGTCGTGATAACACTAATAACTCTCAAAGTGAACTGGTTGTATTGCATATCGTGGGTATACTGTCGGGTAAGGGTTAATCCATTAGTTTACACCATGAAAACCAAAAGATTTATCCTTGTATAAACTCGCCTTTTGAGATCAATAACATTAACGGTACCAATTTTCCTGCACCAGATGCGCATTTCGACATTACATGTCTCTTTAGTAATGCTCGTGGCCAAAATATTTGAAATCCAAAACTTATATAAAGGTGAAGAGCTATAATTCAAAAGGTCCAAAAAGTATAACAAAATCCGTAATGGAATCCGAGCTTGGCATGGCGGTCCTGGGAGATACATTCCTAATTTATAATAATATAGAGGCTCGAAATAGGTCTCTATTTTTCAGTAAACTGTGGATTAAAACAAGGATGTTTATTATCTCCCTTGATGTTCAACTTCTATATTAACGATTTCGTAAATTTAGTCAAAACTTTGGATGTTGGTATCAATATAGATGGAGAAACAATTGGAATTCTGTTATACGCAGATGATATGGTCCTTCTAGCTAGTTCCCCTGAGGACCTTCAATTACTCTTAAACATTCTTTCTTCTTGGTGTGCTAACAATCATATGATTGTAAACGCTGAAAAGTCTAAAGTTATACATTTCAGGCCGTTATCCATTGAAAGAACTGAGCTTTGTTTTAAATGTGGCGACCTTTCAATTTCAACAGTAGAAACATATACCTATCTTGGATTAGTTTTTACGGAACATTTAGATTACAATCGCATGGCCAGTAATGTTGCGAAATCTGCGAGTAGAGCACTTGGATTAGTAATAGCAAAGTTTAAAACATTTGGTGGACTCCCGTATAACTGTTACACAAAACTATATGATACAATGGTTTGGAGTGTTATTAACTATGGTGTTTCAATCTGGGGTACTAAACATTTCCCATGTATTGCTGCCGTACAAAATCGAGCACCTCGTTTCTTTATGTGTGTAGGACGATATACGCCCAATACAGCCGTACATGGGGATATTGGTTGGACTCCGGTTATAGTAAAACAATGGAAATCTGTGCTAAATCAGTGGAATAGACTTCGAAATGTTGATAGTGGACGATTGAATAAAAGGGTCTTTGTATGGGCTGACAGTCAAGCCTTTTCAAACGCCAAAAACTGGAACTTTAAAATAAGAGACAAATTTAAAACGTGTGGAATTTTAGAGCGTTATAATATACATGATGAAAACGTACAATTTTGCGAAATAAAAGACACTATTTGTCATTCTGTTTTAAATGAACATATTTCCAAATGGCAGGAAGATTTAAACAGAATTGCCGCTGTTAGAGGAAACGGACAAAACAAGCTACGAATCTACAGACAGTTCAAAAACACTTTTGAGACGAGTCATACCTTAAAGTGAACATGCCAACATCGTACAGAAGTGCTTACGCTAAGTTTAGGTGTGGAGTAGTGCCAATTCGCGTCGAGACCGGGAGATACGAGAACCTAAGATTGCTAGAACGAACTTGCTTTTGCTGTCCTGACTCCATTGAAAACGAAGAACATGTACTTTTATTTTGCCCACTGTATGATGATATTAGGGACAGTTGTTTTAATACTTTAAATATTGATGGTTTTGATAATTTTTCTAGTCAAGATAAGCTATATGTGATTCTAGGTGGTGTTAACAATATACGTTTGTGTGCCAATACCTGCAGAGACATTTTAGATAGGAGACGTAGATTTTTATATACATGTAGATAGTTTTGTATTTGCTTGTTTTTTTAATTTTTAATTTTTTAATATTTTTAAATTATTTTTTTTAGTATATATATATATTTAATGTTTTAAGCGGTGTGAAATTTGTTTCGAATTTGTAAATAATCGTCTCTCATAATTCTATATGAATGGCTTTTACATATGTGTAATTTGTTTTAATCAAAGTGTTATGTATTGCTTTGTAAAAGGTGAGACGTTAATAAAATATTGTATTGTATTGTATTGTATAGGTCTGTAAGAGTTGAAATTTAATGATTTTTTTTGTTATCTAGACATTTCATTAGAATTGTTTAAAAATAATCAACGTGTATATTAAGGGAGATAATAATTATCTTTGGAATTAATATTTTATTTCCGAATAAAAGTTTGAAAATCAATTAACCCGTTCAAAATAACTTTTAGTAGTAAGTTTTTATTGAAAAGTATATATACGAATATATTTTCACTTATTTTGAAATCTATTTATTTGGAAGCTCAAAACGGACGGATTGTAAATCAATTGTCAGCTCAAAACGGACGGATTGTAAATTAATTGTCAGCTCAAAACGGACGGATTGTAAATTAATTATCAGCTCAAAACGGACGGATTGTAAATCAATTGTCAGCTCAAAACGGACGGATTGTAAATTAATTATCAGCTCAAAACGGACGGATTGTAAATTAATTGTCAGCTCAAAACGGACGGATTGTAAATCAATTGTCAGCTCAAAACGGACGGATTGTAAATTAATTGTCAGCTCAAAACGGACGGATTGTAAATTAATTGTCAGCTCAAAACGGACGGATTGTAAATTAATTGTCATTGTTTAGATACCCTACTAACGTATCATCACAATTGAAATTGTACAGCCATTAAATTAAAATAACATAAATAAGAAATAATTTATGACAGTTTAGTCAAGTGCAGTGCTCCATAAAATTAGCTGCAGATTAGGAGGTAGTTTTCGGATGTACATTTCAAAGCGACATGAAACTGATTAATTTGTCAAAATCAACATAAAGATAACGAATTTATCAAGCAATATAGCACAGAGCACACATCGGAGACATTAAAGGTTGAAATACAACACGAATTTAATTGTTGCTGATGTGTAAACGAAGTGTTTGTAGAAGTCTGGATAATCTTTAACTTAGGTCACATTTAACCCACACAGAAGGTGATACTTCAACCTAAATATTTAGTAACTTTATTTTCATGTTTTATGATGTATAATGAGAGAAACAACTATATTGTCAATATATAAATTGTGTATAATTCTGCCTCATGACATCAAGATATTTGAAAAGATAACTGTTGATAGAGAAGGCCATGTTGTCAAAAATAGTCTTTTTACTTTTAATCCAAGTTTTGCTCTGCTACTGTTTTCTGTCCATCGTTTAGTAATTTATAAGATTTTTTTTCTTTAGTAACAATACGATTGTTTGGATTTCAAACTGATAAAATTTCTTATTCTGTCTTAAAAAAAATATTTCATTTTACGAGTGATTTTACAAGCGTGCCATTGTATGTCTATTGATTTTGTTTGTGTCTAGGGTTGCTGTCTAATTCGCCGTTTCAGAATCTAAAGCATCATGGGTAATTTCATTATTCGTACCCCAAAGAGAAAATAACGTTACGTCATTGGTTGAATTTCCATTGTTTATAACGTTTTAAACCAATCAAAACGCTTTGGTGTACGCTTTTGAAAATATTACCCAGGATGCATTAGATTCTGAAACGGCGAATTAACATGCATCTGTATTTTATATTTTTATATTTTCTGCCAATATGTGCACACCTTCCGTATACGAAGTGATAAATCGGACCAGCAATAGAGTTATAAGAAAGTCTTTATATTTTCGTTTTATCTTTAATTTTCATAGTGTATACAATTTTAATTAATTATTCTTTAAATCCAAACTTGACCAATCTGATATCAGACTCATTTCTGCGCCGAACGTGGCTATAATAGCTAAATATATACTACATAATATATCATACAACAAATGACTGATGTACCCATATTTTGACTTTATTTATTGTGTCTGTATATTTAACACATCAATGTAAATATAACGGAATTTGATGAAAAAGTCATTAAAGGGGAGGGTTAGCGCTATATAACCAGGTTTTGTCCACCATTTTCTACATTTGAAAATGCCTGTCCCAAGTCAGGAATATGACAGTTCTTGTCCATGCATTTTTGATGCGTTTTGTTATTTGATTTTGCCATGTGATTATGGACTTTCCGAATTGATTTCCCTCTAAGTTCAGTATTTTTGTGATTTTAATAATTTTTTTTAAGAAGAAAAAAAAATCTCGAGTATTACAGGTCACGGCTAACCGCCTGGCAACCCTATAAAACGAATATAACCCCATCAAAGATACCATTTTAATACTGTTGAACGTCTGAAACTCGTTTCGTGTACACGTGACAAGACTAGTCTCGTCGGTAACGCTCGAATCAAAACAATATAAAAGGTCAAATACAGTACGAACTTGAACAGATCAATTGCTTTATTATGGTAAGCTCGTTTCGTATACACAAGACTCATCAGTACTGCTCGATCTTAGTAAAAAAAAGTTCAAAAGACCAAATTGAAATTAAGTACCAATTGACATAGTACGGCCGTATGATTGGCTATATGTCTTGACATGAAATTTATTTTTTCTCAAATAACATGCGACAAAATTTAACAGAACATTTTACATTATATTAAAAAGTATGCATTCATTTCATAATTTTTAGAATGGCTTTACTGATGAAAGCTTTTTATCTTGTTTGAATTTAATAACAATTTTGTTCAAGGCCTTTTAGTTTTTTAGCTTGCTATACGGTGTTGGTTCTTGAAGGTCGTTCAGTGACCAATAGTTGTTTTTAATAATTTAAGTCATTTGTTTCACTGGCAATCAAACCAAATCTCCCCAATTCTTACGGCAAAATAAAGCACCAACTTAATATGTTCGAATTGACCTGATTTACGAATAGCAAAACACAATAAGTTCAAATTGAATCTTTGAAGTGTTCTCCCAATAGATATAGGAAGATGTGGTGTGAGTGCCAATGAGACAACTCTCCATCCAAATAACAATTTAAAAATTAAACCATTATAGGTTAAAGTACGGCCTTCAACACGGAGCCTTATCTATTTAAAAAAAGAAAATCCTCAAAATAAGTACGGCGAACAGAAGTTATTCTTTTTCAAGTTTAGAGACTTAAAAATATACCTTTTATCTCATTTTTTTTTATATTCAATATACTTGTTCTGTTTTTTTTATTTTTTTTATTTTTCAAGTTTTAGATATAAATGGAAGTAAATTCATTTTTTTAGATAAAGATATATAAACCCATAATCTATTAATTTCGCCACTTACATTTTTCAATAATTAAAACTAGCATTTATTTATAATTTAAAAAATAGACTTAAAACAATTGTCTTACCTTTTCACAGCAACAGGTAGCAGATGTAATTTGAAGAGCACACCACTCATTCTGTCCTCAGGTTAAGAGGACTTTCATCCAATCAAAGCCTTAGGCGGAGTCTATTTCGCTGTCGGTACGGAAGCTGGTTTTCATCCTGTATCAGTAAGCTGAGGATAACAGGTCACCTTTGTGAACTATATTTATGACAGTTGGGTTTTCCCATTCTAGCCTTCAGTTGATGGTGCTAGAACAAGAATTTAAGATATTTCACGATTTGCTCTATCCGTGTGAAAGTACTAAGTTGTGACATTTAAGAGAGAAAAGTTTTATATGCAGATAAAAAAACTAAAACCAAATGATTTAAAAGTATAGATGTATATTAAACATAAAGGTTTATTTGGCGCTCTTTTTAATAAATTAAGAAAAATGACAAAATGTTGGTCGGATTAATGTGTAGGTTGAACCTTAGGAAAGGCAAGGACGGATAACCTCAACAGTTATGCTTTTGCTTTTAAAAAAATAGATAGTGGAAATGTTTTGGAAACAATTGTTTGGTTAAAGAAATTCCATATAAGAACTTTCTTGACTCGTCGAATACATTATAAGCATATACAAATTGTGGGTCTCATTTTTAAGAAGACTGATAAAAAGACATTCATGTATATACTTGACTTTTTCAAATACAAAATGTAAATTTTCATATCTTGTCTCATTTGTATATCACAGTCTAATAGATGGCATAAAACAACTCTTTTTGCTCTCAAAATTCTATAGTTATTTTTTTTAAGGAACTATATACTAGGAACACCAAATTTTGGGAAGTTTATCGACATAGTCCTTTCTTCTGAAATTATGTGGCAATTGAGACAGAGGCTTTTAAAAGGACGGCGTTCTTTACATTTAAATGAAGCTAATTTTTAAGTTCAGTATCAATTTACTAACGAACGAATTAAAAAAATTAACTCCCAATCTGTATGATTTTCAAATCTACGTCGATATATATTAACTTTATTTCCTTCTTATCGAAGATTTTGCACGTATTAAACAGTTTTGTACAATAATAATATTTACATATTGGTCAAGACATCTGATCGGATGACGGAACATAGGTCAACAATATACTTAGCTCCTTCTCTGAAGTTAGGATTAGTTTTAGCAATAACCCAAGCTCTGTGTGGTACAATGTGTGTGTGAATTTTACGGAAAACTTCAAAGTCACTGTCAACTGATATTCTTTGTTGCCATCTGTTACTTTAAACATATTTTATTTGAAAAAAAAATCATGTACAGGCATACACATATAAATACAGTGTTAACATATTACAAAAGGATTCGGAAACAAGGTTTACCTTATATTAATCCGTCTCCCTGTAGAAAAAAGATAAAGGGAAATAACTGCAAATAAAAAGTTGATTTTTTTTATCAGATCTTTCCTATCTATATATGTGCCGGCGGCGGAGTGTGTTTACAGGACATTGTCGAGTGTCTCACCCAATTACGATCTTTATTATGCACGAACGACGCTATTAGCCAAAACGCTTCGAATCTACCAAAAATTGTTGCACTTGTTTAAACACGAGTAGATTTTCCTCTAGATTGAGGTTATTGCAGCCAAATAGGAGTGTTTCTATATTGTAAGGGAAGAGAATTTTTTTTATCGTACGTTTTCGGACAAGGGAGTAATTATTACACTCGAGGAGAAAATGCTTACTGCTCTCGATTCTACCACAGGTACAGTTTTTACTTTCTACAAGATTTCTCTTAAATAAATGTTCGTTCAGATTGCTACAATCCATCCGAAGTCTGGCATGAAGTATTTGTCCTTTCCTGTCTCCATAAAAATAATAATTTGGCATTTTTCTTACATTTTGATTAAGGTAACTTTTAAGTGTAAACTTAGATGGACTTAGTCTGATATCGTCCGGAATAGCATTCCAGGATCGAATAACTGAGGGGAGAAAAGATTTCTGGTAAAATGCAGTTCTACACTTTATATCTGTTGTTTTCAAATTTCGCTATTGAAGTGGAAATATATCTGTTCCATACAGTTTTACTTCTTATATTTAAAGACATGCCGCCCCTCTCCTTGCTTCCAAAACAAAAGTCCAAACCATCAAACAATGGCACGACATAAAGCATCACCAGTCCTTATTTTCAAAAACGAAAAACAAGAAATTTTAATAAATTAGTGGGTGTACAAAATTGCAAAATAATTGAATTGTTTAGATAATATTGACGACTGAAAGAGGTAGTCCTTATTGTTGCAGTTTTTTTTTAGATTCACATTTTTATTTGTGATTTCAAGTTAATTTTTATTTTTATTCAGAAGTGTAGAAAGTTTATTCTCATAAAAACCATGCAAGTACAAAGGTTACAGAGAAGTTGAAAAATAATATACATAAAAAACAAATTATGCATTTAAAATGCATAAAATTCAAAAATTTCGGATGAGATAACATATTAAAGAATATATATATAGATTTTGATAGTCAAGGGTAATAGTTAAAATTGTATAAAGAAATACTCCCTATAAGTATAGGTATGGTATATAAATTATGGTTGTTAAGAAGGAGTGAGCTTACTATTAATACATCTTATAAAATTGCAGAGGTTTCTAAGTGTCTTTGGGTTTTTTGAATTAAACAGTTTGTTGAATGCAATAGTGTTATGTATTGGTATTAGTTCATTTGGGATAAATCTTCTTCTTTCATCTTGTAAAGCCGAGCAAACAAAAATATAGTGGTATAGTGCGAGCCTTAAGCTTGTCTTGAAGGCTCTCTCCGTGACGTGATTTGTTTCATGTATGTACATGAACAGCTACTCTATTGGCCTAACACAAATACTAGTACATATTGTCATTAATTGTGTCAAGTAACGACTTCCTAAATAACTACTGAATACTTAGTGGTCTGGATACTCAATGGTCAAGTACTTATTATTGTATATATATTTAGATAAGATGCAACTAATTTGTTTGTACGAAAATATTCGTCACTGATGTTTACAAATTGTACCTTGATTATGAAAATAAAATAATAATTTAGTTTTGATTGATTGATTAATTGATTGATTGATCGATTGATTGATTGATTGATCGATTGATTGATTGATTGATTGATTGATTGATTGATTGATTGATTGATTGATTGATTGATTGATTGATTGATTGATTGATTGATTGATTGAGCCAAAATATAATAATGTAGGTATGTATTTTAGATATGAAGATTATATTTAGCATATACTTTTTATAAGAAATAACAAAATGTTGATCTGACTTGACTGGCTTTTCGTCGAAAGTGATATAAGCATACAGAAATCACATATCTTATATTATTGAGACTTGATTGATTGATTGATTGATTGATTGATTGATTGATTGATTGATTGATTGATTGATTGATTGATTGATTGATTGATTGATATATTGATTGATTGATTGATTGATTCATTCATTCATTCATTCATTCATTCATTCATTCATTCATTCATTCATTGATTGATTGATTGATTGATTGATTGATTGATTGATTAATTGATTGATTGATTGATTGATTGATTGATTGATCCAAAATATAATAATGTAGGTATGCATTTTAGATATAAAGATTATATTTAGCATATACTTTTTATAAGAAATGACAAAATGTTGATCTGACTTGACTGGCTTTTCGTCGAAAGTGATATAAGCATACAGAAATCACATATCTCATATTATTGAGACTTTCAAAGGATTTTAATTTTTCATACAAAAGGTATCCAATATTCATTATCTTTTTTTATTCTTTCTCTCCTAGAAGGGCATTTCAATAGCTCTTTTTTTCATTCTACATCATTTTATTAAAATATCAAATGCCACCATACTGTGTTGTAAAAAGATACGAACTAGCACACATTTTTATTAAGGCTGTTTTCTGGTTTTTTTTGTAGGGTTTGTGTTTTTTTTGACATATTTCCCATTTCAATTGTCAATCTATTTAAAAGTCGATGTCAATTATTACACAGAGCTTTTTGGAAGAACTTTCATTCTTTGTTTACACCTTTAATTCGTTTCAACTATCTTCTTGTAATAGATAAACGAGTATATTCCGAGTGTATTTTCTTATCCACATGTATATAGTTGCCTGGATAGGGTTGACAGATTAGAATATCATGGCCCAAACTTATATAGAATATAGAGAAAATGGACCACAATAGATATGGAAGAATATATTGATTGATTGATTGATTGTTGGTTGCTTAACGTCCAGTGGCAAATATTTCATGCATGTTCAGGACGAGAACAAGTTAACAATAAATACAATAGGTAGGTCTTGTCATTATAGAGGCCATTCGGGATGACAGTCGGGGAAATTTGGACTGCCACTGGAAAATTAGGGTATAGTGACAGAAATTTTGCCTTGCAACAGGCCACCTACGGACCCCTCAAATAGTTGTTGCAAGGGTTCTTAACGTGCAAAGAGCGTGACACTCTCTACACGAGGCATCGGATTTAACGTCCCTAATCTGACAGGACGTGACTGCGAATGTAATACATCCCGCACAGCCAAACGGACGCCCCACTTCAGCAAACTTTTTACAGCCGGTCGGAAGAAGACCAAGTGACCATATTTCTATTCCGCAGTCACTCTGGGGGTGGGTGGGTGGGGGTGGGGGGTAGAAGAATATATATAAAAAAATAAGGTACTACAATATAAAGAATAGAGTATAATCAAGGTAAAGAAAGAATAGATATAAATAGCATAGAATTGAATTATTGAAAACTGAATACATCCCTTCCCTATTTATACCCCGCGATAAAGGGTCCATACTATCAGGCAATTAGCACGACAAACAAATAAATAAACAGTCTTTGTAAAACAAGAAGATTGAAAAAGATAAGTGGACGGTCGGACATAATTTTAGAATTGTTCAAACCTTATTGACTAGTCTATGTGGTACCTAGCTTTATTTTCTTACCGTTTTACCCATTATTTGAGAGGGAGCAGTAATTTGTTCTTGTTTTGTATTTTTATTTAAAATATGCAGATTAGTTTAATGGTTAGAAATTTCCGTATTTTTAGACTCACGATTAATTTGGTATTTTTAATGTAAAATGTGAACTTTATTAAGAAGTGAGAGCCTCGTCTTAAAGATGTTTCCATGACGTAAATTTTTTCATGAATGTACATGCAAGTCTATTGACCGAACACAGATACATGTACCTATTGTGTCAAGTGACGGCTTCCTACATAACTACTGGATATATACTAGACTTGCTTCAATTCCCTTTCTATTATTTTTCTCTTACTAATTTATATGTTTACTGATAAGTGCTAGCCTACTGATTGCCCTGCAGATGTCAGTATAATTGTAATCTCCTAGTTATAGCAGTAAAACTATTAAAGGGGCAAAATTGAAAAAAAGAAATAAAAACATAATTAGGAAGGGACATGTAGCAAGTCTAGATATATACTTAATGGTGTAGATACTTGAGGGTCAAGTACTAATTAATGTATTTATATTTAGATAAGATGCAACACTCTTGTGATTGTACGAAGATATTACGATTTCGTCATTAATCACGGTTTACAAATACGTATGTAGACTGAGATTTTTTCCCGTTTATTTATTTATCTATCAATCTTATTTATTTATCATTTTTATTATTTATTATCTATTTATTTTATTTCATATATCCATATATTTTTTATTATTTGTTTATCTATTTATTTCTAGCAGAGACATATAATACTGTATTATATGTCTCTGTTTCTATGATTCTTTATTTTATTTCATCTATTTATTTATTTTTATTATTCATCTATTTATTTTTATTATTTTTTATTTTATTTCATCTATTTATTTATTTTTATTTTTAAGGTTTATGCGCAGATTTGTAATGTATTCATTATTTGTTTTATCCACCTACTTTGAATATTTTTACAATTGACTTGATAAAGAACGTCTTGTGTCTTTGCTCAACGAAGTCTTCAATCTTTTAATGTTTTATTGATCTTGACAATAATGTATTTAGAGATAGTGTCTTATCACTGTCCTCGTTATAGGCTGCCGTGCACCTCGACTAATACCCATAAAACACTCCATTTTAATTGCTAGAGTGACAGTTTACATTGCTTTACAAATTATACACAATCAGAACAGAGTATCTTGATATCTAGGGACAAATGATGGATCAGTTCCTGTTGAAAATTAAATTTTCGTTGAGAATTTTACATGGATTGAATAGATATTCAGCAACGAAAATTATACACCACAATTAAATATTTACCTCCAAATACATTAGTTCTAAAATTGACAACAACGAAAATGTTGTATAAAAAAAATCGTTGAGATTTTTACATGAATAGATATTCAGCAACGAAAATTATACACCACTATTAAATATTTGCCTCCAAATACATTATTTTCTAAAATTGACAACAACGAAAATGTTGTATCACCATTAAATCAGATTGAGACGAAAGAAACAAAGACATTCAATGTCTGCAACCTCTGATGTTTCTAATATTATTTTTTATCTTTCTTATCTATGATTGATTTATGTTATTGTTATATTTATATAAATTAACTGTAACAGTTTACAAAATTTTGAATTTTTTGAAATACTAAGGATTTTCTACCTCAGGCAGAGATTACCTTAGCTGTATTTGGCAAAACTTTTAGGAATTTTGGATCTCAATTCTCTTCAACTTCGTACTTTATTTGGCCCCTTTTTTTTAAAAACTTTTTTGGATTCGAGCCGTCACTGATGAGTCTTTTGTAGACGAAACGCGCGTCTGTCGTATACATATAAAATTTAGTCCTGGTATCTATGATGAGTTTATTTGCTCAACGTCAAGTGGCACATATTTTTACTCGTGTTTTTCAATCAAATACAATTCTTATTTATGTATTTGCTTTATTACTCTTTTGCATCTAGTAAGAAAGATTAGGCTGATTTTTTTGTTTTTTACTATACAAAAAACTAAATCCACAGATTAATATAAGGAAGCTACCGTTTGATTTTTGATGGAGGGGATAGGATAAAAATTTTAAAAAGATGCAGGACAGGAGGTTTGAGTTTAAAGGGGCAGGCAGGGTGAGCAACTTTGCAAAAAACAAAAGAAAGGATGACCATTCATGTAAATTATAGTCAGGATAAAGTAATAAAAATGGCAAGACCGAATAAAGTGAAAAATAGTAAGGCAGGATAGAGAAATACAACTGAAAAAAATTTGCAGCCCAAAAGAAATTATCCCTAGACCCCCTCCCCCCTTAAAATCAAATGGAAGCTCCCTAAGGATCAATTTCCTTTTTAAAGCAGAGGTTTATTCCGTTAGTAATTTTCCTTAGAGAAGAAGCTGCATAAAAGTACGACAGAAAAGATGACATTTTATTTAGAGAAAAAGAGGACATTTTATTTAGAGAAAAAGATGACATTTCGATCTAGAGAAAAAGATGACATTTCGATCTAGAGAAAAAGATGACATTGTATCAAGAGAAAAAGATGACATTTTATGTAGAGAAAAAGATGACATTTTATCTAGAGAAAAAGATGAGTCGACATTTTACAAACCGAGTAAAGAAAAAACAGAACTCTCTCCCCACCCCTTAAAGTTAAATGGTTACTAGTACTTCCTTGGTAGTTTTCTCTTGAAAAGGGTTGAATAAAAGTACGACAGAAAAGATGACATTTTATCTAAAGAAAAAGATGACAATTTATTTAGAGAAAAAGATGACACTTTATCTAGAGAAAAAGATGACATTTTATCTAGAGAAAAAGATGACATTTTAACTAGAGAAAAAGATGACATTTTATGTAGATGACTACATGTTTCAGTAGCCTGTGACATATTGTTTACAAACCCAGTAAAGAATAAACAGAACCCCCTCCCAACCCCTTAGAGTTAAATGGTTAATAGTACTTCCTTAGTATTTTTCTCTTCAGAAGGGTTGAATAGAAGTACGACAGAAAAGATGACATTTTATCTAGAGAAAAAGATGACATTTTATGTAGATGACTACATGTTTCAGTAGCCTGTGACATATTGTTTACACACCCAGTAGCTCTGATATAAACAAAGCAATGATAACCTTTACCCTATTGTTAGATTACACAATCTACAATTAACTTTCATATTTGGTTTGACAATGGAATGCTAAATATTTTAGTAAACAAGTTGTTTTTCAGTCCCATACCGATGTAGTAAAAAAACAAAAAAAACAGAATACCTCAAATTGATTGTGTTTGTACTATTTTTTTCATTTCCCGTGATTACTTTTTTTTACATCTACCAAATTGTTTCATAGCCGGGCTTGGGGCATGAACTTTTTTTAGAGTGTGCGTGTTGGTGTGTGTGTGTGTGTGTTTAACTTTGAAAGTTAGTATTCTATAAGGTTTTTACTAATATCAGTAAATAAATAAATTTATGATGTACCGTATTAGGTCTTTTTAATTTTAAATCAGTCAAGATTTCAAAATGTTAAAAGTTTTGCTCTTGCCCAAACGAACATTAGCTTATATATGCTGCATCTTTATTATTTTCCTCAAATGATTTCTTAATGTTAATGGCCAAGATTTAAACTTACGAGCTAAATGCTATATATATCAAATTCCATACACATAAAATAAAAGAGTAATAAACTAGATTCATGATGTACCATACGGTACTAGCTTTTTAATTTCAAATCAGTCAAACTTTCAAAAAGTCAGATTTCATTGTATTGGTTTTAAACGATTGATATACCAAGGCGAATCTATAAATAATATGAATAAAAGGAGAGCTGATAGAAACCTTAAGTATATCTTAATAATAATATGGTATACGTAGACGATCAGCTTTATAACTCTAACTTGAGTATGGTGTACCATTTGGTTCAAAAGGTATTTTAATCGCTTAACCGCTATTTTTATCGATTAACCGCTAACTATATTGCGGTTAACCGCTAATTTTATACCGGTTAACCGCTATTTATATCGGTTAACCGCCATTTTTATACCGATTAACCGCTATTCATATCGGTTAACCGCTATTTTTGTCGATTAATCGCTATTTTTACCGGTTAATCGCTAGTTATATATCGGTTAACCGCTATTTTTGTCGGTTAATCGCTAGTTATATATTGGTTAACCGCTATATTCATGTGTCAATCGCTATCTTATAGGGTTAATCACTTTTAATCTATCGATAATCTACAAATCAGTTTATTATTCGAAACGAATAAGTGATTGGTGGATAAGGTTTTCGCTGAACCTATTTTGTGAGTGGTTTACTCCTCCCATTCATCTATTTTATTGTCAATCATTACAACCCAATTTGTAGAGTTGTCTGTCAAACGCCCACATGTTTCGAGTGCTGAACACGCAGCATTTCTACAGCATATTACACTTGATTGCACGTCAGCAACGAAAAAATAGCGGTTAACCGACAAATAACTGGGCATTTTAAAAGTCAGAATGAGGGTACATATGTTCAAACTCTTTAGGTCATTTTTAGTTGCAATAAACAAAAGAACTACTAGTATGTCATTTTGATATGCTTTGATACTATATATGCGCGTGAATTTTTACTTGATAACATTTTTGTTCGCTTTGGAGATTCCGTATATCGTCAAATTATTGGAATTCCAATGGGGACTAACTGTGCATCATTTATATACATAGGCCCCCTATAGACAATTACATTCAAATGTCTTATTTTGGAGAAACACTGAATGGAATGAAACCAAACATGGCATGTATGTTCCTTATGAGGTGCTGACCAAGTTTTGTGTCTTTGAAGCCGTTTTTATTTATAAGGGCCAATACTAAGCTTAATTTGGCCTTAATTATTATATGGGAATATGCTATAATTTCAATCTATTGTCACACAATTTCCAAAACTAAAGTAGAGTCAACCGGTGTAGAGTCAGATGAGCGACAAAGAATGTCAGGCGCACCCAGTTTTAATATAGGAACTCTTTTGTAATATCTTAGTTTATAATTATAACGTACATTCATACCCTTTTAATATAAAACTACAATAACACAATCTTTTGACACGATGAAAACCCTTATACTATAAATTATTTTTGGTTCAGCGCTTCCATTTTCAACATATAAATGAGTATAGGTTTACACCAAATCTTCTTTGACATTTTTTTAAGACCGTTTGCAAACTGATTATTTTTATGTTTTCGGTTTCAATCTTTTCGTTTATACCTTGTTTTTCAAGTATAATAAAAGTACTAATGTACTGAACATCGGATGACTGCAAGTTCTTGTGGATGGTGACAAATCACAACTCTATACCTGAAACTGAGGTTTATGTAAAGATAAAAAAAAATCTGATACAGGTTCGCGTGTGGATGATGAATAAATGACAAGGAATTCAACTTCTCTGCTTTAATATCTATTGTATTGTGGTGATACAAATCAGTATACTCTGGTTTATTGTTATATATTATATTAATATTTGTATATAGCAGTTACATGTATGTATAATTTTCATCAAATTGTATATCATTCTATTCTACGATTCTAATAAAAGTGCAGAACACGTGCATGGTGGACACTCTTCTATAACAATTCGATTGTTCCAATAGATTAGATTTGAGTTGACATTCATATGTTTCCACTAAACTGTTCTGTGATATTCTTCTGCGTGCGTTAACACAATTTTTGTTAGATGACTAGGGATTGTTCTACTCACAGCAGATTAAAACAAATTCTTCAGAAGTGTTTATGACATACGAGTATTTCTCTGATAAAATTTGTTGTTAAATGAGTCGATGCGAAAAAAAGAAAAAAAGATTGCACGTTTTACTCAAATGTTCACGACTAAAGAGTACTTTTTCTCATAAGATTTTTGTGAGAATTTTCATTCATGTGTATAGCTTCGAATCTTTTGATAGCAACGCTAGGAAACAAAGAAACTATCTGGTTGCAGAGATTAATTAAAATCTTACTTTTGATCGCATTTTCTTTTTTCAATGTATCTTGCTTTTATAAAGTGGGAGTGTGGTCATTAGTAAGTTATCTCTTTGTTATCTCTCTGGGGCCTTGTCTTTATGAAATATCCGAGTAAAATATTTCGACATCTTATATCCTTGAAACGAAGCAGATCAATATTTTGATGCATATTAAATGGGAACTTATATAGATCAGACCATTTCATGAAATTATGTTATGCCAAATATGCAAGAAAAGTCGTATATACAGTTTCACGTTATTATAACGCGAACGTCAAATTACGGTTACGGGACATGTGATTGGACATCTGAGATCGTTTCGGATTTTCTACCTGCAACTCAAACAAATTTACATATCATATCTTTTTTAAAGGAAATTAAATTTATTTTCCATCCATATCAGTTAACAGGTGTTAAAAATTGAGATAAAGTAGAATTTCGTTTGATAAAAAGCCTCTGAACTATTCTTTGTGTTATTTTGTCCATTGGTACATTTTATTGGACACGGGGAAAATGACGATGTTTTTAAGATAAAACCGCAGTTACATAATCATGACTTCAGATGGCTTCTTCGGGACATATAATTTTTCTGATATTATTAAAATCTATTTTCGTCCGTTATATCTTATGAGAGCGAAGACAAAGTCTTTTACGGGTTGTGCAGCTAATTGGAAGTTTTCATTAAAAAATAGAAAAAACACAAAATCATCTCTGTTATTGATTTCTATGGTTTATTTCCTTTCGAATGATATGCATAACATGGATATTTATTGCCGTATAGGATGAGAGCTTGAATTTGAATAACCCGCATTCTAACCCATATTTCCAAAGTGACACTAATATCGTGCGCAACGTCTTAAATCTTTCCGACTTGAGTTTTTATTGACCCTTTGATATCATCCGCCTCCTTTCACATGTATGCATACAACCAAACAAAGTTTAAGGTAGTATAATGTTAATAAGTTGTGTTCGTCGTTGTCCGAAGACATTTATTTTCCAGCCAATAACTTGAGTATAAGAGTAACGATCTCTATATGAAATTGTACCACAAGATTGTACATCATACATTGTAACAGGAAGGTCAGGATATTTTTTTGAGTTACTTGTACTGTCCCATCTTTTTAGGAATTAGGGACAAAACAAGTCCACTTTTATTTTTTGTCTATCCGATGAGTTAAGCCTTATTCAACTGATTTTTATAGTTCGTTTCTTATGTTGTACTGTTATACCACTGTCCCAGGTTAGGGGGAGGGTTGGGATCCCGCTAACATGTTTAACCCCGCCACATTATTGATGTATGTGCCTGTCTGTAAGTAAGGAGCCTGTAATTCAGTGGTTGTCGTTTGTTTATATGTTACATATTGGTTTTTCGTTCATATTTTTTTACATAAATAAGGCCGTTAGTTTTCTCGTTTGAATTGTTTTACATTGTCTTATCGGGGCCTTTTATAGCTGAATATGCGGTATGGGCTTTGCTCATTGTTGAAGGCCGTACGGTGACCTATAGTTGTTAATGTTTGTGTCATTTTAGTCTTTTGTGGATAGTTGTCTCATTGGCAATCATACCACATCTTCTTTTTTATATTGTTCTTGTTTAAGTACAAAAACTAGTTGATAAGTGTCAGGCGCGGATCCAGCCATATTAAAAAGGGGGAGTGCCAACCCAGGACAAAGTGGGGTTTGCAACTATATGTCCCCATTCAAATGCATTGATCTTCGAAAAAAGGGGGGTCCTACCACCGGAACCATCCACTTGATCCGTCACTGAGTTTATGGATCTCAATAAAATTGTTCCACAAGGTCCCATAACTCCAAGGGAATGTTTGAATTACTATTGAGGATAATGGATCATATGATTTAGATATATGGAGTCAGACAAAACAAGGATTTTACATGTTTCTTGATCATAACTTGACCATTAGTCCATGAATCTCTATGATATTGTATCACATGGATTCGTGAAAATTAAAGGAAGCTTGAGAATTATGATATGGCCTCAATCATTTGCTTAAAATTAACCCACACGATACTGTTATAAAACTTTGTATAAAATTCTTTAGCAACTTCAATATAATTATAAAGTTTGATTTAAAATATGTGATATTCCTTAATCTAAACATGTACGTTAATATATTTTCAATTTTCACAAATTTTTGGAAATATTTTAACAACTTCGTGGTGGGTATAAAGTTTTACATGAATTTATTTAATCTATGTGTAATTTGATATTGTGAATCTATCCGAGTATCACTTAAATTTTAGGTATTGGAGGATCATAGGTAAAACTCAATTTCGTTTTTTTTCATTTCTTTGACCACATTTATTCTGTGTCAGAAACCTATGTGGTGTCACGTACCTATCACAATAAAAAAAATCAGAGCTGTCATTACCCTAATATGTTGTTCATACTTGCCCTTACTGATCAGGATTCGGCCTCTGCATCTTTTGATTTTACTTAAGAAGCTTTAAAGCCATTCAATCATTTAATTTTTACAGATTGTACATTTAACAAGTTTTTATTGGAAGTGCCTTATTTGGCTGATTTCTTTATTTGCTTGGATTTGTTACTTGGTACTGTGATGAAATCGGTAGCCACTCTCTTTGTTGTCAACTCAAACTAAGTCTGAAGGCCGTACGGTGACCTATAATTGTTAATGTTTGTGTCATTTTAGTATTTTGTGGATAGTTGTCTCATTGGCAATCATACCACATCTTCTTTTTTTATATTATTTAAGTTTCATGGAAGATGAACTTGGATTGCAACTTTGTATATGTAGATTTAGTATATACCTGCACCAGATCACTGACTAGTCTAACCATGCAATCAAGGATTGATTTAATTGTTTCTAAAATATTATACGAATGTATAGAAAGTGTCGGTTAGATAGCTTACCACCATTGCAGAACCACATGAATCAACTTAATCGATGAATCCAATATTTGAACCGCTAATGTAAGCATAATAAAAAACATTTTATCCCGGACTTTTAATGTATAACTTGAACCTTTGAATGCCAATTTACGTTTTTGGTGAAGACAGATAATGACTCGGAAATAACCTACGACTAAGAAAAGCCCTAGAACTGTGTACACAATTTTTATAAATATACTTCGTAGCATATCTACCTCAAGATAATACTAATTGACTATTTCCATATAACCGACTTTTTTTAGACAGGTTATCTTCTGTTTGCTAGGTCACACCGGTGCTCGGTCACTCCCTTATGAAATGAAAGTAAAAAGGTACCAGCAAGCTTTTAATCGGTTAAATCGTTTGGGGGAAGTTAGTTGTGGATATCTCAACTAGTATACTAGTATACACTACAACATAATAAGAAAGCAATTGATTTTCGACCATAAAACTCACCTACTGTTTGTTAGAATTTATTTCTTTAGATTGCTCTTACCTAACCGAGTACTAGTTAATAAATATAGGCCACGATACGACCCTCTCCAATGGATATAACCTTCCCGAGTAGCCTCCAAATGAAAAATAAAATTAAACTAAGGCCGTTAGTTTTCTCGTTGCAATTGTTCTACATTGTCATTTCGGGGCCTTTTAAAGCTGACTATGCAGTATGGGCTTTGCTCATTGTTGGTGACCGAACGGTGACCTATAGTTGTTAACTTCTCTGTCATTTTGGTCTCTTGTTGACAGTTGTCTCATTGACAATCATACAACATCTTCTTTTTTATATGAAGAACCAGATATATTTTATTACCAATGTCATGTATCTATTATAAAGAACGTACAATAAATCTTTAAAAAAAACAATTCAGCCTTTATTGTTTGAAACAAGAAATTCATAGTAATAACAAATAAAACATTAGCGGCGAACAAATCCTCAAAAAATATATTTCGAATTGTAAAATTATAGGAGATCATAGTAAAGGTAATTAAAAAAATATATATATAATTTGAAAAATAATAATTTCGGATTTAATATGCATTCAATTTATTCATAAAATGATTAATCCGTTTGCATGGCAAAATAAGATTAGAGTATGTATGAATTAGAAAGCTAGTCAAACTGTTTTGTAAATTTATTGGGGTGTAAAAGCGTTGACCGAAGTACATTTTGTATGAAGCGCGGAAGCTATGTGTAAAAATAATTTTATTTATAAGTGAAAACGTATCACATGAAAAAGAAACCATGCCGACGTGAAACCAGCTGCAAAATTTAAAGAAGCTTCCATTTGCAAATCCTTAAAATGCCTTTACTATCTAATAGAAAAGAAATGTGTTAGATAGATTACTTTGACGGGAAGGACGAAAGTAAACCAGTGTATCCCACTATTCAGATGCAGTATAAGGTGTGATCAAGACGTGATTTTATTATCCCTCTTTTTTTTTTAAACTTGACCAAATCCCGGACCAGACACAATTGCTTCTATCATGACAGCTTTAAACCTTTGGAATTCTGTTATGTTCAATGGTAGTGTCACTTCGAAAGTGCAAGTTGAAACACTAGGGTATCGTTTTTCCTCTGTAAATCCTAATTTAAACCTTGCATCAAAACCCCCAGGTGGCACATTACTACATCCTGTTACAAACTTGAGAACATCTTCTATCGTCACACTCCCATCAGCATAGCAGCATTTACCATCTGTCATTAAGATAATAATACAATAAAGTCAATAATCACAAAAAAGTGTTTGCACTAAAAGAACATACGACGAAAAGCAATATCTAAATGGACCTGATTTATATAAGTTATTGCATTTTACACATTTGAGTCATCGTTTTAATCTAAATCTCATTGTGTAGTTAAAATCTAAATGGTTGAATTGAAGAAGTTCCAATCACTGTTTACAACCACTTTAGTGCTGACTTAAACTAGAGGCTCTAAAGAGCCTGTGTCGCTCACCTTGGTCTATGTGATTATTAAACAAAGGACGCAGATGGATTCATGTTGTGTTTTGGTGATAGTGATGTGTTTATACATCTTACTTCATTGAACATTCTTGCTGCTTACAATTATTTCTATCGATGATGAACTTGGCCCAGTAATTTCAGTGGAAAATGTTAGTAAAAATTTACAAATTTTATGAAAATTTTTAAAAGTTGACTATAATGGACAATAACTCCTTAGGGGGGTCAATTGACCATTTTGGTCATGTTGACTTATTTTAGGTCTTATTTTGCTGAACATGCTGTTTACAGTTTATCTCTATCTATAATAATATTCAAGATGATAACAAAAAACGGCAAAATTTCCTTAAAATAACCAATTTAGGGGCAGCAACCTAACAACGAATTGGTTGATCCATCTGAAAATTTCAGGGCAGATAGATCTTCACCTGATAAATAATTCCAAAGCCTTCAGATTTGCTCTAAATGCGTTGGTTTTTGAGTTATAAGCCAAAAACTGCATTTTACCCCTATGTTCTATTTTAAGCCATGGCGGCCATCTTGCTAGGTCACGCCACACATTTTTTAAACTAGATACATCAATGATGATTGTGGCCAAGTTTGGTTTAATTTGGCCCAGAAGTTTCAGAGGAGAAGATTTTTGTGAAAGTTAACGACGACGGACGACGGACGCCAAGTGATGAGAAAAGCTCACTTGGCCCGATGGGCCAGGTGAACTAAAAACAGGAAAAACCATTCATTTTGATTCAATATTCTCTTACACTGTTAATATGTGATCATTCTACACTCCAAAGAGGTCCGATACGAAATGAGATAATTTATTTATAAAAAACAAGTTCTAGGTATTTTTGTATTGATGTTGATTAAACGTTGAAATTTTTTTATGGTCTCTTTTAACTCGTCATCGACTTTCTAGCTCGTCCTAGATTTTCTAGATTCAACAATTCAGACTTTGACTTGAACTCATCTTCGCTAGCCAAGGACCACGATCCACTCTCGTTCTCTTCACCCTTGGCAAATTAAGCCAACATTTGTGATAACATTGTTGCACTGTATATCGGAATATCAAAGTCACGACCATTCCGAATACATTTTTCTTGACCAATTGAAGCACTTGAACTCTTCAAATTGGAGGTAAAACACGGTAGGGTCTAGATTCTACACACTTGGTAAAGCCGGAAATGAAAATATACGTCAACATTCATGCATTTGTGCTTGAAACTTACACAGGAACTTCTATAAATTGAACATGTTGAATACAAACATTGAAGTTGTCGCTAAATATAGCCATATGTTATTATAAACACGTGGTAATTGTTTAAAACACTTTCTACATTTACAAGTGATATGTTATAGGCACGTTTTGATTGGATGCAGCGAGTTTCGACTGCAACCAATAAAAATCCTTAAGCAGCAACCATTTGATTTTCTGGGGGGGGGGGGGGGGGGGGGGGGGGACAAGTCGAAAACAATTTTTTTCTTTCAATTTTAGCATTACATATAGTGGCAGCTGAGGGTGAATCAGCCAAGAGTGAAGGGAACGGTTGTGGATAGTAACCCTTGGCTAGCGAAGATGACCTGTACTCTGTTTACCTCTTTTTGTTTTGCATTTTGTCTTGCGTTATTGTGTTATTTATGTATACCATATATCTCCGACTCGTGTCAAGGATAATAATTGTCAAAATAGTGTCTTATTGTAATTTACCTTCACAATCGAAAACAAAACTTTCAAAGTTTTGAGCTACTTCCTCGCTTCTGTGGCGGTTATTACTCCCTCTTCTTCCGTACTTCGATATATCAAATAACTTTACGAGGTTTTCTGCCTTTAGTGGCTCGGTAGAGCCACATTTGTGGCATAGAATCTTCTCAAGCTGACCTATATATAGATAACATATAAATGTGTATCTTATTTGAACATGTACCAAGAAGCAATTAATTTTTCACCATGCAATATATCTAAAGTTAACATTTCTATCATAACCCCCTTTTTCCCCCATTTCAATGGACTAACATTTCTTAACTTCATTCCAGAATGAGCCATTCGTTTTATTCTTTTTAAATCAAGTAGAGTAAATATTTTTGACATTTTACTTCTAAACTTTAAAGATCACGATATAAAAATTTAGAAGCCAGAATAACATATTCGAAATTTTTGAAATTTATTATTGTATTAAACTAAATACAATCAAATCAAGATATTGCTGGAAATAATTGCAAATAAAGCAGTGCCAATTTAAGGACGACGGCAAAAATGTCATATTTTCTAAGCACATTTATTTTAGTAAAAATAAAAGTATGATACCTTGATTTTCTATCAATAATTTTCTTAAGGACAAATGCTCTGCTCCTTTCCAGAACTGTTCATACATGGCTTGTTTTTTGGTAACGGTTGAGCCATGCATGATAAGTCCTTTGAGTATCCCATTTTTAGTATTTTCATTCAATCTTAATGAAATCCCTGCTTCTGCCATTAAGTTATTAATTGCTTCAGCGTCAGCTAGTTTGGTCATGTCGTCACTGTTTATAAGCTGGAAAAATAATTTATTTTTCATTTCAACAGCTTTTATTACATATGTAATACAACGAGACAAATGTATTTGTAACATGGTAAGTTCCAAAGTTTTAGTATAAGAGATCTTATTAGCACTCAGTAGGTAAACTATACTTTGTGTATGGCCTGATCAAAAGTGAATATGTCAGTCTAAAAGGTATCATCTTACCATGACCTCACCTTTATAATTCAATGGTTATTGTTCCAGGCGTAGTAATATCAACAATGAGTCAAACATATTTGATTGATGAAATGATTTTTACATGTACGTGTCTATATAGCGTGTTTGATTTGTAGTTAAAGTCATTTTCATAAATCATTGGTCCTTGCTTTATAATTGTGAATGGAGTAGTTTCTCAGATAATACACGGGATAATACACGGTCAGCCATATTCAATGTAAAAGATTATTTTATTTCATTCATGTCTGTCTTAGCAGGCCTTTATTTTCTGTAGCATTTGTATTAAAATATATGTCTTCCTGACTTCTTTGCTTACTGTTGAACACTGTATATTGACTTATAGTTGAATACATTCTGTGCCATTTTGGTTGTACCAGTTAGTGGTGAGTTGTCTCATCGGCAATCATACCACATATTCTTTTTTTTTTCTTTTCATTTTCACTATAAAATCAATCATGATTAGTAAGCATCAACTATTGTTTTGGTATGAAAAATGTATTATTTTTATGCATTCCTTCATAACAGTAGCGGTATCAATTCTACCGTGTCAAATGAGCATTTCAAAAATAAATTACTTTTCAATTTTGCTCAAGTTCACACTATTTGACAAATAAAAATCATAAGATAACACATTTTTTTTAATAGTTGGCATAACTAAATCTGACACATAACTCAAACTATTATTATAAAATAAATATATCGATTTGTTATCTTTAACAATAATGTCAATGATACTTTTATCCACACTTTATCAGTGATCATAGTATAAAAACAAGAAGATGCTTGCGGTCAAATGTTTTCATTGTGATGTTATCAAATTTGTGTTGCTTCCATAGAATACTTGTAAATTTTTCTGTTATTTGTTTTGATATTTCAAAATATTGTTAGTCTGTCGATACGCTATTGGATTGTTATACATGTATTAAGAAATATCGATTCTCACATTTTCAATTATAGTTTTTGTCTTTGTATCCTTGACTGTTTCTATTGTAGCACATTGCATCCCTTGAATGCCATATGCTATCATGGTATGGGAAAATGTTGGCAAGACAGGTCCTCCTTGAATAAGAATGGTTGCCAACATTTTCCCTAGAAGTTCAAAATTTAAGCTGTCGTCCGACAATGCACCAAAATTGTATGATACTTCATATCCATTGCCATTATCTGAAATAAAAGATTATTTTATAGTTTTAATGTTATGTTTAATACTTTTTCAAATTGTATTTTGCAGAAAAATGCTATTAACAAGTTCATCAAGCAATTGGAAAAAGCATTTATTTTAATATATTTTTGTTTGTTTTTATAGTTGATAATTGCTTTAAAAAAAAGTAAGAAACAGTAGTAATACGGCGTATACTATTCAGTAATATAATCCTTACGTTTCTAAATCGCAATCAAAGAGGATAAAACTTGTGTAAATCATCTTTGATCGATAAACTTACAAATCAGAGTCTAAAACTAGCCTATCGTGAGTTAAGATAGATGCATTTAGTATTCACATTTAACTTGTATGTACTTTGGGAAGATGTGTTTGTGTCATCAGGGAAGCACATACCTTCTAAAAGTGGTGATAAAAGCATTTGTTGAAAAAGCATTTCTAAATAATCTCTCCTTAATCCCCCTTCGTCAAGTCCAGATTCATTAATAAACTCGACCTGTCAAAAGTAGAAAAAAGATTAATAATAAATATATATATATATATTAAATACAATGTAGTCTGAAAGCCTGACCAACACATTAATTAAGTTCTTTGTCACTCTGTTTCAATGTGGAATTTGCACATTAGTGAATTGAGTACACTGTCAGGATATTTCGAGTATTTTTTTTCAAACTGAACTTTTTAATTCCGTTTTAAATTGTTTTGATTTAATGTTAAGGAAAGAGATTATCTAGATATTAACAGTTTTCGTGTTTTTATACGAAGATCATCTGATATTATGTCACGATCTGTTTCAAAATCAAACCGTGAATGTTACAAATATCAGACTTGAAATGTCGGAATAAGAAAATAACAAAGATACAATATTTTCTATGGAGACTAGAGTCAAAGTATCTTGAACATTGATTGATACCTCCGGAGTTCGACAGTGCCTTGACCCATACAATTTAAGCTAAAAGCCATGGCGAATAAAGAATAAGTACCTTTAACATTTTTTTCAAATTGAAAGATGATCTTCTAAAACATCTCACTGAATGCTTCCATAGCGCTTCCGGACGTCTACTGACTTTAATGTCTTGACAATTATCAAGGTCTATTATTCTCAGACGCCATGATAATAACAAATCACGAAGGTTTTCGCAAGTATCATTTTCTCTTCTTGGCCTGTCAAAACAAACAATATGGTCATAAACAAATATTATCTAATGTTCTAAAATTAATGTTATTTTACCATTCAAAAATTTAACATTGACATTTGGGGGCCTTTTATAGATGACTATGCGGTATGGGCTTTTGTTTATTGTTGAAGGCAGTACGGTGACATGTAGTTGTTAATTTCTGTGTCATTTGGTTTCTTGTGGAGGGTTGTCTCATACCATATCTTCTTTTTCATGTTAATATTTTCCCGCAAAACATTCTTCAGATATTCTTCCGCTTGCATAAACATATTAATGATTTTATATATATATTATATTTCTAACACTGTTCGGTCAATTCATTGCAGTTGTATCAAAAATTTAAAGCGCAAATGTATAGCGTTTGGAGCCCATATATGTTCTAACAAGTTACAGGTAAAAAAAAAAGAAGAGGAAACGTCCTGTGCCAAATTTTACACATCAAGTAAATGCAACGTTACATGTGCCAGTTGCAAAATTTCAAATTCTACACATCATCTTTGAAACTTCTTTATGTTATAAAGTTACATTATGATCTGTACTTACACATCAATTATTTCTTCTTCATTATCTTCTTGTTCATCTGTTCTCTCTCCATCATTTCCTTCATTAAGTGAAGATATCAAATCTGTGTATGTCCTTTAACACAAGAGGTAAGACTGATGTAGTCTTTTTAAAGCCGCAATTTATAAAAATCAAATAAACTTAAACTATACATTATTATATATTTCTCTGAAAGTCAAACTTCTATTTGTTTAACCCAAATATGTTCAAAGGCAAAGGAGTAAACTATAATATTAACACCAATATTGGTTATATATATAGTCTAATAACGTCAAAAAGATTAAAATACCTTATTGCAGAATGAGAAACAACAGGCCTCTCAATATGAAATTCAACCTCTAAGATTGCGGAGTGAACTATGCCAAAATCTTTAAGAGAGCCACTGGAGTCCCATGTGTTAATTTTCTTGCTTATGCCGGCAACAGTCACTTCAAAATTTATAGACGAATTTGGTTGCGAACCAACAAAGTTCACTACTTCCTGTAAATAAAATTAATTGTAATTAAACAATGTAGCCAAAAGAACATTTTCTCAATATATTTTATTACATCTTATAAATAAAATTTATATAAGATATCTATGATTTGTTTCTTTAAACGTAATATAATAGATTTTTCATTTTCTTCAATTAATAAATATGATTAAGTCAAATTTGTGATAACATTAATAGCTTTGATGAGATAAGACCTTTACTTGATGAGTAGGCCCTTTCTAACTGATGTGTACAGTTCTTTTGTTATCCGCTACAACAAAACTGCCACTAATAAGGGGAGAAGGAACTCTCATAAACATGCTTAACTCCAACACATTGTAGCTGCATGTGCTCTATTTTACTTAAGGCAGGTTATTAGTTTCTCGTTTGAAATATTTTACATTTTTCATATCGGGCCTTTTAAAGCTTATTTATAAGATGTAGGTTTGATCATACTGACTGAGTTAAAAGCAAGTACAGTGACATTAAAGTTGCGAATTTCTTTTGTTATTTTTGTTTCTAGTGTAATAAAAATCTTTGCCAATTATAGCACCTCTGCATGCACTTTTTATCTATCTAGCAAATTTGAAAAAGTTGCGTAAAAACTTTTCCTAAATAACAAAAAATCATTGCAATATGGTGGCATATTATAGTTGTTTACATCTTTGTCAGTTAAACTGATGGGTGGCTGTCTCATTTGGGATTAGGTAAACGGACAAAAAGTCACAGGACATAAAGTCACAAATTTGGTAGGACAAAAAGGTACAGGCCAAAAAGTCACAAATAATATGTTGACAATTGGTTAAATATATAAGTGAAATATCTTGAAATATTTTTTTTGAATAAATTATTCATATCAAAGTGTAGGAAATGTGTCATTAAACTTGAAAAATGAAGATTTATTAAATTTTAATTATGCAAAAGAAGATTTCTTGGCACCATTCTTGAAGCCATTTAAGTGCCAAGCCACTTTGACATTTTGTTTTTTTAACAATAATTATTTGATTTACTTTGATATTTTTTTTGATAAATTTGGTTTATAAAGTTACATTTTATACAAAATTATTCAAGAGAAATACAAAAAGAATTTTGTAGAAATAAGCGTTTTTTATTCAAAGAAAATATTCAGAATATATGAATTGTGACTTTTTGTCCTGTGACTTTTTGTCTGTGACTTTTTGTCCTGTGATTTTCTGTCCTACATTCGGCGATTATGCCATATCGTCCACTTAATTCTTAATTGACATGCATACATATTTTTTGTTTTAAACTTTTGATTAAAAAATTAAATCATAAATAACATGTGCACGATGAATTTTAGGTGGTGTTACTCATAATGTCTTTTCAAAATTATATGAGAGTTTGGTGCTTCCAATTGTTGAATATGGTGCTGGTATTTGGGGTTGCAAAAATTTTTCTTTTATAAATGCCATCCATAATAGAGCTTGCAGATTTTTTCTTGGAGTGGGTAAATATACTCCAAATGCTGCAGTTGCAGGGGATATGGGGTGGATACCTATCTTTCAAAAACAATGGCAATGCTTAATTCGACTATGGTGCCGTTTGAACAATATGAGTTCTGAGCGTTTAAACAGAAAAATTTTCATATGGGCAGACATTATGAGTAAAAAACATAAGTGTATAAAAAATTGGAATTTTTATGTAAGGAAAACGTTTTCTGAGTATAATGCAGAACATTTGTGTATCATTACAGATTATGTTGATAGTACCTCAGTTGTCAATACTGTTATGTCTAAAATGTTTAGTAAATATGTCGAACAGTGGCAAGGCAATTTACAATCAGAGAAAGCTTTATCTGGTAAAGGGGGTAACAAACTTCGCACATATAATTTGTTTAAGAACAGTTTTGAAACGGAAACTTATTGTAAAATTCCAATGCCATTTTCGCAAAGGAGTTCTTTTGCCAAATTTCGATGTGGTGTAGCACCACTAAGAATAGAAACGGGGAGATTTGAAAAATTAATTTTAAAAGATCGAGTATGTGATAATTGTACGAATGTTTTAGAAGATGAAGCCCATGTTATTTTATCGTGTCCTTTGTATGATGATTTTAGAAAAATATTATTTGATGAAGCAACACATTTTAATAGTGATTTTATGTCTTATGATGATAAACAGAAATTAGTGTTTTTATTTACAGATAATAATATGATTCGTAGCTGTGCCAAAGCCTGTAATCTTATTTTAAATAGACGTAGAAATGTTTTATACTGTAAATAATGTTAATGTCAATATGTTTTATAATAGATGCATTCTTTATATAATTTTTAATGTTATAGTCTCTTATAATTCTGTACAGAATGGCTCTCTTTTTATATTTATATATTTTTACATTTAATGTAATGTTGTATTATATATTATTGAGAGATGAGACTTAAATAAAATATTGAATTGAAAAATGAAATTGACTTTGACTGTTAATGTTTGGTTTTTTTTTAAAGTAACGAAGAAATACTTTTAATCCTGTTTTGAATTTTCTATTATTTTGCCAAGTTAATGTTTTCCTATCAAGCTATATATAATTAATATATATAAGCTGTTAATTATATCATGAATTAAAAAAAAAAAAAAATATTTGTTTTACCTGAATGCTGTCCGTTTCAAGAAATGTTCTTTTATCTCCATTTCTTATTTTAAGTACAATTCCTTCCAACGGTTCTAGCTGGAGGCTGTCTCGTCTCATGTTCTGTACCTAATTTGTGTATGATATTAAATAATCAATTCGGGAAAAAAACATTAATGGTACCAACTTTTCTGCAATAGTAACTTCTTTATTCTGATCATTAAAATTTTGACTTAACCAGGACATTGAACTTAAAGTTATCAAAGTATATATGTTTCAGACCGTATGAGTATTTGGACCGTACGCTTACGGTCTGGACCGTATGTTATTTTATTCAAAATACTCATACGGTCGGACCGTACGCGTACGGTCTGATTAATATGAAATAAGATGGTCAGGTTTGTTAGATACAAATATCTGCATATAGCAGATCAACATAACTTAACTATCCAGTGGCGGATCCAGGAATTTTCATAAGTGGGGGCCCACTTCAGTCACGCTTCAGTGATTCCCTATATAAGCAACCAATTTTTTTCTCAAAAAGGGGGGGGGGGCGGGCCCCTAGGCCCCCCTAAATCCGCCCCCGCCAGTATCAAATTAATACAAAAAAGTTCAATAGTTACTGTAATTGAAACAAAACTTTATATTTTAACTTTTTTTCAAAATTCACGCTAATTAAATCTGTTAATCTCTTGTATCTAGCATGTCGATCAGTAATGCACTAATTGAATTATTACACTTTAATTGAAGATAACGAAAGTAAATATCATGTGGGAGGTCAATTGTTTTAGAATATTTAGCAACTTTACCACAAGATGCAAATGCAAAGAACATGCATGAACTCATCTTCGCTAGCAAAGGGTTACGATCCACTCCCGCTCTCTTCACCCAAACTCAAAGTATATCGCAAGTTTTTCAAGTTTAAAAGCCTCCAAAAAATATGTTTTACACTTCCAGCACTCTAAGTGTACTAAAAGTGACGTTAAACACCAACATCTTATCAATAAATCAAAAGCTGATTACAAATATATATTATCCAATACAAAACACGAGTTAAGTACCTGCTGTAGAGTATTCAAAATAATGAACATCGAACTTTTCAGTCTTTTTTTTACTGCTAAAATATGTTTGAATTTGGTTATTTGTGCATTTTAGAGGACAAAGGTTTCTTTTTCTTTCTTTAAGTATGTTTGTTCTGTAATTTAAGAAATAAATGTGATAAGTAAACCTGATGGATTTCTTCAAGTTCATTCTGTTGTTGCAGTCTTTCATTTTCCAATCTTTGATTCTCCTGATTCTTTTCTCTGTCCTTTCAATAGTACACGCATATTATATTTATTATATTCTTTTAAGTAAATGCAAGTTAATTGAATGTGAATTACAATCGACGATATTTTACGGAGGGGACCAACCTACCTGATCCCCTCTTCTATCTCTAGCTTATATATATAATTGGTGTACACATTTTTGCACCTCATGTTTGTGGTATACCATCTTCTCTGTAAGGTTATTGTTCCTTTTTTGATATAAGATTAATAATTAATAACCAGGTTACATCTCGTGATCAATTAATTTGGAACATTTTTAGTTTTCAAAGACTTTGTAGACCTCTGGCCTTTGTTAGTCTTGTATTATTTTAATTTTAGTTTCTTGTGTACAATTTGGAAATTAGTATGGCGTTCATTATCACTGAACTAGTATATATTTGTTTAGGGGCCAGCTGAAGGACCCCTCTGGGTGCGGGAATTTCTCGCTACATTGAAGACCTGTTGGTGACCTTCTGCTGTTGTTTTTTTATTTGGTCGGGTTGTTGTCTCTTTGACACATTCCTCATTTCCATTCTCAATTTTATTAACAAAATTTGAGAACTAGGTTAGTATATTAGATTGAAACAGTTATTTTTGAATGAGTTTAAAGTTTGTTTTTTTTTAAAGTAAACTTTTAAGAAGTGAGTATTTCTATTAATTCCAAAATGAATTATGATCTTTCAAATGTATATTAACACAATTTGAAAGATTAAAGTCTCTGAATTTAGATATTGAAGTCACAATTTGAAACAATTAACTAGATTGTCTTGCAGATGACAAGACATTTTTTTTTATTTCATAATGAATGATTTCAAAATTGATTTCACCATATATCATGTATATTATTCCTGTAAAATTATCCGCTTTAAAAGGCTCAATTTTGTTTAATTTTTAGATATTCAATGTAATCAATGTGTAATCACTTGTATGAAATTGTATGTATGTACTGCTCAAATTATTGGGCGTCATAATTGGCAATAAAAAACTTTAATTGTAATGTACATATATTGCATCCTAGCTCTTTTTGAAAATAAAGTTTCAGGCTGATTACTACACCAATAGTTTTACTAGTATTTAGATATATATTATTGTATTAGTATTCAAATCTCAAATTCTAAACCTGTGAAGATATAAATATGAGTTTGATTACAGCAAAATGCCGCGTGATTAAGTGTGTGGGTAAAGGTAAAATCTTTGACTAACTTGCTTGCTATCTAAACCACGAAGTCATTGTTAAGTTATTTATACTACCCTCATTCGAGAGTAGACTAGTCCGACAGATAACCGATCTATCCGTTTGTGTGACTAGACCACTCCAAGAGGAGTGTAGTATACAGTACCTCATATTGACTTTAATACGGTTCAGCAAGCAAGCGGGCTAATCAAAAATATTATTATTGTCTACACGCTCAATGCATTTTGCTGTAAAATTATCTGTTTCCATTGTTACATGGAAGGGATGCATTGTATACCTTTTTCTGATCTACAACTAAACTCCTTGCATACTCTTCATCCTGTATTGCTCTAAGCTCAGTAATTGATAAACCTAGATTGTCCACTGTGTTATCCTATAAATACCATTATATGAGTATTTGGACCATATGCGTTAATATACTCATCCATTCGAAATTATTTTCAGTTATTTAATTGTGTTCATGTTCCTCATTGTACGATTTAAAAGTACAGTAGTAAAACTGATTATAGATATATTTATAGTGAAAGTAACACTAAATTATACCAAGATTCAGACATTATGCATCATAGATAAAGGGTTTTACAATGCATTGACAAAAAAAATAATTATGTAAACGCCTAAAGCTAAAGGCTATTTTCTATATTCTTGCTAATAGGCTTAAGCACTGTGTTAAAGAAATATGGTAAAATTACATTCATTTTATATATATCGTGTGGTCTAGCGGGGCGGCTGTACGCCGCTAGATTAAAACTGACGTGGAAAGGTAACACATGCCCACCGAAAGCTCTTTTTTTGAGAGCCCAGGTGGTCGTGTGGTTTAGCGGGACGGCTGCAGTGCAGGCGATTTGGTGTCACGATATCACAGTAGCTTGGGTTCGAATCCCGGCGAGGAAAGAACCAAAAATTTGCGAAAGCAAATTTACAGATCTAACATTGTTGAGTTGATGTTTAGACGAGTTGTATATAATATATTATATATTATATATATAACCGAGTCTAAATTGAAAACTACGTATGATTGCTTTGGATAAAAACCGCAATTTTAATACGTGTGCATGTCTAACAAATTTCGTTGTAGGTAAAACAGCACAAACAACATTTTCCAAAAGACCAAAAAAGTGAAAAAGTATATTTAAACAAAACGCATTTGACTATATATACCTGTTGGTGACCTTCTGCTGTTGTTGTTTTTTTGTTTTTTTTTCTTTGGTCGAGTTGTTGTCTCTTTGACACATTCCCCATTTCCATTCTTAATTTTATACTTGCATTATTTGTCTCTTCTGACTGACTCGCCTGAGATGAATTGACAGCTGTAAATTCTGGACTCTGCAATAATACGCAAATTAAGCTGAGTTTCATAAAAGGTCAACGAACAGTAAATGGGCTGTGTCACAGATTTTGGTAAATATATTATGTCCCAACAACATATAGTTTTCAATGAAAAATCTTTGTAGTAGAAACATGAGATATTTATAAAATTTAAAGAACAAATTTCGGATTTTTTTGTTATTATATGTGCTTTCTATTCAAATATTCATCTTTTTTTAAATAATTTGATCAGTTATATTTCAGAAATTTAAAAGTTAAATGCTTTTTATTGTTTTTCTGTTAATTATTCATTTTGCCAAAGATCGATGTATGCACCATTTTAGATAGCCCATTTACTGTTACAGTGACTTGACGTACCATTTAAACTATAGGGAATTCAGATGATGTAACGTCAAGACAAAACAAAATGAAAAAGACTCAAATGCATTTTTTGCAACAAGTTGAGCCCTGAAAAGAATTCATACGGAACCGGATGCAGAAATTAGAATTGGTGGAGGTCTCCAATTCACAGACTGTGTTGAAGTATTGATTTATGCTGAGTTCACACGTAATTCGAATTGGATTCGCATTAACTAATTTGAATTAGTTTGTAATTCGCATTCGAAACGTTTTACGTCCTAACGTCAACTCTAATTCGAATTGAAATGCGCGTCAAATTTGCTAAAATCTGTCCAAACGACGTTAACTTTTTAAAATCAGTAGTAACAAAAACGTATTTTTAATGCGAATTGACTAAATCGAATTAGTTGATTCGAATCGATTCGAATTAAAAAAGAAGAGTGTGTGAACGCAATTCTAATTAATTGTCCGTGAGAACGAGGCATTAATTTCTGACTAGAAACTCTGGTTATTCAATTATATCTTATTTTATTCTCATAAATGTAAACTTTCATGTGAACATTATCTAAGGCAGCAACCATTTGATTTTCGGGGGGGGGGTGGGGGGGGGGGGTGGGGGGGGGGGGGGGGGGCTGTGGTTTTTTTTTGGAAAAAAAAGTTTGTTTCCAGGTTTTGGTGAAAAAAATTAATTTGTTTCGGACCCTGAGAAAAAAAAGTGTTTGTTTCACCCTCAGCTGCCACTTTATGTAATGCTAAAATTGAAAGAAGAAAAATGTTTTCGGTTTGTCGCTAAAAAAATAGATTGTTCTTCGCCGAAGGCGAAAAAAAAAGATTGCACAGAAAGAAAAAAAACATAGCCCCCCCCCCCCCCCCCCCCCCCCCCCCAGGAAATCAAATGGTTGCTGCCTTAATCAAAAGAAAACCTTTTAAACGATAAAATAGCAATACAGTCAACCATATAGGGACGCTTGTCCGTCTTCTGTTCTTTTTGCTACGTACATATTTTTTACTAGACTTATATTTTTCTCACCCTGTTACACCATCCCCTTATATTTGTTCTAGCTACACGAGCTGCCATTCTTCTTTGGACAGACGTCCTCCTTTCTATTCTTGGTAATGCTTCTTCCTTTCATAATTATGAAAAGATCGAGATTAAACTGACATTTAACACATTTAGAAAGATGAAAACGGGACCTTAAGCACATACAGACCGTAAATTATTAAAGAATCAAGTAATTATGTTTTCTATCAAATTTGGATTTTAGGTTTGGCTAAATATAATTCACAATGATAAAACTAGGGTCTCCAATGAGCCTGTTTCGCTCACCTGATATTTTTGTTTACCATTGATGCAAGACATAATGCAACCATTATACCTTTGCTTTAGTTTGAGAGATATACTAGTAGTAAGCCAGAAAAATGCGTTTAACCCCAATGTGCTATTGTTAGTCATGTCGGCCATGTTGGCAGGCGGGGGTCATCGGACACTTTTTTTTTTTAAATACGCAAATATTATATTCCAATCATGGTATCAATGATGAGTTTATTAACAACCACTGTTTTGATGCCAAGTAGTGAGTCAGCATGGATTATCATAAACTGACTGTTCACAAAACATTTGTTTCTTTTTATTTACTTAGGGGTTTCTACCTGATGAATAGATTACCCGAGCTGTTTTTGGCAACAAAACTTACAAAAATGTTTGGTTCTCAAGCCTTTTAACATTTTCTATTCAAGCATCACTGATGAATCTTTTGTAGACGAAACACGCGTCTGTTGCAAAAAATAAATTTTCGAACCTGGTATCTATGATTAGTTTATTTGCCAGACATGTGGAAAATTTTACCTACCATATGGTCTGTCTCCATTCCTTGAATCACTGTAGAGGGGGCACGTCTGTGACGAGGACTACTCGTTGCAGCTGAAGAAGCCTTGTAATTGGAATAAAAACAAAATTCATTGTGTGAAATATGTATTTCAATTTAATAAATGCAACAGTACCTACAAAATATTTAGCAAATTAATTAATTATCCTGAATCAGCCGACTATTCTACACAGCACATAGCATACAAATAAAATTTTGTTTAAGTATTATATTTATTTATAACATAATGATTGTTTGCAATGAATTACATTGATTTCCTAGTTAGATAAAAAACGATTTGCTGTCTTACTATATAAGACTTGCAATCATTTGCAGCGTAAAAGGGGAGACTCCTACTAATGAAGGTATGAGAGCATGGAGAAGTCAAACTATGTTTCGATATAACCTCCTAGTACCGAGTAAAAAAATTTTGAAAGTCGGTCAAAATTCACCGGCCTACCGTGTTATTAAGCTGTATTCCTTGACTGGGTGATCCAAGTGCAGATGAAACACGAGATCTACTAGGTCCTCTGGGTGATGTGTTTGGCCTATCCTGTTGAAAAATGAAAAAAGGAAGACAGTTTAAAAGAGAGACATCTTGGTGTATTTCTTTTTTCTTTTCCATTTTCTACTATGAGCAAAATATAGTAAGACAGCAGATTGGTGTTATTCAATATTCATGTCTTATATCTAAATTATAAGGAAAGTGTAATTTGAACACATTTTAAATAAAATTTCAGGTCCTTTAAACTCCCATTATGATAGTATAAAAATGTATACTTTAATGAAAAATCCTCAGCTGTTTATGACGTCAGTTTTCCAGTTGGTACACTACCTCATAAAGTATGTTTTTTTTTAATGATTTGCACTAAATTGGATCAGTTTAGTCCTCATTCTTTGTTAGGAGATGATTGAGATGCCACATTCATGTGTTGGTTCTTTCAGAGTACTTAAGCTTTCTTCGCCATAAAAAAATTACTGTCAGTGGCTTTAAACTACAACAGTTACTATAAATCAATCGTCTAAAATTCAAAAAAATATGCGACCTACCCTGTGCTCACTTTGCATTCCTTGACTTGGTGATCCAACAGCGAAAGAAACATGCCTTCTACTTGGATCGGAAGGTGATGCATTTTCCTAAATGATAATAATATATTTGTCAATTGAAATTGAATAACTTAAAGAATGTCAACCATATGAAGAACCTTTTAAGTTCACTTCAGCACAGGATAGTTTCTAAACATGCTAAAGATGTATTTCCTTGTGACCTAACTTAAATGTTTTACTTACTAATAAAGAAAAATGCGAATAAAAATAAGAAGAGTACAGATAATTAATTAGCTGACAAATAGGATTTTTTTTTACTTTGTTTTTCTAATTAAAGAGTTCAAACGATTTTTAACTGACGCATGTCACAGTACTCATTGTAGGAAAAATCTTGAATGAAAGACTGAAATTAAACCAGGTAATGCATACAAATCTTTTGACGATATCACTTTTTAACCCCTAAACCAGCCTATTGTAGAAGTCTTATAAATTGTACTTTTTTTCTTACTTGCTAACTCACGCATGTAAAATATGCAAAGGTATAAACTAGTATGCACAATGCGGTTGTTTTGAAGACCTTCATTGTTATCATCCATGAAAAAAGGAAGCTTATCATAGATAATTAAGCTGCATGTATTGGTACATATTTGTACTATTTACAAATTTGTCCTGGTTCAGGAACAAACTTTTCCGTCTTCCATGTACCCTACAAGTTTACACACGTGTCTAATACGTTTTGGTATACAAGTCGGATGAACCTACAAGTTTACGCTTGTCCAATACGGTTCATGTTGTGAACTCCAACTTGACGGTTGTACAAGGTTAACAAGGCAGTATTTATTTATTACACTTAAGCAATAGTAACTATGATATAAGATACACCGATCTCGAATATCAACGTACCGTATCTTATGTCTCCGTAGACTTTTGATAATCGACCCTGCGGAGACTAATTATGTCTGTCATTTAAGATTTGAATAATATTCTTATGAGAGGAATGATTTTTTAGCCTGGTGGGATGAAAAGCAAACAAAAATACATGGACAGCAGCATACATTTATTTATTTTAAAACAAAAAATAATATTCACCTCTAATTTGTTCACAAGCTTATCTGGTCGAATAAACAAAGATATCTGACTTCCTTTACGAACATTCTCAAGATATACCCTGATTCCATCTGGCGTGTTTATTTGTTGGGGAATGCTGTGTAGTAAGCCGCCTCTACCTGAATACAGGATTTCATAACTATGTCCTTTCAGCGCTGGAAAACAGCTGTGCAAATATTCTCGAAACTCAATGTCTGTCCATTGTAAGGAGAGATGACTTCTCTGACGTCCTATGCCATACTGTAGTTGAGCGCGTTCTATTTCTGGAACACCTAAAACAAAGTGTCTACGCGTTAAGTTTTGAAATTTGTATTAAAAATGAGTAAATAGTTCAATTAAATTTCAAATAATTGATTATCAACAATATAAATTGGGGTTATAGAAAAGAAAAATGCTCTATGGTTAGCTAATGGATGTAACTTTAATACAATCTTTTCCACTCACAAACAGCTATACCTTTTATAATTAAAACGCGATCCTGCTTTCTATTTTTCCTGTCAAATCACATTTATATTATGACTATAATTGCGTAAACAAACGACATTTCTTGATTAAGCTCACCTGGCCCGAAAGGGCAAATTAGCTTCCTAAAAGTATCATATCAACACAGGTCGAGCCTGTAGAGCCTGTAGATCATAGTGTGCTAACATTTATATACTGATAATAATTCATAAAAAATACCTAATCCCAAAGTTGTTAAGAAATTAAAATTGATGTTGTTCACTCTATCAGTACTGGGGTCATTCAAGCAAGTTAAATATGCCTGAAGATGTGTCATCCTTCTTTTATCTAGTTTTTGGCGTGCAGGTCTTCTTCCTCTATTTGTTTGTGAATGCCTGACATCATACAAAAATGATCTGCTCAATTCCTGTCCGAGTCTTCTGGCATTCTGGGGTTGAGAACTGAGAGTGTCCAATGTTCTATTCAGCTCATTTGAAACTGTGTTCAAATGTCCTAGAAAATCTAAAATATACCAGTCATAAGACATGCAGTCATAACCTTTTACTACTTCCGTTTATATAAATAGTTCTTACAAATATTTTCAGGCAATTGTCATTTGCAAAGAAATGTACATTTTATCTACCGTTTTTGTCAAACTTTATTTTATATCTGTTAGATTTTTTAAAAACTATAGTTTTTGATAGAATTTTCAAGGTATATGTAATCAAACAGCTAAAATAAGATAAGATAGCGCAAAAAAAACAAAAAATATGCAAGTTTGGTATTACAATGAATGATATATCAAATATATAACATTATCGCTATTTTGTGCATTTTTCCTTTGATCATTTTTGTGATAATTTTTCATATCATGCTATTCGCTTAATGTTGAGATGGAAAATTATCGCTAGAAACTAAGCAGACTCGTTTTATTATCGAGGATTTGTTTTTACTTATTACCACGGTGGGTGAGGTTGTCCTGTGAGAGAACGTTCTGTGCTGGTGATTTGGTCCTGACGGGTGCTGGTGGGTTTGTTTTAATTGTATCAGAACGGCAATAAAACAACCGTTTCGTTGCTTAATTTTTCTCTGATACGTCAACAGTATGCAAAGAATATTACAAAAAAAATATATTGCAGAATTCGTGCAAATTCACCAAACGAAATTGTCCTGACGATGTGCTGCTGATTAGAAAAACGGTCCTGGTTCTGTGCTTATATAGTTTAAAGTGGCAAATATCCAAGATCATTGATGCTTAATTGTTATTGAATGGTTATCTGATGTCTGTTTTCTTGAAATTGACACTGTTGTGAATCTGTCTTCTGTTTTTTCATTTAAGATGAATTACACGCTGAACATTATCGATTATCAATATTTTAAATTATCTGTATAATCTTGTTAATTGCCCTGTTAATAGAGCCCCTCTTGTTACCATTTAAGATGAAATAATATGTTTACGATTTACCTATATAAAAAGATGTGATATGTTTGTCAATCATTATTGACAAATTTCCGTTAATAAACATAACGGAAAGTATGTTTTAACAACCATACGTCTACGACATTCAACAATGACCCAAAAAAATCAAATTATAAAAGATTTGGCATCAAAATGGAAAGCATTAATTGAGAATGGAAACGGGGATGTGTCGGAGACAACGACTTGACCAAAGAGCAGACAACAGTCGAAGGCAACCAATGGGTTTTCAACATAGCGAGAGAAAAAATACCGCATCCAGAGGTGGGCTTCAGCCGGTTCTTTAACAAAATATAAAATCTAGTTCAATGAAAATGGACGACGTATACATATTCAACTTCATAACATATAAATGATCAAAAATAATAATTAAAAAAACAACACACAAGACTTACAAAGGCAAGAGACTCCTGACTTTAGCCAGGCGCTAAAATGCGTCGGGGTTAAACATGTTTAGTAAAAATCAGGCACAAATAAAGTTGATCAAGGCAACAATCAGTTGAGCCTGGACACTACTATACCTAAATATAATATAGATGAGTTGAGATAATACACTCAGTGTAACATAAAGCGTCCTTAATATTATTTCTCTAATTCTATGGAAATTTATCCCTTTCCGAACCTATTGTATAAAAAAATTTAATCAACGTGTGGTTGCTGGAGACCTCAAAAGATCATTGGACGATTTTAAGGGTCATGACCTTTTTCAGCTAACTGGATGAATCAAAATATGATAACAGGTGTTAATGAAATTCGTAGGGGATTTTCGGTTAACAAAAAAAGAAAATTTCTTTTTAATCATTAGAGAAACAGATTCTTACATAGTTACTCGTTTATTATCGGATTTATCCAATCTCGATAATAATAAATTTTAAAGTCCTCGCCGAGGCGGCTCGGACTTTAAAATTGATAATTTAACTATCTCGATTGGATAAATCCGATAATCCACTGGTATCAATGTAAGAATCTCTATGTCTCTGACGAATTTGTACGAAACTGTAGACACTTTTCTTTTTATTCAATCAAATATAACTCAAACTGGTTCATGCACGTAAGAATCGTGTGTGTGTGTTCAGCAGCTAAAACCAGATTTTATTATATGAACATCTTAGCGCTTACTTAAAGGATGACAGTAATATTGAATTTTTTTAGGGGGAGGGGGGCAAGGAAGAGAAATTTCGAAAGTTGCAGTGAAAGTTTTGAACTGGCGAGTTGGAATAGTTTTGAAATTCTTAAATTGTTGATAAATAATTTGATGCAGATGCTCATGAACGATTTGATTACTGCAGATGATAACTTTACCGTAAAAACATTTCCAAGAGTAGAGTTTCCAGTAAGATTTAAAAGTTAAACTTTAAAAGAAGACGGTATCTTATCTTATAGCTATATGCAGCACTTGCTGTTTCTTTAGGATTGTTTCAACGTAAAAATTTTGTCGCGATGATTGTCATGTTTTTTTTTCGAAAGTTCGATTGAACACTAAAATTATTATTTTATGAAAGGACAAACTAGAATTTGTCAGAAAATGAAGACGAGATAACCAACATAACACTTACAGAAATAATTATTTTTTAAGTTTTGCCTTTTATAATTCCAAAATAAAGTTAACTTTTTTATAAAGAATTATGAGGGAGGGAGTGTACGATGTGTCCTTCTTTTCTATATTTATAAATATATTCATGAATAAAAATAAAATATGCCTTAATTCTAATTAAAAATGAGTGAACGGAAAAAATACCAGGCAAAGAAATACGTGTTTATCTATATTGTTTTATTTTTACATTATTTTTACATATATATATATGCCTAACCCAGTCATAATTGTTCAGATCTGATATCCAACTTCTACTATTTCTTCAAATCAACATAGGTCATATGAATAAGGGTTGGGCTTAACATCGAATTATTATCTATAGACAAGAAATAAATTTAGGTGTTAAACGTTAAAAAGCTTCTAAATTATAAATGGAAAGTAACCAGTTGTTGTTTTAATCATCTTTATTACACTTTTTGTACAAAATCCGGCATATAGATTAAAAAAGTAATTTTGATGAAAATCGTAGCTACTATCCGTTTAATATTAAGTGCCTTATATAAGGCAAATGTTTTATCTATAGAAGATTATTATTTGTTGTATCAATTAAGGAATTATTGCTTTGATCATGGAAGTATTATACAAGTACAATTGTCAATATAATACTTCCATGCTTTGATCAATATGTAAAAGTTTAAGTTAATTTATTGACCATGACCACTTCGGAGGTTATATATCTGACAAATTTGTGTTACGTTTGTAGGCAATGGTGGGTGGCCGACTTAATAGTTTACATGCAGTAGGGTCATTAAGTATAAATGACCAATGTTTTCATAATTCATGATTACTATTGATAGCTTCCGAATTGAAGGATGGTACCTAGTCAACATAGCTTAAGTAAACATGTTTTCATTTTTGGTCAGTCATCTAACATATTGTGGTAATCAGAAGATTTCCTGCTGTGAGGTCAAATAAACAAGTGTTTTGAAGGAAGTTAAAAAATTAGATTATACTAGGTACATTTCAGTTCTTGGTGGTTTATTTTAGGGCCTTCAAAATACGATTTTTTTTTAGAAGAAAGTTTTTTTATCTGTGCTTTATATCATTATCATACCATTTTTGAGTTTGAAATAATGTACAAATACAAGTTTATTGAAAAGGACTAAGAGATAATTGACAAAGTTGTCGCTTTCTGGTTTGCTCACATACACTGTAAATACAAATGTATACCTGACGCCTGACAGCGTTCAAAAATTGTACACCTACATAGTTTTTTGTTTTTCTCCGTAGAATATAAAAACATAGCCATCTTTTTGAAAATCTGAAAAGGTTAGCCGAAATAAAGGCATTTCCCTTGTATACTTAAGTTAACTGTCGCCAAAATTGACATATTCCTATGAAAATTACAAGGAAAACAAAGATGATGACTTCCATTTTTTATTACATATTCCGATGTAACTCGATTAAAAAAAACGTGTGCCAAAATTTTTAGAAATCAGGAGATATGCCATTCGGTATCGTTTTAACTTAATTAATCAATATTAAAATGATAGTAATGGAATGAATTGTATGCAAGCAAGCGGGATGCATATCGTATATGGGACATGGTATTCTGACACATATAGTTAAGTCTTTGCATGGAGATTTTCATGTAGTCCTTCATGTAAATTTTGGAAAAAAATATGACAAGAATGTCATGTTAGTAGATACAAAGATTCAATTAATAGTGTATTGACTTGGCATATCAACGGCTTAGAAACGGGGAATACGATGCCTTGCCGAGTTTTTTTTCAAGTTTCGAAACGAATCCTCATGTCGTTGATAAGTCAAGTCAATACACTATAATTATTGGCTTTATGCTGCAATCTGGAAAAAAATTGTTTGTGATATCGGGTTTATAGTGACTGTATATGTCATAGAAAAATACTTTCATAGCATTTTGACTGGTCAAGTAGAACGAGTGCAGTATACATATAATATTACAGCAAAGGTAGAAAACTATAGAAACCTGAATCTATACAAGATTTTCCAGGAAGAACTTTTCCAAACCGATTAAGAGAGCTACCATTTTGATTTTTATGGGGGGGGGGGGGGGGGGGGAAGGGGGGCTAGGATGAAAAATTTTGTCCTGTATTTTTTTTAGTTGTAATCTCTGTCTTGCCTTTTTATTTTTCACTCTATCCGGTCCTGCTTTTTTTTTTTTTTTTAGTTTATCCTGACTTTTTTTACAGAAATTTTCATCCTGACTTTTTTTTTTGCAAGGGGTGCTAGAAACAGTTTCGTATAAAAAAAACTAGGGGTTATTCCCCGACTTGAAATAGACATGGAGGGAAGTCCCTCTTTATCAACATAATTGGTGAAAAAGTATCATGTTTTTAGTATTTGATTTTAAAAATAAGTTAATTAGCTTTAATTAAAACAGGTTAAATGATTAAGAAATTTTTAAAAAAATAGATTAAAAACACATGTTTTGAGGGAGACAAACTGTAAACATCCTATTTTTTTGGCAGTGAAAAGTGCAAAACTTATTTGCACCCACTGTAGCTCTTTTTGGAGCAGGCGAACGTAGCCTGAAGCATAATTTTTTAGAAAGACCAGGTAAAAATCAAATGGTAGCTCCCTTATTACAACACGCCGGAAATCGTCGACAAAAATCAACATCGGAAAATGCTGCATACAAACAGTGCAATAAAAAAAAATGGATTTGTATTTTTGAATAACAATTAGTTCCGATGCATTTTCGTAATAACTTCAAAAAACATCTCAGACATCAGAATTTACATACATAATTTTCCATGGAAGTATGCATGTATGGACACAAACGTACAACAGTGTCATATAATTTGAATTTTGATTTAACAACATTCTAAAAAAATCATTGAGATAAAAAAATTAATAAAATGTTGCTCAAATGATTTGAGAAAAATATGAAATTAAAGCGTCATATTTAAAAGTTATGTCATTATGATACTTCCAAGGTATTCAAAAGTACTTACTCGTTGATGCACGATTTTCGTCTGCTGTATTTTCAACTCTTTCTTCAAAGTCATCGTCTGTTAAATTTATTTCTCTGTCGTCCATTAAATTTTGACGGGGAAAATTTGAATGTACTCAGCTGATTTCTTCAGTACAAATGGAAACGTTATGTCCAAACAGGAAATGTATCAATGTTTAATAAATAAGTATTATACGTAACACGAAAATACCCACAGAGACTACAAGGCAACTTTATGTCCCTTCTGTTTATGTACCCATGGGTGTTCTATATTGACATTATTATTCCATTATTAACAACGCGTAAAGTAAGGTCTGCAAACATTGTGATGTGATTACTTAATAAATAAATGTTAATTTGATAACCCCTGACACCAAAATTATAGATTCAGATTCAATACTTTAATCACTATACTTACAATACATATAAATATAGAATTTTTAAATATATGGAGACAATTTACAAATGTAAAATACAAGTAATAAAGAATTGTGAGAGAGACTAGAAAACTGAGCAGCTCATTGGTTGCTCTGAATATGCATGGCATTTTTGGCTACTTGATTTACCATTGTTTAAACAAGGCAAAGTCAGTGACTTGCTATTGGGGAACCAAACAGGCCGTTGAAACTGTGATACTAAATAAGTCGAAATTTCGAGTTTTAAAAAAGTCAAAATTTCGACTTTAAAAACGGTCGAAATTTCAAGATTTTAGAAAGTCAAAATTTTAAGTTTAAGTCAAAATTTCGGGATTTGAAAAGTCAAAATTTCAAATTGTAGTCAAAATTTCGAGATTTGAAATGTCAAAATTTCGACTTTGAAAAAAATGTTCATTGCCAATTTTATTTTTTCTATGTCCCTAATACGCTTCCGTACAATAGTATATGCCGCTCATCATGGAGCATCAAATTTATAAAAGGAAACATTTTTATGACGACATTATTTTCAACGGATAGCGTTTTTTGAAAATAATAGTGTTTTAAAAAAAACTTTACCCTGTCAAATGTTACGATTATTTTTATCATTATACGCTATGTTATAAATCAAAACCAAATGCTAGTGTGCTATCTAGGATTTCCCACGATATCATGTTTTCTTATTATGACTATTGAGGTGAAGCAGATTTGATTTCCTTTCGCATCAGCTGGACTGTAAATTTATCGAATGTTCTTAGTGGGAGGTTTAATTGTATCTGTTCCAAAACAAATAAACACATCTAACTAACTAGCAACCTTACCACTTCCTTTTCCTTTGTCATTTTTTTTGTATGTGCATTAGCCTAAACGCAGGACATTTTATGGAAAAAAATAATCATAGCCCATTTTAGCGCAAGATTTATGTGTTCACTTGCATTTTCGATATCCCATTTCAGCAAAAACGCACCTATTATATACAAATACATTGTTTTAAAAATAATTGTTAACGGTCTTTGGTTGGTTGTCGTTTGTTTATTTGTTACATATTTGTTTTTCACTCATTTTTTTTTAATATATACATAAAGCCGTTAGTTTTACATTATCATTTCGGGGCCTTTTATAGCTGACTATGCAATATGGGCTTTGCTTATTGTTGAAGGCCGTACGGTGACCAGTATAGTTGTTAATGTTGGTCTCTTGTGGACAGTTGTCTCATGGGCAATTATACCACATCTCCTTTTTTATATTTTCCCTCCGAAACTTGATTGATTGGATGATTTGTTGGTTGATTTGATTGTTGATTGATTAATTAAACACAATTGATAGGGTCCATTGAAAACAAGCTAAAAGGAAACAAATGAGATCTTGGACCCCGTATTGAATACATAGAACGGACTAAAAAATTGAGAATGGAAATGGGGAATGTGTCAAAGAGACAACAACCCGACCAAATAAAAAAAAAATAACAGCAGAAGGTCACCAACAGGTCTTCAATGTACCGAGAAATTCCCGCACCCGGAGGCGTCCTTCAGCTGAAGTTCTTTCCCCTATTTTATTTTAATTTTATGTCAATGACTTTGAGAATGAATTTATTAATAATGGTAACTGTGGACTTGAATTCCGGGACATAACACTTTTTTTTTATTAATGTATGCTGATGATATGATTGTGTGGTCAGAATCAATCCAAGGCTTACAAAATATGTTAAATACTTTATCTGGTTATACTGGGGTCTTTCAGTTAACACAAACAAAATAAAGATAGTAGTTTTTCGTAAAGATGGGAAAATTAGTCTTACTGAGACATGGATTTATAATGGTAAACCATTAGATATTGTAGATCATTTTTGTTATCTGGGTTTGTTATTTCATTATAATTATAAATTTTATGTTACTCAAAACCACTGTGCTGAACAAGGCAGGAAAGCTATGTTTAGTATGAGGAAAAAGGCATTATCCGTATACCTGAACACTGTTACTTCTATAAGTTTATTTGACACTTATGTATGTAGTATTTTGATGAATGATTGTGAAGTTTGGGTGTCCATAGAGCACCAAATGTAGACATTTTCATGTGGACTATTGTAAAACATTACTAGGTGTCAAGAGATCCACTTCTAATGTAATGGTACATTATGAATTAGGAAGATTTCCGTTGTTATATGAGCGAAATTCTAGGATGCTCAAATTATGGACTAAAATGCACGGTAGTGAAAATTGTATTATAAAGTCTTGTTACAAAGAACTAGTAGCAAATAGCAATAAATGTAAAAACTGGGCAAAACTGGGCCACTTGTATTAAAACAGTTTTATATGATCTTGGTATGAATTATTATTGGGACAACCAATGGGTACTTTGTTTGGATAGTTCATTTTTACAATTAACCAAACAACGAATATATGATCAAGCTAAACAAGAGTTGCATTTCACGCTTGAAACATCACCAAAGTGTAGAATATATAAGTTTATTGTGTCAAATGTAGAATTACAATTTTATTTACAAAAATGTATTCCTGTAATAGCTCGTGAATGGATAACGAGAATTCGCCTGTCCTCACATAATCTATGCATTGAAACTGGTCGTTTTTAGGGAATAAGTATAAATAGTAGAATGTGTATTGTGTGTGATAAAAATGTAGTAGAGGATGAATTTCATTTTATTTTACAATACAAATTATAATGATATACGTAAAAAGTTTATCAAAAAATATTATTGGACTAGACCGTCAACTTATAAATTAGTACAATTGCTTTCTGTTGAAAACACTAAGGAACTCTGTAATTTAGGAAAGTACTTACCATATGCATTTAAGTGCAGGAATATTATTTAAGACTTGTGTTTATTATATGCAGTCTGAAACTCACAAACTGTATAATATTTAACTGATATTTCTGATGTTTGTTATTTATGTGTATGTTAACGCTATACAACTTGTAAACTGCATATTTATGCATATTATACTGATAAACTGTATTGTTTAAAGTAAATAAAGAATTGAATCTGTTTTCAGCCAGATAAATAAGCTGGTTTGCAGTTATTGGATCCCATATTGCCCCCTCTAAAAAGATTTGTCATGACCACGATGGTAGCCTACCACGCTCAGCTCTTCAAGCACGGTTAATTGTTAACCCACAATTTCTTTTATGAACTTTGTATAAGTTTTCCAAGGTTTACAAAGTTGTTTTCTTAATCATTAAACATGATTTTCTAGTTTTTTACATTAGTTTTAAAGGATACAGATAAATTGATTAAATCTTTCACATGGTGCAAGATGCGTGTTGCTACCAACAGTAACGATGATAAAAATTATGTTTAAACTGGTAAAAATAATCGAAAATGAAACGACTGACTTCCGCCAAGAAATGCTTAAACTGAAATTCGTGAATTCTTCCAAAGACCTGTACAAATTACATGATTTGTTCATGTATGGGGATCGAATCGTTATTCCACCTGCCCTCCGGAAAAATGTCTTGCAATACTAAACTCGGCACAATAAGGTATAACATCAATGATGTCAAGGGCAGAATCGTTAAAATAACCGATGACACCATCACAACCTAGTGCTCCATGCACTAACATCTTCCAATTTAAAGTGTCAATTACCTGATGGTCGTAGGACAGATATTGTAAATGGTCAATCATCGAAGGAGCACACAATGGTGCACATAGCCTTATTGACTGCATACGAAGAATATATTTGATGACTTATCTTCAGACGGAATTTATTGCATCTATAAAACAAGACAATTCCTAAAAATATGGTGAGTGCATCATCGCCTTTCATAGGTTGTTTTTCCGCATAGCAATTGCAGAGCTGAAGTTGGCGTAAAACAGTTAAACGTTTAAATTTAATCACTCATAACACTGAACAAAACGGCAAACTTAACTTGAACATCTAGTTTTATTACAACGAGCAATATTAAAATATCGCAATACACCTGATAGAGACATGGAGTACCACTTTATCGAAACAAGACGCGTGGAAGCTTTTTTCAGTTCAAAATCGGTGCTTAGCCGTTTGGTCATAAAAATTATATGATTTTTTACACTAACCCCTTCCTACACAGAAAAATATATCGCTACAGAAGATATCTTTTATTTTCTTGAATGTAAAAATAAAATGCTTTAATCAGAAAGACATGACGATTTCAAAACATCTGACACTTCAATTTCACTTTGCTGGGGAAAAGGAGAAAAGCCTATACCTATCTACCCACTATCTTTGACTCTGTGTAGTGTTTGAGCAAATATGTTCTTAAAAACTAACATTGAGGCTAAATTAGTCATCAGCTGTTTAATGATGAATTTAATTCACAATTACTTTCATCTATGAAAAATCGTCTGGGGCCAATATGCAAGATCTGCTTCTTTTCAAGAACACCTGAGATCATCCTAGGTTTTGTTGGGTTTCATGTTGCTATTTTTTTAGTTTTCTAAGTTTAGATCTTATGTGGACTGCTGTTTGATTTCTCCTCGTTTTTAGCTTTTCGGTATGGATGTGTCGATTTGTTATTTTACCTTTGAGTTTGATTGTTCCTACGACAGCGTATTAGCGCCACACATTTTTTTTAAATTTTCCTTCCTATGTTTGCGTTATAACGCAAACCTTTGTTTTATCTTATTTAAGATTCAAAGGAAACAGTAGTTATTAATGAAGTAGGCTGTATATATTAAAATTTATCACCTATGTAGTCATTGCAAAGTAAAATGCTTGAATAGTTAGATCATATCAATGACTAATAATGAGCAGAATAATATAAGAAGATGTGGTATGAATGCCAATAAGAAAACTCTCCATCTAAGTCATTATTCGTAAAAGTTAACCTTCATAGGCCGAATTACGGTCTTCAACACGGAGCATTGGCTCACACAAAACAACAAACTATAAATGTCCCAAAAACGACATCCATGTTAAGACTAGTATATACATTACAAAGAATATTGAGTAAATTGAGGTTTATTATACCTAAGAAAAAAATCAACCCTGCTAATATAGCTATAACCGAATACAAATATACTTCCAAAGTAAGCTAATACTAACAATGACCACTGCCCTTTCCTTTCCTCGATCTTGATATCTATATCACTAACGGAAAGCTGAATACTAAAATTTATGATAAAGGGGATGATTTTTCATTTCCTATCGTTAATTATCCGTTTTTAGATGGTGACGTTCCCTTGTCACCATCTTACGGTGTTTATATATCTCAACTTGTACGATTCGCTCGTGTATGTAACAATGTTTTAGATTTTAACGAGAGATAAATATGTATTACTGAAAAGTTATTACACCAGGGTTTTCGATATCACAAACTAGTCAAAACATTTACTAAATTTTATCATCGTTATAAAGACATCATTCGTAAATATAGCTCAACATGCAGACTTCTTATACGTTCAGATAGTTCACATCCAATTTTTTATGGAAATATTCTTTATAAAGCACAAAGGTGTCAGTATTCACCCCCAGAAACTTACAAAACCTTTGAATAGACTTATTAAGAAGGGATATAATTACGATACTGTTGTCAAGTCATTAAAGATTGCATATTTTGGCGTTAATATTGAGTCACTGATAAGGTCTTTGCGTCGGAACTAAACACATTTATTCTAAAATCAGTTGTTGGCATGACACGGGTTATGTTCTTCTCATATATGTTATGATGGTATATACTAAACCCCTAACGGGAAGGATTGTGCCTGATGTTTATATGATGAAATCATAATCTTTCAGTCAGTTTAAGTGAAGTCTGGAGCTGGCATGTCAGTTAACTGCTAGTAGTCTGTTGTTATTTATATATTATTGTCATTTTGTTTATTTTCTTTGGTTACATCTTCTGACATCAGACTCGGACTGCTCTTGAACTGAATTTTAATGTGCGTATTGTTATGCGTTTACTTTTCTACATTGGTTAGAGGTATAGGGGGAGGGTTGAGATATCACAAACATGTTTAACCCCGCCGCATTTTTGCGCCTGTACCAAGTCAGGAGCCTCTGGCCTTTGTTAGTCTTGTTCTATTTTAATTTTAGTTTCTTGTGTACAATTTGGAAATTAGTATGGCGTTCATCATCACTGAACTAGTATATATTTGTTTAGGGGCCAGCTGAAGGACTCCTCCGGGTGCAGGAATTTCTCGCTACATTGAAGACCTGTTGGTGACCTTCTGCTGTTGTTTTTTTATTTGGTCGGGTTGTTGTCTCTTTGACACATTCCTCATTTCCATTCTCAATTTTATCTCGTTTGAGAAATGTGTAAAGTAGGTTAGATTTCAACAACCTACCCTTTGGCAATATATGTATAGAATGAAGATGTTTTATTGATAAAATTATGTTCTCTCTATTCACATAGCTACCCAAACATCTTAAAACTACTACATTATATTGAAATGAAATTCAATGACTTTGTATCAAAGAATCTTGATCCTATTCTGAGATTTAAAAAAATGTTTCCTTATTAATAATTCATTTTAAAGCAGAAAGATCATTTTGTCTATTTGACTTGGAGGTTTCACAATTGTATGACATTATTTTTGATCTTTCAATTTAAATATGACTATATACTAAACTATATCTATTTTCTTGTTAAATTCTATACTTTTCTGATGGGGAGAGAGACTTCCTCGCGGAACTGAAGTATTTTCCGGACTAAAATAGTCGGATCCTCTATAATGCAAATTAATAGAAAAAAAAACCAGCTACAATAATTGTTCCCGCTAATTCCCTTGCATATATTTGTGCAGAACTGCCATGCTAGATATGCAGTAGTCCTTTTGCCTTGACATTCTGGAGTGCAAAAATTTATTCATTTGCAGTGCATAGTTTATCCATAAAAAAAAAGAAATCGATTGCCCTTATAATTAAAATGTATATAATTAAATGGTTTCAATTCAAGTTACTTTTTTATTTCTAATTTGTTACTAAAACTAAAGCTTAACATCTTTAATCTAAGAAAAAAAATCCTTTCTTAGGAAAAAAAATCAATTCTTTAAAATTTATTGTAAAAAGCCATCTGAACAACATGCATTCCAACGTTTTTATTTTGTCTTACGTCTTTGAGTGTGTAACGTTAGGTGACACCAGTATCGTGCGACGTTTCATATACAACGTATACCAGACGTTTCTTCGAATTTATTTATATTAAATCCGTTGGTTGTGTACTGATTGATTCTTAACGAATGTGACCTTCCGAATTATACATTATCAACACGATGGGTGCACGGGGGAATTGGGGTAACTTTGATATATTTTTGGTAGGGGTGTACCATTTTTGCCTCAAAAGAATACTCATTTTGATATAACATTAACTGAAATTTAGTACCCATAGTTATAAAAATATTTAAGAAAGAATGACCTATACTTATATACAATATTTAGAATATGACGTTAAAATATTATTGAAGATCAAATCAGGAGACAAATTTCCGGGGTTCATTTTGGAACTTATTTGAAAGGTGAAATTGATAATTGATCATTAATAATGTAAGATTCTCAATAGCATATTTATATGATATGTAGATTATACCCCAAATCAATATACAGTTTTCAAAAACGTAAATGCATTTTTATATAAGTTGTCATTAAAAGGGAGGGTCATTCTTATATAAAATCTCGCAAAATTATGACCCATATTTTTGGCACATCCCCGTATACCCAAACATTGGAAGTTACCCCCCCCCCCCCGTGGATGGGTGTCACATGTGGAGCAGGTTCTGCATACCCTTCTGGCGCACCTTGGATCACCTAAGTTTTTGGTGGGGTTCGTGTTGTTTGTTTCTGTTTTAGCCATGGCGTTGTCAGTTTATCAGGGTTTTTTTAAAACTATATATCTTAGCTCTGGTTTCTTTCGTCCCTCCTTTATTTAAGTATATGCCTATTTTTAATATACTTTTTTATATTTGTAAATACGGAATTATATCATCACTATCTGTTATCGATTACAGCAGAAAATGATTTCCTCGCGATATAAGTATACTGATTTCCTCTTAGTTTTTACTGTTATTTGATTTCAAATTCTACACGTCTGTACCGTATATCTATTAATTAGCTTGAAATAATCCATTTGATAAAGTCAATGCATTCTGTCTGGTCAGAAGTCATTAGTAAGTGATATCCTGAGGAGACATTGCCTTGAAGTTTCCTCTTGACCTTCCTTATTCTTGAATTGAATCTTATACAGCTGATATGAGCTAGTTTAAGTCTGCTCCGAGAAAAATAAAGTTTTAATTAATGTTTTGTTTCAAATTCAAATATCTGACAAATGTATGTAGAATTATGGACAAAATCAGCGTTTGAGGAAGTTTGCTGCTCAGTTTCAAAATAAATAACTTTCCATAAAAACTAGTATACATTGATAGGGAATTATTTGGGGAATCAAAAAGAAACAGAAATATAGGGGTCAATGTGCTTGTTTTCGAGATATAAGCAGTAGCAATGTTGGCGGGAAAATGTTCTCTCTTGACTTTTCATAGCTTTATCATTGACCAAAGTTCTCAAAAACTATTAAAAAATAAATAAGATTTTATAAGATCTTATAAGACTTTTACAATTATACATGTAAAAGATTTATAAAAAGAAAAATGGGGGTTCACGGGCAAATGTTTTTAAAGCATTCAAATGGATTAAACCAGGGGTTTTCGAAAATCGAAAATAATGACAACCCCCCCCCCCCCCAGTTTTCGCGGTTGTATAACTGTTTTATTTCGATTTCACTAAACGATGTGCAAATGATTATAATTCAATGTAAACGTGTTGCTTCCTATACTATACAAATCATTTTTTTGTGAATTTACTGTATGCACAAGTATGAACGTTTGAAATACCTAGGATTTTCTTCTCCGATGCTTAGATTACCTTTTTCCTATTTGGCACAACTGTTTCGGAATTTTTCATCAATTATAGTGCTCTTCAATTTTGTGCTTGTTTGGCTTTTCTAACTATTTTGATATGAGCGTCACTGATGAGTCGTATGTAGACGAAACGCGCGTCTAGCGTATCAAATTATAATCCTGGTACATTTGTTAGATATTTACAGAAAATCGTGGTGGGGCAATCTGTAAACTGATCGTGGACAATAAGTACACTGCAGCATGATGTTTTTTAGTGCTTATATTTTGTCTCAATAAAGAAGTCAGGTATAAATCTAATATATTCTCACATTTGAATACGTATAATCTATTTAAGTATTCTTAACATTCATGTGCTACTAATTACTTAATATTAAAGAGTAATTAGCAACTTGTTTATGTCTTAAATGTCATTTATCTATATTGTAAATAAAACAATAACGTAACAAAAAGCTGCTGTTCCAACGAACACAGTTCCATGATTCCTCAGTGTCATTACCAAAATTTATTGAAAAGTAAAGGGAGATTATTTTATAAGATATAAACCAGTCACTAAAATTAATCCAAAACTGCTCAAAACAATTCACGAGTTATTGTCCGAAAACTGTACCTTTCTATGAATTAAATACCATAACTCTGAAACTTAAACCATGATACATTCAGGAAATGGCCGTATACAGATTTATAAGAATTACATATAGTCCATGCTTCAATTGAAATTTAAATGATAACTCGTAGTTGTCTTGAAATAGTACATAATAAAAATATATGGTTTAATTAACGCACCAGACTGCTCACAAAGTTTCATACTTCGTTTAAACAGTAAGTAATAGTTTTAATGTACAAATCTATTCCAAGTTCTTCTTTGTTTTCAAGTGGATTTATTGTTGAATACAGTTCGTTCAAACGTTCCTGAGATAAAGGACAGGGTAACGGTGAAACGATAACAGTTTCATTATTTGTTGCCTCAGGAACAGGACCATTCCAATCAATCCCATAGTTCCGATAACTTTGTTCTCCTATCTCTGCTGAAAATAACTCGTCAATTTCACAATGACCCTGTCCAACATTTGACAGAACCCCACTTACAAAAACTTGAAGTGGGCTATTGCCATGCTCAGTCCTCAATCTATGGTTATTCCAGGCTTCCTTGAAAACAGACAGAGCAACTTGAATACGAGGTATGTATATATACTGAAGACACCATAAATGTAATGCATTATTAACATCTAAATGACCATTCTCCTCCAAAAAATGAAATAACTTATAGAAAACAAAAGTACAAGACTGAAACATGTCTCTCCACAAACGTTCTATGCGCTGGTTATGGACACTCCTACCCGTTATTATTGAGCCTCTTCCAACACCTCTATGTGCTATCATGAATGTAGCAATATCTAAATTTTCTAAGCCATGATCAGTTCTAACCCTTGAAGGGATACCATGTTCTTCACATGCTTTCAGAAAAGGTTTCAACGCCGTCCGTGCACTGTTGTCAAGGACTATATTCAAATATGTCACCATTCTACTAAACCCATCAATTGCACCATGTATAACCATGCCCCATCTGAAATTAATATACAAGTCTTAATAAAAATCATATCCAAAAGTTTTTCAATCTTTATGAGTTAATTTGCAACCACTGGGTCGATGCCACTGCTGGTGGAGATTTCTTTCCCCGAGGTATAGTCAGTTCTTCTGTGTTGACTTGAGTTATCATTGATATGCTCATAATTATAAATTAACTGTTGACAAAACTAAGAATTTTTTGAGAAAACTAAGGCTTTTCTACCTCAGGAACAGACTACCTTAGCTGTATTTGGCAAAACGTTTAGGAATTTTGGTCCTCAATGCTCTTCAACTTCGTACTTTATTAAACATTTTTTGATTCGAGCGTCACTGATGAGTCCTTTGTAGACGAGACGCGCGTCTGGCGTAAATATAAAATTTTAATCCTGGTATCTATGATGAGTTTAATTAAAGTGTACTTTTTAACTTATCTTAATTTGTAATCAGTTTTCTGTTTTGTTTGTCGTATAACTGCATAAAATATGGCATAATGGTATTACATCGTTGATTGTACATCAATTAGTGTTCATGTAGAAGATTTTTTCAAATCAAAATCATCATGTAAATTCGTAATGAATACTTTGATCAAATCAATATTATGACAAATAAAGTTGGGCCTTGCATTTAATGTGCAATGTCAAATACATTCAATACTACCAAAGAACATTAAGGGATTTGAGTGTAGATTTATCAAGATATATATCATACGAAATCTTTGCGGAAGCTTAAAAGCGCCACACATTTTTTTTTATATTTCTTCCTATGTTTTGCTTTGTAATTAGATATAGAAAGATGTGGTGTGAGTGCCAATGAGACAACTCTCCATCCAAATAACAATTTTAAAATTAAACCATTATAGGTTAAAGTACGGCCTTCAACACGGAGCCTTGGCTCACACCGAACAACAAGCTATAAAGGGCCCCAAAATTACTAGTGTAAAACCATTCAAACGGGAATGTTTAATAATTAAATGCACATTTATAACTGATTTTGAAGGCATATAGAACAGAATAGAATAGAATATTTTAAACGTTATAACGCAAACCTTTGCGTCGTTATTTCGCAAACGTTAAAAAACGCAAAGGTTTGCGTAATTTCAAATTAAACAAAAAATGTGTGGCGCTAATACGATACCGTAAATTTTCGCTATGATGAATGAGAAAAAGATAATACTGAATTAACGATAAAAATGGTGTTTCGATTTATTGATTTGTGTTTTTTTGCTGTTGTTTTTTTTTATGCATGGTTATGATAGTTGTCATTTCTTCATTAATATGTCTTTGAAGGACAAAGTAATTTGTGATTAAAACATCAATGTTGTCAAATTAAATCTTTTTACTAAGCCTGTGTATTAAAAATCACCTGATTAGTTTATGATTTCCATCAACATGCCAAAGGGCGTTTGGTCCAGATACATTATAAGATCTCCTATGTATTGTCCTAGCCCACCTTATGGCTACACCTGCCTCATCAACTCGAATAAGTGATTGTGCAACTCTTGACCTTTGTATCACAACACCTTCTGACGCCAGTGTACCTTGAACTAGTCTTTGCCCCAATGATCTATTAAACTGGGTAATGCGTTGAACCCGAACGTCTAATTCAGTGTCAGAAATCTCGGTGTATCGTCTTCTTAGGCTTATTCCAAAAGATCTGAAATTAGTAAATGAAAAATAATAATAATTCTAATGGTCTTTATTTATTCTATAAATAACATGTATAAGTATTAATTGAAGAAATTAATTTATAACAAGCAATAAAGAATGTTATTTTGCACTCGATAATGTCCACAAATTTATAAATCGGTTCGTGTTCAATATCGTAGCAGCTACGTAGCTGTTATCAATATATATGTCGTGTACAAGTTGCGATTTTGTACAGGTTATAACATGTACAAAAATATTGTACATGTTATAATTTGTATAATGCAAAAATACAAGTTATAACATGTACAAAAGTACCTCGTACATGTTATAACCTGTACAAAATATTGCTTAAAAATGGTTTTAACTTGTACAAAATCAAAAAAATAAAGATATGTTTCTATTATCGCAACAGATATTATTGACCTCACTAATATTTCATAACTTTTTCATTATTCTTTCATGTTAGTGTGTTTTGTCCTTTTTTGGTACAGTTAATGTCCAGGGGTCGGTATAACAAAGCACTCCTAAAAGTTGTCATAAGATATAATTTAGGACATGTCTTATGATCCTGTTATGACTATCTATGGACATATCTTTATTTGATGAATTATAATTGTGAGTGTCCACTTTGAAGGCAAAGTAAAATACTTTTATTCTAGTTGACACTTTAAGACATTTAATAGTGGATAGCCAGAACAGATGTGTCTACAAATAAAATTGGGAATGGAAATGGGGTATGTGTCTAAAAGACAACAACCAGCTCATGGAGCAGACATCATCCAAAGGACACAAATACATGCTTTCAAAGTAGAGGATGTATATTTTAAACATCAAAATGACATTCGCCTCATGCAATGATCTTAAAGTTTATAAAAAAATGAGTTATAAATTAACATAAGTCATGCTAGAGGCCAAAAATGTTGAAGAGTAGATCCAAAGATATTGATAATGAAGCGTGATCCAATGAAAACTATTTCAGCTCTCTCTTGCTTTTACAGAGTAAGCATATAAGAGATTGTTTTGGTCTTTGCATGCTTTAAAACGAGAGGGAGGAGTGTTACCCAAAATAATTAGGCACCGTTCTTAAAATTTTTGGAAGAATTTAGTTACTAGTATCTTATGTAATTGTTATTGAGGATATGCAAGCTTTTAGTAAATAATGTAACACATACATAAAACATACAATTACACGAAAACACATTTTGCCAACATAAGTCATGAAACATATATTTCTGAAACTTTGTAATCATTGTCCTCTACAAAAAAAGACACGTTCTGGCCTATTTATTGTTGTTCTTTATGCATTGGTGAATTTATAAGTAGATTTTACTTCATTAAGATTTATCTTAAAATTTGTACAAGTTAAAACCATTTTTAAGCAATATTTTGTACAGGTTATAACATGTATGAGGTACTTTTGTACATGTTATAACTTGTATTTTTGCAGTATACAAGTTATAACATGTACAATATTTTTGTACATGTTATAACCTGTACAAAATTGCAACTTGTACACGACATATATATATATATATATATATACAATGACACGAAAACACATTTTGCCAACATAAGTCATGAAACATATATTTCTGAAACTTTGTAATCATATATATACAACGCGTCTAAACATCAACCCAACAATGTTAGATCTGTAAATTTGCTTTCGCAAATTTTTGGTTCTTCCCTCGCCGGGATTCGAACCCATGCTACTGTGATATCGTGACACCAAATCGCCTGCATTGCAGCCGTCCCGCTAGACCACACGACCACCTGGGCTCTTAAAAAAAGAGCTTTCGGTGGCCATATGTTACCTTTCCACGTCGTTATGTACACAGCCATGTATCACCATCATATATATATATATATAGGTACGTCTGAGTCAGTGACAACCCTACAACAGATGTATCCATCGGATCGCCATCAATGATGGCGATACATGGCTGTGTACATAATGTATATACAACTCGTCTAAACATCAACCCAACAATGTTAGATCTGTAAATTTGCTTTCGCAAATTTTTGGTTCTTCCCTCGCCGGGATTCGAACCCATGCTACTGCGATATCGTGACACCAAATCGCCTGCACTGCAGCCGTCCCGCTAGACTAGATTAAAACTGACGTGGAAAGGTAACATATGGCCACCGAAAGCTCTTTTTTTGAGAGCCCTGGTGGTAGTGTGGTCTAGCGGGACGGCTGCAGTGCAGGCGATTTGGTGTCACGATATCGCAGTAGCATGGGTTCGAATCCCGGCGAGGGAAGAACCAAAAATTTGCGAAAGCAAATTTACAGATCTAACATTGTTGGGTTGATGTTTAGACGAGTTGTATATATATATATATATTATATATACAACTCGTCTAAACATCAACCCAACAATGTTAGATCTGTAAATTTGCTTTCGCAAATTTTTGGTTCTTCCCTCGCCGGGATTCGAACCCATGCTACTGTGATATCGTGACACCAAATCGCCTGCACTGCAGCCGTCCCGCTAGACCACACGACCACCTGGGCTCATTCGAACCCATGCTACTGTGATATCGTGACACCAAATCGCCTGCACTGCAGCCGTCCCGCTAGACCACACGACCACCTGGGCTCGATATATTATATATATATATATATATATATATATATACAACTCGTCTAAACATCAACCCAACAATGTTAGATCTGTAAATTTGCTTTCGCAAATTTTTGGTTCTTCCCTCGCCGGGTATATATATATATATACACGAGTCTAAATTGAAAACTACGTTCAAACCTATGATTGCGTTGGATAAAAACCGCAATTTTTATACGTGTGCATGTCAAACAAATTTCGTTGTAGAAGGGTATAAAAACAGCACAAACAACATTTTCCAAAAGACCAAAAATGTGAAAAGGTATATTTAAACAAAACGCATTTGACTAACAGGTCGAACAACTGATGTTCTTAAACCCTGCTGACTGCCATTGACGATTGCCAAATAAAATTGATCACAAGATGTAACAAAATGGATCTGAATATAAATTTAATATATATATATATATCAGTCTAAAAATTTACAGTACCGTTGTGCAAATCTTTAGACTGATATAATTTTTTCCTTATCTGCATAGTATCGCCTATTCTAGACGATCCGGTACATAGTAAATTTGCTGGTTGGTCCTTTTTAGTTACACGTTCAATAGACAACAAGTTGCTTTAAAAAAAAAAGAAGTCAATACGTGAACCTTAGAACTTTTTTTAAAGCTAATTCTTCTTTCAACTGAATTGTAAATCATATCTCAGTATTTTCATTATCATGTGTGTGGAGGATAATATTTTCTTTTTATTGTAAATCAGGACAATTTGTGTATGTTGAGAGTGGTGTTAAATATAAAGTGAGGAGATAAATAATGTTTTTATTTCGATATTAATTTTTACCAACGAAAAAGGTCAAACTACTACCAATCGACGACATTTCTATTGTTCTTATTGGTAGAGGTAATATTTCACCTAAGTCTCTCAGTCATTTTATTTACTTTTGTGTCAAAACATATTAAATAGATATAGGAAGAAGTGGTATGAATGTCAATGAGACAACTCTCCATCCAAGTAACAATTTATAAAAGTAAACCATTATAGGACAAGGTACGGCATTTAACACATAGCCTTGGCTCACACCGAACAGTAAGCTATAAAGGGCCCCAAGAATTACTCGTATAAAACCATTCTAAACATTATTTATTTTGCATGATGTGCTTTATGTTTTATGTATTGTGCTTGTCTTATATGTATGTCGGATAAAAGCTCTACAGAGCTTATGTTTTATTGATATATGTATAACCGACTTGAAATAAATCTTGTATATGCTTTATTTTATGCTTATGGGAAAGCTAACGGCATAATCTATATAAATCCAGATAAAAACGGGAAACGAGAAACACGTATGAACTACATAAACAGACGACAACGACTGTACATCATATTCTTGACTAAGGACAGGTGCAAACATTTGCAGCGGGATTAAACGTTATTGTACGATTATTTTGTTTCATAGAATGTGGAATGTTTATTCCTACCAATAAGACATAATTTAACATGTTTAAGCTACTTATTAATCATTTGTTTTGTGCATGCCGTAAAACCCTGTTCCACATTAGAAATGAGTTTGGATCCAACTAATACATTCAATTTGCTGCTTATACATGTATAGTAAATATACCTGTCCTAAATCAGGAGCCTGTTTTTGTTGTTGTTTTTTTTGCATTTTATCGTGTCTGATTTACGTTGTTTAGTACATAACATTGCCATTAATTTGATGAAAATATGTGTATTATGGTGAAAATATACCACCCATGGGCGATCTTATAACTTGTTTGTCATGATAACTGTCCATTAAAACGAAATTCATTGTTTCTTAGAACTAATTTAACAAATGCAGTTACACCTTTATTGTTGGGAATCTTTTAAAAAGGATCTTGTGTATTAAATAATTCTACTACATTTATAACTGTTTCTTTTAAATTAACAATGATCATAGGTGTGCATCATATATATATATATAGGCAATAAGAATGCAATTCCATTTTTATCGTGTGTGACTCTATTTTATTTAAGAAATCTGTTGTATCTAGATTTAAAAAATTGTGCCTCTTACATTATGGTTTTATATTAGGTCAATTAATTTCTCAATTTCGATCTATCTCGTGGGAGAGTTACATCTATTAATGATCGGTCGTAAGGAACATTAATTAATGTACATTGTATCATACTAGTTGACCAGGTCGCAATGCATCATTAATTATTTCTAAATTAATTTTATGAATTTTTGGAAGACTGAGATACATGTGTCCATGTTTTAAATCATTATCATTCTTTAAAAAATATACGTATGGAAAGCTATTTCGTTTTTTTTTTAAATAGAGTTTTATCTATATATTTTATTATCATATAGCAAATAAGTGAGTTAACGATCAGTGTAAAGTTCTTTATTGCCATGCTTTTAATATATTGAATACCCCGTATGGAGGTGCTCTTAATTACAGGAAGCTATTACAGATAAGAACAAATGTTCCGAATGAACAAAAAGTGAGTTTCCGAATATTTCTCCATAGACCATATTTCTAACTAATAAATATGCGTGAACCCTCAGGGATTCACCGAAAAATCTAAGAAGCACTACGTAGTCGCTACGATATTTAACGCGACCCTGCAGTTACGCAAGTAGATATCTATGTGGCAACAATACATCAGAATTCAATCACGGTTATCGCGATGTTATATAAAAGGAGTTATTAGGTTTATGTAAAAGACATAGCAACTCAACGACGCGAATGGTCAAGTAATTCTAGAGAACAAATCTTCTCCAGTATTTAAGAATTGAATGCTTCTTTTAGTAAATTCTTTGGTGTGTAAAAGCGTTGACCGAAGTACAGTTTATATATGAAGCGCGGAAGAAGTGCTTTATTCTAAAAATGTGCGCACGGTCAACGCTTTTAAAACCCTATGAAGTTTCAAAATGAAGCATTCGATACTTATAATTACATTTTATAGCTAGGATCATGATTTTTTTAATCTATAATAGATGCAATCTTTATATAATTTTTAATGTATAATAGTCTCAGGTGTAATTCTGTACAGAATGGCTCTCTTTTTATATTTACATATTTTTTCAACATACATGTTCTGCGGAATTTATAAACATTTTGGTCATATTATGTATAGCTAAAATATATTGAAACATCTTTAAAGTTAAAGTCATATGAAACGAGTGACTGGTTAAAAATAATGTTTTATCCAATTCTTGATCCAATGCATGACTTTTTTTTTTGTATATATCATAAACTTAGTCTTCTGTACACGATTTTATCCTTAATTTTATACGCAAATATATGGTATACATAATTTTTTCCCTCTCTGTCTGTTATAATGTGAAAATATGGCCGCTAATTATTTTTCGTCTGGCGAAACCGTAGTTTACCGAATGTCACCTTATAGTAAGCAATAAACAAAGAAGCATGAATATTAAGCACGTGTATAACATATACATTCAGATAATAGTTTATTTTAATGACAGATCCACGCGTATTGCTAACACCGGATTTTTACAAGAAGGGTCACGGTAAGGTTACTTGCATGTACGGAAAATATGTCGGCGAATAAAAAATTTGCTTGCTGGATTAAGCAAGCAATTGGAATAGAGTAAACTATTTTAAATGTGGACAAATTAAAGAATTGCCTTCATTAAAAAGTATATGTACATATATAAGATTTATAAAGAAAACTATCCATTTAGTAATAAAAAGCATATTTTTTTTAAATCTGAGGTTTCATATGACTTTAATCATTTGGTCACTTTATCATTAATCTGACCTAACGAGGAGGCCTAATAACATTTCATAATCAGTGAAAGGAACAAATCAACAAAGATACGATCAAAACTATATATACGGTATACAAACCTCAACCGTCGTTGAATGCTTGACACTGATATGTGTAACAGTCTAGCCATGTGTTTTGCAGAGAATCCCATCTCCACAAAAAATAATAAGTGATTCCTAGATATGTAATACCTTGGGCGTCCAGCCGTTTCAATCATGCGCAGTGTTATTCCACTATTTACTGTAAGGGAGCTGGTGATTAAAAATATAAGAGTAAGGTAGCACTTCACAGTTATAAAATAAAAATTGAACCAAAAAATATTTAATCATCTTCTATTCCTGGCTTTGTAATATATTAAGCCAACTGTTTATGTCATACATTTGCATATGTATGTAATCAGTATCTGTCATAGATTTGATTTTCAAAGTTAATAAGTTCAAATAATTAAATGTAATTCCTTTTTTGTTTATCCATGGCATTATTAGGTATTGCAAAAAGGGGGTTGAAAATGTCACATTTGCACATAAAATTTGGTTCTAACTAGAATTCCAATGCCTTTTAATGAACACTTTTCTGAAGACATATAATACTATTAATACATGTATTATATGTCTCTGGTAAATTGCATACATATATATTGTACTTATTTTCATTTCAAAATAATGTCATCCCAAAAAATAAATCTTACCTCTGTCTTTCTTCAACATAATTGATTAAGCGCTGAAGTAAAGGAATAAGACTATCACACTGGGGGTAGGACCGAGTCATCCTCCCAATATTACGCCACAAAGCATTCAGTCTTATTACGGAAGTTTCAACCAAATCGGCGAACATGTCGTCATTGTTTAGGGCACGTACAACATCATTTATAACAGTTCTGCAAACATCGATAAATCCTCTAAAATTGACGTCGTAAGCCATGTTTCAAAAAGAAACAAAATCCCCATTTATATAAAGGATGGAAAAATCTCCATAAAAACGATCGGTTATACCAAACAAGCAGACAAACGCACACAGTCAGTTTGTGTTATTCTCTTTTAAAAAAATAATTAGAGAAATGAAATCACCCAGATTAGAGTGGATCTCATTTTACAGCAGTGGATAGACACACAGCTTGAATTGCTTCTAATTTCGTAGATCATTATAGATATGTAGCCTCATGGAAGTATTATATTGACAGGAACAACAACAAGACTACTTAAAATTTTCTATCTTCTGATACCTCGTTAATAGAAATTAAAACAGAGGCAATAGCGGGTTGGTCGAGACCGGCTAGTTCATTGTAAACAATGACATTATATTCTATTTTTGTAAAAACTTTAGTCCGACTAGGATATTTTATAATGTTTACACGCCTGGTAAACCATCTAATCTCAACCAAATTGTTGAGACGGAAAAAAGTATTCAGGCACTTCCTGTTGAGGTTTTCTGGTTCAAAATAAACAAAGGGAAGGTCGACTTTTCGTCAATCTACTGAAAATCAATGACTTTTTTGTAAAAAAGGAGAATGTCATGCCATAGATAAATGATAATTGTAGCTAATATGTCTCTGTTTGGTTCAAAATATCTGAAATTGAAGTCACAATCACCTTTCTCCTACGGATTATCATGTTTACTTTCTTTGAATCCGACAAAACTGCTATGATTTTAATGACCTAGCAAGAGATATGTCAATTATTTGTGTTTATGTTATGCTTTACAATAACCACGTCTGTTAATTGCAAAAATATTTTTTGTAAAGCCTATTCTAAGCAGGAAAATGAAAATTCTAAATGGTTGAGCTATAAAGGTACTGGTTGAGTCTTTCTGTCCCAATGTTGAGTCTTTCTGGTTACTCTGTGTCATAAAGTATATTATTGTTAAAATACGGGCGCTGAGGTTAAAAGTTCAAATTAACTACGACTAGCAATTCAACACGCGTGCAATACTACTTTATACAGGCAAACACGAAAACTGCTAAAATAGCTATGCTAAAGTTTAATTTAAATAATTAAATGTAATTTCTATTGTAAAAATAAAGTTATTTCCCAAAATGAACAATGAAACTATATCAGTGAGCGGTACTATTCGAGTTCACCTTTTTGCGGTTATCTTGATATATGTTTTCTGTCTGTGGGTCCAACATGACACAGAAATTAACAACTATAGGTAACCATACGGCCTTCATCAATAATCAAAGCCCATACCGCATACATGTAGTCAGCTATAAAAAGCTATAAATATTCATGATACTAAAGAAAACCAACATACCAATAATTGTTTCTTCTGACGCGATTTTTAATTGGTGTGTATCCGTTCTATAACTAATTATCGTTCTGTTATATCCTTCTGTTCATGTCCGGCTCACATTCGTTTTATCCTTTATAAAATACACATCCCTTGTCACCTAATTTTAAATGGGATGATGATTCGGCTAATAACTTTCTAATGGCACTGGGCTCTGCTGACATTCAAACCCAATTACACAATTTAAACAATAAGACAACACACAACTCACAAATCTCAGTTGATGACACATGTCAAGAGCTAAGTAATATTATACACTTAGCTGCATGCAAATCTTTAAAAAGACCAAAAATAAACAGTAAAAAACATAAAAAAACACAAAAAATGGTTTAACAAGGACCTAAAAAATATGAGAATGCATCTTTTAAATTATGGGAAAATATACTCAAAGCATCCAAAAGACCCACTTGTTAAAAATCATTTTTACAAACTTTATCGTCAGTACAATAAAACAAGGAAACAAACATACAGACAATACAAACAATCCTTGCTTAATCAATTAGAAAATTTACACGCAGACAATCCAAAACTATACTGGAACCTTATAAATGACTTGAAGGACACCAAAAAACACGATGAAAATTATTCTACAATTGATTCATCTACATGGTTTTCACATTTTCAAAATCTGAATACTTTACAGGACAAATTCAAGGCACGCCTGGAAGAATTACAAAAACAGCTAGATAAATTAGAGACAGTAAAATGCTTTAATGAGCTTGATATTTCCATAAAAGACACTGAAATATCAAAAGCTTTAGCTAAACTAAAACCTAACAAAAGTCCAGGGATGGATAACATCTCAAACAATATGTTAAAACATGGTCAATCAATTCTATTACCTATTCTTAAAAAACTTTTTAACACTTGTCTTTCTTCTGGAATTTATCCCAAGTGCTGGAGTGATGGTTACATCTCAACAATTCACAAATCTAGTGACATTACAAATCCTAACAATTATAGAGGAATCACAGTGACCAGTGCCATTGGAAAAGTGTTTAATAGTGTTCTAAATAGTAGGTTTGATGATTTTTTTTATTGAAACATAAATTAATTCATGAATGTCAATTAGGTTTTACAAAAAAAGCTAGAACTTCAGATCACATGTTTATTATTAAGTGTATTTTTGATAAATACTGTAATTCAAAGGATGGAAGAGTTTATGCCTGCTTTGTGGATTTTCAGAAAGCTTTTGACACAGTCATTCATATTGGTATTAAGTTGAAATTACTATCTGCGGGCGTGGGTACTTCATTTTATAATGTTATTAAACACATGTATGAATCAAGTAAATCTTGTGTTAAAATTCAATCCAGAGTAACAGATTTTTTCCAAATAAAACTTGGAGTTAAACAAGGGGACAATTTAAGTCCCAATCTATTTAAGTTATTTATAAATGACTTGCCAGAGTATTTAAAAGAAAGTGAAGACCCTGTAATACTTAATGAAAAACCAGTTAATTGCTTATTATATGCAGATGATTTGGTCCTTTTATCAACATCTGCTAAAGGATTGCAAACAAGACTAAACAATCTAGAAAAATATTGTAAAGATTGGTGTTTAAGTGTAAATCACACCAAAACAAAGGTTCTGATATTCAACAAAGCAGGCAGACACATTTGTGAAAAATTTACTTATGAAAATATGTTGATTGAGAGTGTAAATAATTATAAATATCTTGGTTTGCACTTTAGTGCATCAGGGTCATTTTCATATGCTCAAAATGAACTGTATAAAAAGTCCTTGAAGGCTTATTATAAATTGTACAAGAATTTATTATCACTTAATCCAAGCATAAATACCAGCTTACATGTATTTGATCATACCATAAAACCAATACTCCTATATGGGTCTGAAATATGGGGAACTTTTAATCCATTCTCAGCAAGATTCAGAAATGGAACTTTACCATTTGAAAAAATCTATTCCAGTTTAAAATGTGAGCGACTACATATAAAATTTTGTAAACTGGTTTTAGTTGTTCATAAAAAATCCATGAATTTTGGAATTTTATCCGAGCTAGGACGATTCCCACTATATTATGATGTGATTAAATCCATGTTAAATTACTGGTATCGCTTGGAAAATCTTGATTCCCAATTTTCTCTTCTTAAAGATGCTTATGTAACATCACAGAATCTTTCTCACTCAAAAAAACCATCTTGGTATGGCTCTATGAAGTCAATTCTTGAAATGATCCCAGACATCAATCATCTATCTTCACCATTACCAAAAATTAATAGCTTCAAAGCTAATATGAAAAAAATATTAAAATCATATTTTATAGACTTGTGGAACACTGAATTGGTAAAGCATTCAGATGGTAAACTTAGAACTTATGTTACATTTAAATCAGTTTTTGGAAGAGAAAAATATCTTTCCATTATTGGGAATTTTGAACAGAGACGAAGCTTAACAAAGCTCAGAATTTCATCACACCACTTAAGAATTGAGTCTGGAAGGTATCAGGGTACTCTCCTAAATGACAGAACTTGTACTCGTTGTAACTCCGGAGATGTGGAGGATGAATATCATTTTTTTTTCCAATGTGTTAAATTTAATGATGACCGGAATCATCTATTTCAAGAGATAACTAAAAGTTGCCCCAACTTTTTAACTCTTAACGCAAGAGATAAACTGATATGGCTTATGCACACAGAAGATAAGTCTATTCTCACTGCTGCATGTAAATTTATTTCGAAAAATTGTTAATTATGTGGCCTTCTTGTCTGCTTCAGACACGAGGAGGACTGTGTAAATACCACAGCTCCTTGAGTACCGCCCCTTGGTGTCTGTTGCAGTAGGGAAACCTACACTATTCTCAATACCTGTTTACTGCAGTATATGTTATTTGCTGTGAATATACATAAACTTTTTTCATTTGTGTTTGTTTTTCTGCATCAGATACGAGGAGGATTGTTAGAGCTTTTAAGATCACAATCCTAGAGCATCGTCCCTTGGTGTCTGTTGCAGCTAAACAATCATTTATTTTATATTTTATATTTATACATTTTCAGCAAAATATTATAAAATCAAGTGAGAAAAAAAAAAAAAAGTGGGGTTTGCCACATCTCTGGAGTAGCAACTCTCAAATACTTTTTTATTTAACAAATAATACCTGTATGACTATTTCAATAGTTTATTTTACAATGTTATGTAAAATACTGTATGTTGTATCAATCATATATGATATGTGTATATGCCCCCCTGGGGACCTAATTTGGAAAATAAAATTTATCTTATCTTATCTTATCTTATCTTATCTTATATGTCCGGTAAAGTCCGTTAGTGAACCTGTCTACCGGACCTCCAACGGATGTATAACGGACAAATAACCGATACAAAACGAACACAGAACGGACGAATATTGTAAAAAAAAAATCGAGTCCGTTCACATGTTTTTAACATGCTCAATTTTTCCACTGAACTAACCCACCCTGTATAACCCCGATACAGATGAAACCGGACGTTGACGTGTTCTAATCGAACACACCGTAAGACACTGAGTTCTGACAATAAAAAATAATACTTTTACAGAAAATCCAATATCTATTCTTCGGATATTTGGCTCCAATATATTCTTTGCCATAATACTCATTATATAGTTTCTTAAAGGTTTTTAAAAAATGTGACATTTTTATATACAAACATCAGAAAACGCACGACGATATTGATGATAAAACGTGCTTGGTATTTTTAAACATTCAAAACTTAATATTTCTCGTACCTCATAGTTTTTAAAACATACATTTTTGAAAACTTTATAGTATAAATTAACAAACTTATAAAGATCGTTTGTTTATGTTGTGTCTAGAAACAAAAAAATACACGTTTTAAAATGTCTTTATTTTCATGTTGTGTACGCTTCGTTGTCATTACACCTTTTTATACTGTACGCTTCGTTGACACAATATTGCGTTTGTCAATGAATTTTGCATGTATTAAATGATGCTTTGATATGATTATAACCAATATGCATGTTTAAAAATAATAATTTACCACCATAACATGCAGACAGCAACCCATAATGTTTGTTGTATTGTCGAAAAACTCTTGGAGGAAATTTTCACGTGTAAAAAAAATCCTCATGTATACGAAAGAGTGAATTGGTAGGAAAATACAATAACTCGAGAGATGCGACTATGACTATGCATAGATACAGATACACACGTCCGATTTCAAATTTGATAGCATTTTTTGAAAGTGTTTACTATACAACAGTCAATGTACGGTTAGGTGGTCGGTTGGGTGCCCGCTAACATGATTAAGCCCGATATATTCTGTATGTACCTGTCCAAAGCCAGGAACGTGTTATTCAGGAGTTATATATATTTTGTTCGCTATTTTGTGCATAAATTGGGCAGTTAGTTTTCTCGTGTGAATTGTACTACATTTGTCATTTCGGTGTATTTTATAGCGGTGTGGGTTATGTTCATGTTTAAAGGCCGTACGGTGACCTATAGTTGTTTATTTTTGTTTCGTTTAGTCTCTTGCGAATACCACATCTTCTTTTTGATATAGAAAGCAATCAAATCAATCAATGGATTATAGGTTAAGCATTTTGTCCTGAATCTCAGAGGCAGGTCCTAGGGGATCATAGATTACCATAAAGTTGTATTACGACTAAAGAATAAGTGTATGCAAGGAACATGTAACTGATAGTCATCAATAGTAATACAGTTACTTTAATGTGAAGATATAAAAATGAAGAAACAATTCTTTATATTAACTGGTTTGCTTTCTTCGATTATGTTTTTGTGTTTGTTGAATTTTTAAGGTATAAAGATTATGCTTAAATTCCTCGAACATTAGTCTTTCTACTGCGGTGCAAAAATCTAAATGATTGGTCTGTTCATTCTGGTTATTATAAGCACCTTAAAGTCTACCCATCCAACTGCATTTCATTAAAATTTTGATTCATATCGCAGAAGACTACAGGGACCATATTTATATTCCCCAGTTCCCATTGACTTCATTGGTAAATTATGGGTTGAGCAAAGCACCAATCACCAACCTAACCTTAGACATTTGCTGCGTTTCTTCTTAACAATTTATGGACCCTTTTACTACTATTTGTTTATGACACGCGTACGTAATGGCTGATTGTTGATTGCTTAACGTTCACTTGCAAATATGTCATGCATGTTAAGAATAAGCACAAAGTAGCAACACGTACTTCATGTAAGTCCTGGAAGGAGGCCCGCCGCAATTACGTTAGGGACGTTTGGACTGCCACTGGATAAAATTATGTATATTTTATAAGGACACAAATGTTGCCTTTCAACAGGCTATTTATGGACCTCTCATGAAGTTTTTGCAGGGGTTCGTACAGTGGAGTTAGCGTGGTACTCTCTTTACACCTTTACACGAGACATTAGATTTTATATTCCCATTCGGACTGGACGTGACTGTGTACTTTTACATCCCACACAACTAAACGGATGGCCAACTTCGGTCAGTTTTTACTGCCGGTCGGAAAAAGACCAAAGTGATCATATCTAATAGTATATTTCCCAGTCACCCTTCACCAAATTCTTTCATAAATAAAAAAAAATTGGCCACAATATATAAAGTTTTGCTGTACCTGTTAAAACATCACTTAACATTATTACAATTTATGCACACTTGTGAACTCATAATACCGTACATCCTCTCGATACTGTTTATATTTGGCATTGCACAAGTTCATGCGTTTTATTACGTCTTTACATGTACCTAAAAGCGTAGGATTAACTAACTGATTAACACTTTTTAGATACACGATTTACTTCTTAGTTGTAATTCGCTTTGAAATAACTATCAGTTACAACAATTACTCCTTTGTCGATATTTTATGTATATGGTTTTTGTGCCTTGTACCGACATTTTGAGTTTAGCCAATTGCAACTGAACTTTTTTTTATCCTGTTGTGCTGCTACACCAGTGTTCTATGTTAAGGAGAGGGTTGGGGGCTCACATGTGTAATCCCGTTGCACTTTTTTGTCGGTCCAACGTCAGGATCATGTAGTACATTGGTTAAATAGAGCTGTCCTTTTTTTCTTCTTTAATACATAATTCATGAGTTATAAATTAATAACCGTTAGTTTTATCGTTTTAATTTTCATGTTTTTTTTTATATCGGGGCCTTTTTTAGCCGACTGTATGGTTTAGGTTTTCTACATTGTTAATTTTGTACATTGGACTATAATAGTTGCTTTATACACCCACTTCATTTAAACTTTGGTGGAAAGTTGTCTCACTGGCCATCACATCACATCTACAAAGCTTTATATTTAAAAAAAAAATAATAATAAAAAAAAACAGTTGGAATGCCATCTATATATATGGCATTCGGCAAATTAAGATCAACGAGCTCCTACATGTATGTCTGCTTTCGTGTAGGCGAATTTGGAACTACATCGGCATTTGGAAGAGCCTCAAATTGTGAAAAGGAAGTCATTAACGTTGTAAGTTTTAATGACTGTACTATACTTTTTGAAACTTTATTTCCTCTGGAATATATTTATTAATTGTTCATTTCATCTGGAATAACATTGAATGTCTCAATTTTCAATAGAAACATTCCAAGCAGATGTACGCTGGTTAAATATTTCAATTTTAGCTTTGTATGACAGATATTTTAAGTTCAACTACTTTGACTAAGTTAACAGATAAACATTTACAATAAAATATAGAAAAAGGGTCGCCGACACCATCTCGAAAACCTTGGCAAGAAAGTGATTTGTGACGGTTTTTGTCAACGAACTGTACAGTGATTATTTCAAAACGCACAACGAACGCGACACATTTGGTGGAACGAACAATACAGTAAGCGAAAATTTATTTTTTATGATATTGCGTTTATTCTAAGTTCTAGGGCACATTTAAAGGCACGTAGTAATTCGATGTATATTAATTAAGTATTGCTTAATGTATTAATACGCAAAGGTGTACGCACGAAAAGATATTCAACATTGTTTATATCATAAACCGTATGAAATTGCACCATGTCTGTGCGTTTTGCATCTAGTAGTTTTATCAAACGTGTTATACAATATCTAAAACTTACAACAACTGTATAATTGAATAAATAAACTAACATGCACATTGACATATTTATATATACTCAAATAAGTTCTAGAGAGGCATTCGAAATTGTTGTCATCCTAAATGTTGTCCTGATTATCGCTTCGAACGCGTCAACGTCCGGATTCATTTGTATCGGGGTTATACGGGGTGTATAACCTGACGTCGACTGATAAAGTGGATACTGAACAGATATATCATGTTATAGAGGGATATTTGCGAAAAATGCAAGTCGAGGGACTTAAATTTCCCGAGCCGCTAGTCAAGGGAAATTTTGTCCCAAGACTTGTTTTTTTTTTTGCAAATACCCCTCCATAACATGATATATCTGTTTAATTACACCGAAGAAATTTTTATTTTAACTCTCTGTACTAGGAAAACGAAATATTTATTTGAGGACAAGTACTGAGATAAAATATACCGCGGGAACTATACATGTACTTTAACTTACGCGTTCGCGCTGTCTTTATGTAACGTCATATCCGAAAAAATGGCGGGGAAAATGCTCGAGAGAGTAAAAAAGGAATATCAAAAATGATATTCCCCGCAATGGTGAAAAACAGTCAGATTCGTTTGAAATGAGCAAAAAATGTTATAAGAATATGCGAAAAATACACTTGCTATCAGCCAATCAAAAGCTGGCATTCTTATATAAGGTGTAATTATGAACGAAATGAAACAGATATAGACGGACGTCTAACGGATAACAGCACTCGTTTCACGGAACGAACGGATTGAAAAACAATTATCCGTTCGGCGTCCGTTCGCGCTATCTGGTAAGGTGTAAGGTAAAAGAGATTTAAGCACATGTTACACCTTAATAACGGATAGCGCAAACGGACGCCGAACGTCCAAACACTAATTACTTTTAATAATCTGTTCATGTCCGTAAGACGTCCGTTAATTTTCGTTTCATGTCCGTTTTACATCCGTGATATCTATCCATGTCCCTTCAACATATTTGATATCCATTAATGTCCTTTCTGTCCGGTGAAAAATTTCGAGCATGTTCAAAACTTTGAATTAACGGACATTCAACGGATGAAGTGTCCGTTGTACATCCGGTAGTCGTCCGTTTTATTACGGATGTGCATGCGTTCTTAAAAGTGGCAATTCTTAACTGCGGGATAATACCTTAGATAAAGGAAGATGTGGTGTGAGTGCCAATGAGACAACTCTCCATCCAAATAACAATTTAAAAAGTAAACCATTATAGGTTAAAGTACGGCCTTCAATATATATAAATGAAGTATGATTGACAATGAGACAACTCTTCACAAGAGACCAAAATGACATAGAGATTAACAACTATAGCTATAGGTCACCGTACGGCTTTCAACAATGAGCAAAGCCCATACTGCATAGTCAGCTATAATAGGCACCGAAATGGCAATTGCAACGAAAAAACTAACGGCATTATTTATAAATAGAAAAAGAACGAAAAACAAATATGTAACACATAAATAAACGACAACCACTGAATTACAGGCTCTAAAATTGTTGCAGGCACATACATTAATAATATTACGGGGGTAAACATGTTGGCGGGATCCCAACCCTCCCCTAACATTGGACAGTAGAATAACAGTACAACGTAGGAACGAACTATAAAAATCAGTTAGAAAATGCTTAATTCATCAAATGGACAAAAATACAAGTGGACGTATATATCAATTTCATTTCAAAAGCACACACGGCGTGTCAATCTAGAACAAAGGAGGGTTTATGTTCATATAACATTCTTGTTTACATTTCATGTACTCGTCCTGAATATGCATTTAGTTAGACAATGAGTATTTTCATGACTCATTAAAACATCAATACTACAATCTGCGCAGTTTTACTCCTGTTCATGTTGATTCGAAACATAGAAAAAAACGTAATATACATAACTGACCCACTGACATTTTACTTTGTGAAATTGTTACCCGTTGATATATAATTTGACTATGAATCACGAGACCCATTCCTGTGGCACGTCTCTGTATTCTTTATAAAAAAGGAATCATTTACCACGGTATGAGGCAGAATTAAGGTCTAGTGTTGAAGATTCAAAATTAAGCACTGATTGTACATGTAAATATACTCAAAGAGTAAATATAGCACAGGGGATGCAAATCGTCCAGTTTTAACGATTTTTAAAATTCAGTTCTGTAAATAAAGTTTCGTGCTGATGTTAACCCCAAGCACTGCAAATGTAAAGTATAGCGATGTAGATTTTGAAAATCTAGCTATTGAGATGTCAAGTTAAGCGATGTAGGAATGCATTCTAGCGCTGGAGATATCAATTACAACATTATTGGCTTTATACTATAAAGTTTATAGCTTCTGTGCAAAACTTCTTCTCAAACGCTAGACTTTTAATATTCAGCGCTAGACTATTAATCTCCAGCGCTAGACTATTAATATTCAGCGCTAGACTATTAATCTCCAGCGCTAGACTATTAATCTTCAGCGCTAGACTATAAATCTCCAACGCTAGACTATTAATCTTTAGCGCTAGACTATTAATCTCCAGTGCTAGACTTTTAATCTTCAGCGCTAGACTATTAATCTCCAGTGCTAGACTATTAATCTCCAGCGCTAGACTATTAATCTCCAGCGCTAGAACTTTGATACAGAAAAAAAAACAGCTATTCACTATTCACTACCAGTATTCACTTTATTACAACCAAAGGTCTCTTTAGAAGCTGCTGTCATAACTATACAGACACGATTAAAATGACAGTTGAAAAAGACTAGATGAAAATGACAGTTGAAATGTCAAACAGTATACGGCAAGTTTATGAATTTTGGCGGTTGTACATATGTATGTATAATTGATACTAAGCTAGTTGAAAATTTCAATCACCAGAAGATCTCAACATTGTTCCAGAATATCTCAACCGATACCAGAAAATCTCAACATGATCTACTTTATAACATATTTAATAGCTGACTGCACTGGCCACATTTAACTGCAGGAGAAAAGTCATTCCGATGTCATTTTAAATCATATTGGTCCGTGTTATACACGAAACAAATCCTAATTCAATTATCTTTGGCATGACTTTCTCCTATTTTACAAAAAACTCAATGATTTTCAGTATATTGACGAAAAGTCGACCTACCCTGTGTTTTTTTTTGGATATTTTTAACCAGAAAGGCTCAACAGGAAGTGCCAGAATACTTTTTTCGTCTCAACATTTGGTTGAGATTAGATGGTTTACCAGGCGTGGTTTATATTTTTGGATTGTTATACAACATTGTATTAGATGTCGGTGTTTTGAATGATTTTTGTTGTTACAAATTGTAATGTCAACTTATATATTCCATTGATATAATGGGTATTACACCATTGTATATACTTCGTAGTATTTCCCTGAGTGTTTATCTATCAATTTTAATGATGACTGACAACTGGACATTGATTTTCTGATATGATGATCTATATTACATTATTTTCACCCTGGGCTGGCCTGCTAACCACAAACTATTTAGACAAATGGTGACGAAGGTATAATGATATGTAACAGTATTTATACTAGGATTCAAAGTAAATGAAGCACTGAAGTCCTTTTTTGCATACTCCAAAAAACAGTCTTCAAAAATGAATTTTTATATTTTTTTTAGTGCTATTCAAACTTGGATGAAAACAGTACATTCAGGTCATATTATAGAATACAGTTGTATCTGTGCCTTTGATTTTTCTTTTTTGTTTTTGAAATCACGTTATTTGGTGTTACACATATTTATCGATTGTTGCATCATGCAGATTATCAGTAAATCAACACTCAATCTAATCAGTGCTTCCATCGTCTATTTAAAATATTGATCTGATTACGTTATATTACATATTTTAATTAGATTGATCAACATTACTTTTACTGTTGATCTTTATAAGAATGAGTTAGATACGGAGGCCACACCTGGATAAAAATAAAAATGAAATTAATCAGTGATCACGAATTCCAAACAACAATTTATTACATATAACAGTAATAATTCGGAAGAGGATGCAGAATTCATATTTGCAGTAATAACCTATATGAAAATTTACATTGTTTAAGTGATTTTTATTAAAAATTATGAATTAAAAAAGGATTGAGTATTTAAATTACATCAACAATTTCATTCTATTATATAGAAAATGTATACTTTTTTTCACGTCGGTCTTATCAGAAAATATGGAAGAGGACAATTTGCCTTTTCTTATTTGAAAAATTATAGACAAAAATATGTATTAAAGATATCACACCTGTAATATAATCAATCGGATAGTCATCAAAAGTCTTGTAGGAGCGAAACATATTATATATAATAGAATTGCCGCGTGTTCACACTCGAAACATGTGGGTGTTCGTCAAACTACTATATATAATTTGGGTTGGAATGATTGACCAGAATGGATGTGTGGGAGGAGTAAACAATTCAAGTTACTGTCTTAGTAGGTTTAGCGATAAGATTAAACCATCAATCACTTACTTATTTCAAATATAAATTGTAAAGAACATTATCGATAAATAAGATGTAATCAACCATTTTAAATAGCGATTGACATATGAAATAGCGGTTAACCGGTATTTAGATAGCGATTAACCGACATAAATAGCGGTTAACCGACATAAATAGCGATTAACCGTTAAAAATAGCGGTTAACCGATAAAAATAGCGGTTAACCGGTATATAATATAGCGGTTAACCGATAAAAATAGCGGTTAATCGATAAAAATAGCGGTTAATCGATAAAAATACCTTTTGAACCAAATGGTACACCATACTTGAGTGACAATGGAACACTCCTATGTTTATGAATCAAACAAATTTTAATTAGGTTGTTGCAGAATTTCGGCAAATTTTGCACCGAAATTTCTTCTACAAAATGAATTAATCAACGGCTGCGGTTACATGAGCAGACGATAAAGGACATGACAGCTTTAACAACAATTTTATTTCTAATTTTGATAAATTTGACAAAAGGTTAACAAGCATCTAGACCTTGGAAAACCCACGGTAATTAGGTACAGCACCAATATTTAGGTTAGCAACTGAAAAAAATGTATACAAATGAAAAGTCACATACATCATCATGTTAAGGGAGCTACCATTTGATTTTTATGGGGGGGGGGGGGGGGGGGGGGGGGGTGCTAGGATGGAATTTGAAAAAAATAAGGCAGGACAGGAGTGTTGAGTAAAAAAAAAAGGCAGGATGAGACACTTGCCAAAAAAAAAAATCAGGATGACAATATATGTAAAAAAAGTCAGGATAAACTAAAAAAAAAAAAGCAGGACCGGATAGAGTGAAAAATAAAAAGGCAGGACAGAAAGTATAACTAAAAAAAAATGCAGGACAACATTTTTCATCCTAGTCCCCCCCTCCCCCCCCCCCCCCCCACCATTAAAAATCGAATGGTAGCTCCCTAATCAAGGAAATATGTCCAAAGTCCACCGTCCGCAGTAATGCACTTGTGATATTGAATATGGACGGATTAATTGTAACAAGAGTGCACATACTGCATATAATCTGCTTTTCCGAACTGTTTTAAGAAAAAGCTTATGCAACAAGTATTACAAAGAGTTAAAATTATCAATCAACGAAATTGTCAAAAGTTCCCTATCCGCAACTTCTAACAATTTTATTTTCATGGGTACCAATTTTCGTGGATAGAGGAACAGTTGCATATTCGTGGATATTTAAATTCGTTGTTTTGAAAAAAATCACATGCATTCCTTTAAAAAATTTGCATTTCGTTCAACATTTAAATTCGTTGTTTCCCTGTACCCACGAAATCCACGAAAATGGGTATCCAACGAATACTAATTAATCCACAGTAATTAAAGAAGAGCCTCGATTTCTGTCAGTCTAGTGGTATGATTATGGATTGATTATAAAAAGAGTTTACACACTGAAATCTCCTTTTCCGATCATGATTTAATTTGTGTTAAATGTCTTTAAAAAAGAAAAGGGTATGCAACAATTCAAAACCTATACAGCGTTATCGTTCGGTTCATGCTTCCATTTCTCTACAATGAAGCGTAGCCAGATGTCACCACTGTTTCGGAAATTGGCGACAAGTATTACATAAAATAAGTATACCAATAATTCATATAAACAATGTTAAGGTCAGATGACCCACCAGACAGACGGTATACGTCTTACAATCGTTTTATACACAAAATTAAGTTAAACCATATTGTTTCCGAGAAAAGGACCTAATGAAAAATACTTAAACTTTACAAATGAACCATGAAAATGAGGTCAATCAATTCAAGATTGCCCATGCAAGTCAGACACATTGCAATGAATGATACATAATGGGTCCAGTTCGATTTACTTAAGGCTGATTTTTCCTTGCCTTTGCAATATGGTGTGTGTCGTCAACGGATCTCTTAATTTCATACTGCATGGTATTGGAAGGGGTTTGTGTGCTCAGTTTGTAGTTTTCTGTCTAGTGTTTTTGAAACTGTTGGTTATCTGTTGTCAATTAGTACCGGTTTTCTACTTAGTTTTTATGAAATGTTTAAAGACCCAAAAATGCGCATGTTTAATCCTCTCTACCTAACCTAAATTTACATGGATACCCTTAAACATTTTACAGAAAATTTCGGTTAAGTCCCCTAAATTCTATATAAATAAAGGCAACACACGAACAGTAGTATACATGTACCGATGTCCGAAATTCAGAAATCGATTGAGAAAAATACAAATCCGGGTTACAAACTAAAACTGATGAAAACACATCAAATATAAGAGAACTACGACACAAGAGAAACACAAAACTTTAAATGTACGTCTTGTTTTCATTTCTAGTGTTTTTAAAGAGATAAGACCGTTGGTGTTCCTATTTGGATTGCTTTGCACAAGTCATGATCATGTTGGGACCCTTTGACCCTTTACAACTGGCTGATGAAGGTTATAATTGTTTACTTTTCGCAAAAAAAGCAAATAAAACAAGATTACACACGCTGAAATGTCTCACTTTCTTTATACTAATTATTGATCATATGTTGATAGTGCTAAGTATAAAGCTGTACTACAAGTATCACATAAACTTAACATACTCCAAGAAAATGAGGTCAAAGTCAGATACTAGTAAACCGTATGAAAAAAACATGTACATCTCCTTACAATCATCCAATACACCAAATAAAGTTGACTTATTGCTTAAAGTTGCTAAGAAAAAGACTTGACCAAGAAAACTTAAACATTGACCAATGAACCATAATAATGAGGTCAAGGTCATATAATACATGCCAAGCAGTCATACACACCTTACAATCTTTCCATACAACAAATATAATTGACCCATTACGTATATGAAAAACAGACCTAAACACAAAATTTTTACACTGAGCAATTAACCGTGGAAATGAGGTCAAGGTCAAATAAAAGCTGAAGAGGCCGACACGTACATCGGAGAATATTTCCATACAACAAATATGGTTGACCAATTGCATATTGCATTAGAAAAAAAGACCAACACTCAAAAACTGAACATTAACCACTGAACCATGAAAAATAGAGGTGAAGGTCAAATGACACCTGCCAGTTGGATATATACTCCTAACAATAATTCCATACACCAAATATAGAATACATATTGCTTACAGTATCTGATATGTGGATTTGACCATGAAAACTTAGCCTTGTTCACTGATCCATAAAATAAGGTCGAGCGCTGAAAACTGTCGGACGGGCATGATTGAAGACATTACTAGGTACGCAATACATTGTACTAAATAAAGTTATCGTATTACTTATAATAAGAAATAAATTAATATTACAAAAAATCTAAACTTTTTTTTCAAGTAGTCACTGAACTATGAAAATGAGGTCAAGGACAATGGACTTTGTGACATAAGGCATCTATATACAAAGTATGAAGCATCAAGGTCTTTTTTTCCATTTGTAAAGGGGCATAACCCTAGAATGATAATCAAAGTGCTTTTAAGCACTAATTGGTAAATATTGCTTTTAATTTATCAGTGGGAAGTAAAATTGAATATTGCATTGTATAAAGCATTGGTTGTAGTTGATTCAACTACCGTTTTGGACAAAGAAAGATAACTCCAAATTTCAAAGAAGATTTTAAAAATGACATCAGTTATATTTTTAGAACAGCAATTTATCCATTTTCAAAGGGAAATAACTCTAGAATTAAAAAAGTGACACCACCAAAATTCAAACTTGACCTATGTTTTGTAGTAATAAGCATTGTGTATAAGATTTATAACATTTGGTAGAGGCTTAAAAGTAAAAGAACAAACAAATTCTGGGACGTACGAATGGAGGGATGTGCAGACGGAGGAACTTACACACAGACGGACAAGGGTAAGACTTAATGCCCCTTCTGCTATGGGAAGAGTCAACTTTGAAATACAGTTGCAGGCCTCATACACATTATTAAGACCATTTTGTAATTATAAGCATTGGGTATGAGGCAAACTAAAGTCAGAGAATGGAAACAGATTAAACAATTTTTACATTTAGAAACGAGCATATCAACTCAAGAACATCAAAAGTAATGCCACCCAATTTCAAACTTGATTGATATTTTATGGTACAAAATGGAATAAGCATTGTGAACATGTTTCATTATATTTAAATGAGGCAAAATAAAGTTAAAGAATTGAAAATAATCAATTTTTATGTTTACAAGGGGCATAACTCATAAAGAGTAAAAGTGACTATGCCAAAGGAGTATGTTCGATAAGGTACTAAAATGGCCCCCTTTTTTAGCGTTAATTTCAAATTCAAACTTATTGACCAATATCACGGTAAATTATAGCTAATACATGGACTAGATAGGATATAAGCCATTTTGTTAAAAATTTGACGTTTCTGCGTTTCATTATGACGTTCCAAGTTGTACTTATATTGATTTTTCACGGAAAAAACAATAAAAATGGGTAAATTTCAATAGATGTTTGGACATGAAACATAGAGCGCATACGTCGACAACAAAGATCTTTTAAAATAATGTTTGTGAAGACATTTCACATGTCTTATTCGAATATTAAGCTTGTCGACGCCTGCGCTCTATGTTTCCTTGTCCTTTATTTGGTTGAAATCTAGCTGATTTTGACAAATTTCGCCAAAATCCCCTATCTTGACCTATTTTGGATGGTAAAATCAATGGGTTAGAATTAAACTTTGACAAAAACAGTTCTGTTTCACTTTCTCACATGTCCTTAAGGCAACTTAGAACAATTATTGTCTTCTAACTATGAACTTTATAATTTGGGCCAAATATGGCCCTTACCGAACTTACTCCTTTCGGTCTTGATCTGTGTCTTGTGGTATTATGGTGAATAGGTTTTATAAAATTTGTTTGAAGCAAACTTAAGTTAGAAAACAGAAACGAAAATTCAGCAAATATTATGTTTCTAAAGGGGCATAACTCATGAACAATAAAAGTGACAACACCCAATTCCGATCTTGATCTGCGTCTTGTGGTAATATGACAGTAATGACAAAGATAACACTCTGCCCCCTCTGCTACAGTAAGGCATAAACAAATAAAGATGACAAACAGAGGTCAATCGACGCCATGTGATTACTTTAGGACAAATGGCCAGGTGAGTTTATAACACTGTACCAAAGTCAACTATATTATCTTTATATAACAATATTTTACCAATGCTTTAAACATGATTTTATTCAAAATTTATATCATTTAACAAAATATAACAAAGTGATTTTCATCAAATTTTGATAACTAGGACACACACATTAAACCACTCAAAGGCATTACAATAACAATCTTGATTAATATAATACTTAATAATATAACATGAGGAGTGTTCACATTTATTTGGTCCTTTCAATGACAAATGAAAAGTTTCAAGATTTATTTTCGAACCTTAACAAATCTGAATACCCTTGCAAAAAATACATTTTATTTTCTACTGAGAGTCCCCTTCTTCTGCAAATCAAGACAGCTGATCTCTGAAACTCTAAATAAGGGGAGATAATTGAAGTTTTTAATAAGGGGAGATAATGATCTCTGAAAATACTAGTCTACCCATATGGGTATTGAAAAGTTGCTACTCTGAAACAGTTGTTCAAAAGACAGAGGCCTGTCAGCAGAAGTTTCAAGACAGATTCACTGCATGTTCAGCATAATAAAAATGTGGTTATTAAACAATATATATATGTATTTAAACATGTACATGGTTAGATAAAATATTACAATTCAAAAAACACAATGGTTGACAAAATACTATCAATGCTTTGGTTAAAACACTATATTCAAATACTTTTGTTAACAAAATAATATCAAAACACTATAGTTAAACACTATGGTTAACAAAATAATATCAAATGCTTTGGTTAAAACACTATATTTTAATACTATTGTTAATAATAAGCTATGAGACCATTTTTCAAATTTTTATTTTTATTGTTATTTTCTCTCTCCATTTTTTTAGAATAAAAAACTGTTAATTTAAAAATAATTGCATGTTTTTTTAACGGAAAATGGTAGAAAAAAATCATGAATTTAAACAAGTTTGTTGATGCTACGAGAACGAGTATGAGCATGATCATGCAGTAATGTGATTTTGACAATCTTTCTTTGAAAAAGGGCACCAACTTTGAAGTTATATCAAAATGACTGAAATTAGGTGAAAAAAATTCCAGATCCTTGGCCTAGTGAGTATTAAACTAAATAAAGATCATATTCTGATATCTGAAGCGTATTTCTCATATGAGGATGAATTAAAAAAAAATCTGAAATTGCAAAAATTTATCTCACATTTTTGTTGTCTTCAAACATCGCAATAATAAATGCATAAATTCTGAATATAATGTAGGAAATTCGTATTTCAACTATTAAACATGGAGTTAAAATTAAAAAAAGATTTTAAAAAAAAATCATTTCACAGGAATTATACAAAAATGGCCCCACACAATTTTTACTCAGGAACCATAAGAATACAGTTATTGCCATCATTTCAGTCACAATTTAAAATTGTTAACCTAAGAATGGTTGTTGAGTATGATTTTTATCATTTACCTCTGAAAACTTACAGCCCAAAGGGTTCACAACTCTTTAAGTCAATATTTTCATCATCTTTACTATAATTCATTTAGTTTATTCTTATTGTTTTCTTAAAAAATTATCATACCCTGTTGCTGATTATACATATTTCTATAAATTTCTATAAATATCTTCTCTCTATTCATTTCCTTATAAAACTTTTTTTTTTTATTCTAACAACTTCCCTCTTTATTTTATACATTTAAACTGCATATGAATTAAAAATCATATACAAATATATACAAATTTTAATCACAGACTTTAATCTTATAATGATTTTGTCCAAAAATCAAGCATGTATACCCTTTCAAAAAAAAACTGAAATTATAACCTAAATTCAACCATACACAGAAAATCTTAATTTCAACCTATAATTTCAAATGCATCTTAAAATAGATAGCATAATTTAATGACAAATATTGACACTGACTAATGTAACATATCATTAACCATGTACTGTGGATTCAGAATTGTTCATTGAATACAAATTTACCAGGTTTCCCCGGTTACAGATGATACCACAAATTTATATCTTCAAAGAAGTACACATTTTTCATTGTTTTTGTATGGTAAAAACTCTTGTTTAACCACTGAATTAAAAATACAAAAAGTACGTTTTTTTCTTAATCCACTAACATTTGGTATTCACAAAAACAAATGAATCCACAGTAAACTAACTCTGTAATCTTAATATCAAAATACAGGTCACTCCTTTCTGTTTTACAGATGAGTGCTCAGGATACAACCATAACATATGTCAACAACAGAATTTCAATTCATCACTCAAAACGCTATATAGTTCACAAATACTTTGGTAATTTTACAATACATTTAAAGTCACAAAAATGGCACCAAAACATCAATCAGGATGTACCAGATCAATTTTACAGTTTCCCTGCTTTTTTTTAGAGTACCAGATTAATTTTATAAGTTCCCTGTTTTCTTCAGAAGCCATCTGGTATCTTCTTCTTCAATTTTATCTGTAATTATATTTATGTGTACATTATAAATTGATTGGAGTTAGATGAACAGGCAGTTTTCTGATCTCTATATTATCATGAGTATATATACTGAAATAATCTTAATCTATGCTACATAAAACAATGAAATGAGCGAGTGCAATGTATCTTAAAATATTTTTAAAACACTGATAGAAAATTAGATGTTAAAGAAACTAAAGAGAAAGTTGAATGCAGTCATCTCCAAATTTGGAAGTCTCAAAACATGATTCTACTTCAAAAATGCTTACTCAATTAAATTGTAAATATCAACCATAATTTATTATCAAATATTTTTTCTCATTATTATCAATATGGGGTTGGAATACTCATAAAAACTATTTTTTCACAATTACTGTAGGTACAAAATAAAATGAGGAAACATGACACAATTTTCAACTTTGAATGACCTAGATAATTTTAATTGTTATATCAACATAAAAAAGGAAGATGTGGTATGTTTATCAATAAGACAACAATACATAAGATACCAAATGACAGGGATCGATGCAGGCAGACTGAAGGTCACTGCCTTCAAAAATCAACAAAACCTATGGGCCATTCCAGTTAATGGCTGCTAAAGGGGGATGGATGGTCCTTTCTGAGAGGTGTAAAATTTATACATCTTAGTGGTGTAATATTGTTTTTTTCATCTGACACGTTCCATTACTAGTATACGCAAAATACTTCTAAGGGTCTTGCAGCAGTAAAGTTTTCAAGGTCAAAGTAATTACATCTTCGGGAACTATACATCTGATAGGTCTTAATTATAAGGTCTGATAGGCAGTCTTTCATGAATTTATGAATTTTTATTCTGATACGTATAGAAAAAGTTCTCCACATCCATCCCCACCGATCAGAAATTACCTGGAATGACGGAATAGGGGGGGAGGGAGGGGGCGCTGACTGACCTAAGGGGAGCCCGCTCCAGACATGCTTCAATGATTCCCTAAATAATCAACCCTTTCCTGGATCTGCCTTTGACCATTGCTTAGACTTAATTCATTTTTTAAGGTCCACATGTACTTAATTTAATGATTTAATTATCAAACTGTACCTGCAAATCCATCTTTAACCAACTTTTCCAGATGATGAACAACATTATTGGCTGCTGCCATCTTTAACATTGGATTTAAATCCTATAATTAAAAACTAATGTCACAAAGAGGCTGGAAATAGGGTAGCCATGTAAGTTTTAAATAATAATATGTTGTGTATAATAAATTTACCGGTAATCATAAATGTTTTACTTAATTTGACTCTAACAGAAATTCGTTTTTATGAATAAGGAATGTTGGTATAGTGTTCCAGGTCTTTTGATGAAAAGAAGATATTTGATGTGTGACGATAAAGATTCTTACAAAAGCACACTGTTGTTTTATATAGAGAATTTATACAACTAAAGTAAATTGAATAATTCAGTCATATAATTCACTGCTTTCTGATGACTGAATTACACCTGAAGGCATAGTTAATGAAAAATCATTAAATAAGTGGGGGCACTATGTTTGCGCGCATTTGGGGATTAAAATGTTTTACGTTTGCGCGCAGCTTTTGATTACATTTGCGCGCATTCATTTTACAGGTAATCTCAGGTAAAAATATGAATAAAAATCAAATTAAATTTTAAATGACTATATTTTTTTTTCTAACAAATAGATTGACTTTATACAAGTAAACTATACTTAATAAAAATATGTACCCAATCAATGCTACCTCAGGTTTAGATTTTCTTTTCTTTTTTTGGCATTATTATTATTTATATTATACGTTTATTGAATGATTCAAAATATCAACTTCATGTACTTGTCTCGATTTTGCTGATGTACTTTGGACTTATATACTTACAATGCTTATTTATATTTGTAGTTTTTTTGCCAATAAACACATTACAAAATTATTTTGTTTTTGTATTTTCATAACGGATATGACCAGCAATTATTAAATTCAAAAATAGTTTGTTAATTCAAATTATATATTTTTCATAATTTGACCTGATGTTCAAATCACAATAAATTGGCTATGTCACAGTTTTTTTTAACATTTTGCATACACGTAACGTTTGACTTATTGAAAAATCGAAAAAAAATATGCCGCTTTATCTCTGTTTTTCCTTCTTAATGAGATTTATACGAACTAAAGGGGTACTGATACTTGTAACTAATTGAACAAATTAATAAATAAATAAGTATTACATATATTACCTGTATTTTACCTATGTTTACCTTTCAAAAAAATGCGCGCTAATGTAATCAAAAGCTGCGTGCAAACGTAATGATTTTTGCGCGCAAATGTAATGGTAATGCGCGCAAACGTATGCACCGAAATAAGTACTCTGTATGTTCTTGATTTGCTATCTACCAAAATTCTAAATTTGTGATGTGTTTTATTAAGCTAAGAGTTCAGGCCTGGGTTGGTGATTCAATCATGGGGAATGGACCAGAGTTCACAAAAGTTGGCACTTGTCCTAAGTCAGGAATCTGATGTACAGTAGTTGTTGTTTGTTTATGTCATTATACGTGTTTTTCGTTTCTCGTTTTTTATATAGATATTAGATAAGACCATTGATTTTCCTGTTTGAATGGTTTTTCCCTAGTAATTTTGGGGCCCTTAATAGAATTGTTGTTCGGTGTGAGCCAAGGGTCTGTGTGTTGAAGTCTGTACATTGACCTATAATGGTTTACTTTTATAAATTGTTATTTGGATGGAGAGATCTATGTCTGACATTTTACTACCTCAGGCATAGATTACCTTAGCTGTATTTGGCAAAACGTTTAGGAATTTTGGTCCTCAAAGCTCTTCAACTTCGTACTTTATTGAACAGTTATCAAAGGTACCAGGATTATAATTTAATACGCCAGACGCACGTTTCTTCTACATAAGACTCATCAGTGACGCTCAGATCAAAACAGTTAAAAAGCCAAACAATTACAAAGTTGAAGAGCATTGAGGACCCAAAATTCCAAAAAGTTGTGCCAAACACGGCTATGGTAATCTACTCCTGGGTGTAAGAAAACCCTTAGTTTTTGAAAAATCCAAAGTTTTGTAAACAGAAAATTTATAAAAATGACCATATAATTGATATTCATGTCAGCACCGAAGTGCTGACTACTGGGCTGGTGATACCCTCGGGGACGAAACGTCCATCAGCAGTGGCATCGACCCAGTGGTATGAACATTATCAAAGGTACCAGGATTATAATTTAATACGCCAGACGCGCGTTTCGTCTACATAAGACTCATCAGTGACGCTCAGATCAAAACAGTTAAAAAGCCAAACAAATACAAAGTTGAAGAGCATTGAGGACCCAAAATTCCAAAAAGTTGTGCCAAATACGGCTAAGGTAATCTACTCCTGGGCGTAAGAAAACCCTTAGTTTTTGAAAAATCCAAAGTTTTGTAAACAGAAAATTTATAAAAATGACCATATAATTGATATTCATGTCAACACCGAAGTGCTGAGCCTTTTTAACTTTTTGTGATTTGAGCATCACTGATGAGTCTTTTGTAGAGGAAACACGCGTCTGGCGTAAATACATTATTTAGACCTGGTATCTATGATGAGTTTACTTACAAATTACTAGTTCGAATCAAACTAACCGTGTATATTTTCTCTACTAACTCCTCGGCTGTCATTGGTCGATTTAATTCTTTCATACAATGTAAAATCTGTTGTTCTCTGTTCATCCTGTGAGCAATGTATTCTTTTAATTTGTCAGTAGGATCGTTGATCACTGAACCGTGAGAAGGGTAGATAACTGATGGGTTCAGTTCAAGTATTTTCGATAGAGATCCCATGTAGGTCTGTAGATCTTCAAATACCTATAAATAGATATTTTTTCAATCAAGTTTTTTGTTAATTTAGGGACGACACCAAAAGTTCAATGTAGGATAAAAAACTTAATTCATTTAGTTTTTTCTCTACCCCCCTCCCCTCTTAATTAATTTGGGTAAAATTTTGGTCTTTTGTAGATAGTTGTCTCATTGGCAATCATACCACATCTTCTTTTTTATATTACCAATATGGATATATGTAAAATCGATTTTGGATTAACAAAACTTGCAGCAATGTTGACCTCCCCCCCCCCTTTTATCCTACATCGATCTTTTGATCCCTTAGGTACTTCTACTACTTATTGGATAACAAAGATTCAAAAGTTTGAAAAAATTATTTGTTTAATATGTGACATTCCCAACTTTACTAATTTCACACTTAAATAAATTCAGTTACAAGTATTTCCTCCATAAAATCTAAGATTTGAAATCCAAAAAGTTTGAAGATACATAAGCTACTCTAATTTGAATGAAATTACTAAACTTGACTGAAAAATGTATGCCTGCATGGTACCCTCAACTACCTTAATTTCTGATTATAAAATACTGGTACCCTTATTATTATCTTATCAGCATCTGATATGATGCATATCGATAGTATCAACGTAACATAAAATTGTTATACCTTTTCAATTTGATTTCATTTCCATGAGGCTAATAAAGAAAGGGAAACAATTTCACTATATTGATTGATGTTTTAATTTCCTCTATAGACATACCTGCCAACTGTCACTATTTGCAGGTCCCCCATGGAGGTTCCCAAATTGAAATTTTGAAAGAGCAATTTTCTCCACAATTTAAACAAAACAATTAATTTTACAATGACATTAGGCTTATAAAAGTATGAAGAAGCCAAAAAACAACATCAAAATCATGTATTTGCTGGCCCCCTTGCAGGTTTTTTAGGACTATGACAGCCATCTTGCATGCAAAACCCCCATGGGCATTTTGAAAAGTTGGCAGGTATGTATAGATAAACTATAAAGCAGAATTCGTCTATATAATTACAGTAAGCAGGTCTAAATGAAATAGACTTTATGCTTTTACAGGTGATACCTTCTGCGTAAAACTAGTATAGGCAGTTGTTTTTTTAAAACTCACAAAGACATAACTCAATGGAAACCTTATAATTCAACTAAAACCATCTTTTATCTGATTTCTAAAATATTAAACTTAACAGTATACATATCCTCATGAAAATAGGCCTTTCAGTTGTGAGAAAATAAATTAAACAAAGCAATTCTCCTGTCATTCATTATTATTATACATACTGCAGTTGTCTCCCCTAGAACTGTATCACCAGAAAACACGGCATTCTCTTCTTCAAGGTACAGTGCCATGTGTTCTTCAGTATGACCTGGGGTATGTATAGCTCTGAAATACATAAATTATCTTTCAGTTTTAAATCATCATTCTGTAATATAACACACTTCTTTGCAAACAATACAAATTTGTTGAATGGACATAAATCAAGAAATGCATATAAACATGACAAATAACTTTCACAATTATTTTTTACATTTGAAGTAAAGGATCAAAATGACACTTTAACAAGCCTTATTGTTCAATAACTTGTAATTGGCCGATTAAAGCCTAATTAACCGTAAACTGTGTTTTGTTTGCAGATAATAGTAGTCCCAATTGAATTGAGCATCAATTTTTTCTTGACCATGGGGATTAAGATGTTTACATGTTTGTACAAATGTATAGTATGGTCAATTGTCTATTCAATATTGTTGATTGATTTCTTGGTGTTATTTGCCACTTTTGGCTATGTTATGGACAGGAGCCAGTTTTCATTGGTGGAGGAAAAACTTTAGAAGTAGTGCCCATGGAGAACCACAAACTTTTGGCAGATAAAGTAGCAATCATAGTCACAAATAAGGTTTGAGTCGTACACACCTGCCACTAGCATGAATCAATAGAGGTCTTTGTTGGTTTACTTGTGGCATTTGGCTGCAGCACTGTTAAACCCACTTCTCTTTTTATGTATAGCAATGGCCAATATACTTGCAGTGAGGTGAGAGTTGTTTTACTCCGTGATGATGGCCTCACTGTGACCGTGGGACGAAGAACAGCATTAAAATGGTTGTTTGTTTTCTTTTTCTTTTGTATATGCATGAACTGATTTTGTGTCAAGACATGACGGATACCCAATATCCTTTGCTTTTTCTATCATATACCTTAACACACAACCAACATACCTTAAAGTAGCCCCCTCTGTTTTAAACACTGTGTTGTTTTCCACAAATGTATACTTGGCTGGAGAGATGGACCAACATACCTTAACGTAGCCCCTTCTGTTTTAAACACTACGTTGTTTTCCACAAATGTATACTTGGCTGGAGAGATAGACCAACATACCTTAATGTAGCCCCCTCTGTTTTAAACACTGTGTTGTTTTCCACAAATGTATACTTGGCTGGAGATATGTCTAAGTCCTGTTGAGATAATCTTTGGAATTTTGATACAATGGTCTCTTGAGCTGTAAATATAAAAAAAAAAGACATATATTACTCAATAATAGTATGGATGGATGGATGGATAGAGTGGTGTTTCAAGTCCTGCTGTAAATATTGCATGCATTTCAGGACAAGATCATGTGTAGCATAGTCAATCTGGGGTAATGTTTGGTTTAGTCTAAACATATTTCATATTGTTCAAAATGGACAAATTGATTAGACACACGTTTTTTCAACCTTTCTTAAATACCTATACATATTTATTTACGTAAAGATATAAGTGTAATGTTCTCTTACGTAAGTAAACTTGTAAGATATGATTTTATTTTCAAGGTTTGAATAATCTCCACCAAAATTTACTTATAAATACAAGTAATTTGTTTTTTTAAAACGCCTTAATATCCACCTTTTATCGCAAAAACTCAGGGAGGAAAGCTGTTAAACAAAGATAATAATTAATTGTGCAAAGTCTTGAAAATTGCTTGCTAAAGGCATGTAAATGAACAATTTTTTTTAGATAACCTACTAATATGACATTTTTATTGTTAACATGGTTGATGGAATTATACATTTTATAAACAGTAAAATTGAGAAAGGAAATGGGGAATGTGTCAAAACGACAACAACCTGACCATAGAGCACACAACAGCTGAAGGACACCGTAGGCGTCCTTCAGCTGGCCCCTACAAAATATGCATACTAGTACAGTGATAATGGACGCTATACTTAAATCAGAATTTTACACAAGAAACTAAAATTAAAAATCATACAAGACTAACAAAGGCCAGAGGCTACTGACTTTGGACAGGTGCAAAATAGCAAAGACAATAATACACTGACTGCATACTTGAGCAATGTAGTCAAAATAAGACATTCTTACTTATATTTTGTTTAAAAATAAAATCTTTATGTCTTTTAAAGGGATATAACTCTACCTCCAAAATAATATATCTGCATGTTACAGTAAATCAAAAAATATTTTAACAAAGATTAATCCTGACTGACAACTAGTACATTGTCTGTAGCTGTAAATTAACCAAGTTCATTTTACTTTGATATCGTTACTTGCTTTAAATTGTTTTTTCACTTTCCCAGAACCGTGACTGATCCAGAAATGTTCATAAAAGAGGGATCGCTGGGGGTAGGGGCTGTGCTCAGTCATGATTCAGTGATTCCATATATAAACAACCAAATCTTTGCCTTAAAGGAGGTGCAGCCACTTGAAAACTCTCTAAATTCACCTCTTCAGAATGCATGTATTAGGGAACTACCATTTGATTTTTATGGGGGGGGGGGGGGCTAGGATGAAAAATTTTGTCCTGCATTTTTTTTTAGTTGTAATCTCTGTCCTGCCTTTTTATTTTTCACTCTTTCCGGTCCTGCTTTTTTTTTTTTAGTTTATCCTGACTTTTTTTACATAAATTGTCATCCTGACTTTATTTTTTTTTGCAAGTGTCTCATCCTGCCTTTTTTTTTACTCAAAACTCCTGTCCTGCCTATTTTTTTCAAATTTCATCCTAGCCCTCCCCCCCATAAAAATCAAATGGTAGCTCCCTTATATATTTATTCTTTTCTTTTTTAAGAGATTAAATATAATAATTACATTTTGTGACTTGGTTACACACATCAGGAACACTTCCACAATGGTCTGCATGCCAATGAGTTATAATTATTTCCTGTATGCCACATTTGTGTTGTGATAAGGCATTCTGTAAATTCTTGATGTAATCAGGTGTTCCTGGGTCTGTGGTATCCAACAATATTCTCCTAAAATTATATGAAATCAAATGTATGTGATGAGGGATATGTAAATGAGACAAAAATATTACAAAGATATAATATAAAGATCAACATACAAATGTATATGCTAACAATTAACACAGTTTAAATTATCACTGGACATTAAGCATTAAACCAACAATAAATCTATCTTATAAACACCTGAAACACTAATGAACATGATGAAGAACCTATGATTCCATTATGCAAAGAAAGGACAAGAATATAATTTGTTAAGTTCTAATTACTTTTTACTTAAATATATATGAACAGAAGAGTTCAAACATAAGTTAATCGAATGTTTTATTTATTATCTTTATCATGTTTTAAGTTTCTAACACATTGTAACATGACTTTAAAACATAGTTACATTGCTGCTGCCTGAAAGTTTTTAATTTTGTTTGGTCATGTTGGTAGCATTTGATAGTTTAAATGGGTGCCACATGTGGAGCAGGATCTGCTTACCATGCTTACCCTTCTGGAGCACCTGTGATCACTACAAGTTTTTGGTAGGGTTCGCGTTGCTTAGTCTATAGGTTTCTATGATGTGTCTTCTGTACTTTTATTTGCCCATTTGTCATTTTATTTTTAGCCATGGCGTTGTCAGTTGATTTTCTATCTATGAGTTTGACTCTCCCTGTGGTACAATGTATCTTTCATCCCCTTTTTTCAACATGTGATCTGATAAATATATTGCTGATCCTGTGTCTATGCTTTGCTGAAAAGGATAAATTCTACTTTCTGTCTTGATACATCCTGCTCAGGCTGTAGTAATGATTTGGCATCAATTTTATAAGTTGATCAATCTAATTAAAATTAAATCCTTTAATTGCTCCTGTTCTGATATGTCGCGCATCAGAACAGGAGCAATTAAAGGATTTAATTTTAATTAGATTGTAAGTTGATATACAAACAATCAAATAGAACCATTTTGGGTTAATATCTTCTTGTGTTGAATCTGAGCCTACTACAACACATTATAGTAGTCTCAGGTTGGATATATACTCTCAACTATTTGCCACTGTACATTAAGTAAGTGACATTCTGAGTTCACACAGCCAGGTTCAAATATCATGATGTGCTAGCCCAAGATTCAACTTCAACATTTTCTAGATGTCAGATGTAGAACATTTAGGCTAAAGCATATACTCAGTACTGCAGACTGCAGTGTAGCCTAGATAAATTATATAATTTTGATGATCAGTGTAATATTTTATTGAAATTTCACCTGTCACCTTTACCAATCAAGTAGGAATTTGTGCCTTGTAAAGTCATTGGTCTTGCATTGCATCCTAATATTCTGACTACACGTTCTGACAGTTTTTCTATTTGAGGAAGTGGAGCTAATTTCACTGAAGATGCCATTCTTCTATTTTATTGTTAGATCACATGACAGTCATGTGACCTGACATTTTGGTTTAAAAATTTATGCCTTGTTGAATGATTTTACTGGTTAAACTAAAAATAAAAATACTATACTGAAAGTAATCTTTATTGAGGAAATAGAAAAATAATCAGACAAGGTCGGCAAATTGTCGGAAACTTATAAAGTCATTTCAACGTTTGAAAGATGACACATTGTGTCTGTAGAAAAAGCTTTTCATTGAACACGAACGACTTTCCTGATTTACTTCCGGACAAGACGAAAACATCAGAACTTTCATTGTTTTCACTTTAAAACTTTTTTCCATGAATCCAGACGGATAGTAGACTATTTATTCTTCAAAATGAGTAATCAAAGGTGAGGATCATTTAGAATTTTACTTCAACAGGTCTGTGACTTCTGAAGAAGATAATAAAACCATCTTTATGTGATGCTGTCACAAACTAAAAAAAATAAATAAATAAAACACATCACTTCAAACAGATACACACATTAGATCCTGTTACATTTTTAAAGAAGTTTCAAGTTAGCATGATGTCTCAGTCCAATTTCAGTCTTCTTGTGCTTGTTAGCAGGTTATATGGCTTTAGATAGATCTACAGAATTCTAGTCAAATCAGCACCTGGTTAAATCGGCACCCGGTCAAATCGGCACTCAGTATAGTCAAATCGGCACCTAGTCAAATTGGCACCTGGTTAAATCGGCACTTTATATAGTCAATTCGGCACCCATGTTAGATTTGTTTTATATACATATTTTAACAGCCTCGCATTTCCCAGTTTCTAAGCCTCATCCTTATATCGTTGATATGTCAAGTCAAGGCACTATTATTGTCTATATATACAATGATCAAGGATTTGTATAGTTCTCACTATATATATACAAATCCTTGCAATATGATATATGAGGTACGGTACTGGATATTTTTTATGCACTTTTTAACAGTTAAACATTTTGCAGGATTGTTGGTTTAATGCTGTTTAAACTCGCCTGAAAAAACACCTTGAATTGCTAATTATTTTGCATGAAAGTTTGAATTATTGAAAGGGACTCATAGTTTTCCATTCTATTGACTATTGCTTCTATTTGTCTCATTATTAAACATTAGGTTGTGTAAGGGCTTCTTTGCTTCTTATGAAGTTTTTGAAAAATAAAACATTAATAAATACCTTTAACATTCTACTGTTGAGTTAGAACCACAACCATATTAACCATGTACTTGATTTAAGTTATTAAAATTAATTGAAAAGAAAACTTTCCAAAACATCGGTCATAGAATGTTGTGAAAACATTAAATAATTAACCTATGTTTTATAACTGCTTGATGCTTTTTAATGATGTAATGCATGATAAAAAAATCCTAACCCCAAAATAGATCATGAATTTATACATTTTAAAATTATTTATACCCCGGTACATATATAATATCAAATATTTTTGGATGCCGATTTGACTATACTGAGTGCCGATTTGACCAGGTGCCGATTTAACCAGGTGCCGATTTGACTTTTTCTATTGGTGCCGATTTGACCAGGTGCCGATTTGACTTGTACCCGATCTACAGATAATTTGCGGGTTAGATGTTGGGACAGGGCATTTATAGTTATCCCGTACCATTGTAAACTCGTACCAACGTCAACTCGTACCACTTTACAAAAACTCGTACCAATGCAAACTCGTACCACTGCTAACTCGTACCAACTTATTTAAATGGTGTTTAATGATGTATGCAATTTACTTTCACTCAATACCTCTCAAGTCTGTAAAATGTATATAATTCGAAAGTACAATGACCAATCTGCAGCTATAAATGTTCCCTGTCTATTGGATAGAAAATACCGTGTCAGATTTGCTTTGTTGTCTCCTAGGCCTTGACTTTTTTAAACTTTTACCGATTATTATTGAATTTAATTTTTAGCAGTTTTAAAACATGGTTAATCAAAATAATCAAAATGATTTCCAAAATGAAATTCTTACTTTTTATAAATAACAAGTTACAATGAAATGTAACCGTTTCCTGTTCCCGAATTTTCCCGCCAAAAAGCACATGGCTTTCAACATAGCATTCAATTTGTGAACATGGTTTACAGCATTAATTAATTTAATTTGGATAATTTGGATATAGATATTCAACTTAAGGTACAGTTAAAGTAATGTTTTTTTCTTTCTTCTGGATTATAACTACTTTGAAAGATCAGCTTATAAAAAAAGCTTTTTAGAAAAACATTAATTTTATTAAGTTTACAAAAAAAAATAGCATAAAATATTCGTTATTTTTAATATATTTTTGATGGTACGAGTTTGCAGTGGTACGACATCCCAGTGGTACGAGTTAACTTTTTTGGTACGAGTTAACATGGTACGAGTTTCCGTTGGTACGAGTTAACTTGCTTCCGGACAGGGTATGATCAAAGGATAACCGTCACATGTCTAGGTGATGGGCAAGGAACTGGACAGAGGGTTTCCAAGTGGAATACCTGGGGGATGTACAGTGGTGGACCTGTGAGCTGCTTGGATGGTAGTCCAAATAATAATGATCATGATGATGTCTTGCAACGCTATACATGTATATATATCACTATTAGACTGCTATTCGTTTGGAAGGCTTTAATATGCAGTTTCCGTTGTTATTGCCCTACCGTTGTCTAATTTATACCATCCTGGATCGGTAAGGACATTTTTGATTATTTTGATTTTTTTGTTTGAGGACTGCCCTCAATGCAGTTATTACATCTCAACTGTCACATCCTTTGGAAATCTAAAGTTGTGCCATTTCACATCGTAAATAACTATTTTTATTTTTGGCATATTTCTGTAGTCTTTGCGGTGTGTTTGGAAATTTTAAAATTGTTCCAGCGTTCGCTTAAATTGTATAAATCAAGATTTTGATAGAGTCTCAATTTGAATTGACATGATTCATTTGACATCGTGCTATTATTGAAGAAGGATATCTGTTATCCGAAATATCTAATATTTGTATATTTTATAGTTATTTTATGGTGATGTTGTACCCTTTTTGACTTGTTATATATTATATTTTGTAGTGTACAGAATCATATTACATGATCCATCGCCTTGTAAGATTGATCGTTGACTATTTATTCAGTCATTTTATATATATATATATATATATATGTATTAAACATTTTCTGAGGTATCCCACAAAAAAAATTAAGCCTTGCAAGATGTAATAATTATTTGAAACACTTGGATGGATGGTACGCAGCCCTGAAGAAGAAAACGTGAAGAGTAATGTAGACCTGGAGATACATGTGTAAAGGTAGCCTCTAACCAGGCCTCTGGGTGTGGGAGTTTCTGGCTACATTGAAGACCCATTGGTGGACTTCTGCTTTTGTCTGCCCTGTGGTCAGGTTGTTGTCTCTTTGACACATTCCCCATTTCCATTCTCAATTTTAGTTGAGCCAAAGAAGATCTTCCCTAGATTATCATTACAGTCCTTATATGAAAAGGATGTTCAAGGTATAAGCATTTAACAGGATTTGTCTGATAGTAATTCCGGTACTTTAAATTCAGAAATTATTGCTAGGTTTTTATTATTGAAAAAGTTGTGACAGGGTTATGTTATACATGTTATAATCCCAATAATTTTAAATCTCATTTAGATTTTTTTATATGAATTAAACAGGATTTTTTCGCGATATCGCAATAATTATAATCACATTTTAGTCTAACATTGGCGTATCCAAGGGGGGGGGGGGGTTCCAACTTCCAGGGGTTGGAAACACCCCCTTTTTTTTGGCCGATCAATGAATTTTAATGGGGACATATAGTTGGAACCCCCCTTTGTCCTGGGTTGGGACCCCCCCTTTAAAATGCCAGGCTGGACCACCCCTGTCAAAAATGACAATAATAAATGCATGCTATAATTTCTGAATTTACAGTATTTCATGTACATGATGTATACGTAGGGATAATGATTCAGACTATGAGTAAGATTTCCAAATTGACCAAAATGAAACAAGCAATGATCATGATGATTATCTGGACTGGTGTCAAAGTACATTGTACTCCTGTGAGGAACTACTTTTGGATCATTATTTTTGTATTAATATAACACTAACAGTAAACATGGTAAATAAAACTACAATGTTTATGCATATGAATATCATCATGATCATATTTATACAATATAATTTAACAAAATGAAAATTAATTATTCAAAAGAGTCTCATTTTATTTTTGAGTGAAAACAAAGGTCTAGTCAAAATTTGATGGGTCCAGCAAAAATTGCTACATTGTACCCTGTACATGCTGTATGCCCTTATGTTTGCAGAAGAAGAAAAAAGCATCATTCTTTAGATTTTAAATTAAATATATAATTTTATAAACTAGCAAATACTGTTAGTTTAAACATATTTGTTTATAGTGGATTAGGAAACAAGTTTTGCAACTTATATTAATCCCTTTCCACTTTGCGGTTGCAAGTGCTGCCTTGTAGCGGCATTAGCCTACTCTTTTTCGAAATCTACAAGGGTGTCTTTAACGTGCAAGAGATATGGCTCTCTCTTAACACGGGTCAGCCATTTATTGTCCCCTTCTGACGGACTACTGTTGCAATTTAAATAAATCATTGAATTCTATAATATTTTATGTCTATCATGTCTAATATATCATGAATATAGTTATTGATTTAGAATTTTCCTTGACATACATTGTAACATCCATGTTACAGCTGCCAGAAATTATGATGTAATCAAATATTGTCTCATCATGATCAACATTATCAAAAATACTATTATGAAATGGAAACTTCATTGTTTTTTACTATATTTGGACTATACTTGTATTTCATACTTTTATAATATTGTAATACATATTGTTGTATATTGTAGTGAGCTGACCAAACTAAGTGATGAAAGTCTAGCTTTATTTGGACTATACTTTTATAATATTGTATTAATACATATTGTTGTATATTGTAGTGAACTGACAAAACTAAGTGATGAAAGTCTAGCCAAACCACCTGATGAAGTATTTGATATTATTTGTAAAATAGGAAGAGGGTAGGAAACTCATTTTTATCGATACTGTTCTTATTGTAATAGCATGGATACATAGAATACATGGAATAGACACATACAAAATGAAAAAAAGTTGAAATCTAATATAATATCTTATGGATTCATTAAATGCATAGGTCTTTAAACAATTTGAATCAAAATATAATTTTATGATGTATAATGAATTTGACATTGTTTTGATGTGTTGTAGTAGTACAAATGTTATTTGTGTGCCTTTTTCCCTGTTCTTTTGTATACTCTGAGTCAATTGTGGGGGTCTTCTTAGCACGACAGCTCGTTTATCAATTTTCATTTTGATTTTATAATAATTTTTTTTATAAGTTTCAAATCTTTATAGAGGTCTTTAGGTATTATTATGTTCAAATTAGGAATGACTTCATTTTGTGTGTGTACATGTATGTATAAAAAAGAAGATATGGTATATGATGGCCAAGGAGACAACTCTCCACAGTCCACACGAGACCAAATGAAACAGATATTAAGAACTGTAGGTCACTGTAAAGACTTAAACAATGAACAAAGCCTGCAAAGTCAGTTATTAAAGACCTCGAAAAGACAAATGTTCAAACAATTCGAACGATAAAACTTATTATACTTTCTTTTGTATAAACAGGTCCTATGGCAGTGTATATAAAGCCCTCCATAAAGAATCAGGTCAGGTTCTGGCCATCAAACAGGTACCAGTGGATACTGACCTACAGGAAATCATTAAAGAAATATCCATTATGCAACAGTGTGATAGTCCATACATAGTTAAATATTATGGAAGTTACTTCAAAAACACAGACTTATGGGTAAGTTATTCTCAAAGGTTGTCACATTAATTACAATTTCCAACGTTTGAAAATTAAGCTGACCTAACTCACCCTGCATTTGCTTGAAGACTTTAGATAAAAAACAGTTATTATATTAAGTAGATATAAGAAGATGTGGTATGAGTACCAATTAGACAACTCTCCATCCAAGTCACAATGTTTAAAGAGATATAGGAAGATGTGGTGTGAGTGCCAATGAGACAACTCTCCATCCAAATAACAATTTAAAAATTAAACCATTATAGGTTAAAGTACGGCATTCAACACGGAGCCTTGGCTCACACCGAACAACAAGCTATAAAGGGCCCCAAAATTACTAGTGTAAAACCATTCAAACGGGAAAACCAACGGTCTAATCTATATAAAGGACTGTCTTCAACACAGACTGGAGCCTTGGTTCACACTGTACAGCAAGCTACATGTATAAAGGGCCCAATATTGATTTTAAAAAGAAAACAAGAAAATGATGGCCCTAAGACTTTCTAGACTAGTGTACAGTTACCATGGTAACCTTTAAATGCCCATTTTTAAGTATCTTGATTTGTTTGGATACCATCATGACCATTGAATGTTTTACCTTAAATCTTCTTTGCATTCATTTTTAGCACCATATTTTTGTTTGAATGAAAACTTTTACAAGACATGTGTGACTTGCATGCAAAATTCAGAAGACAGATTTAGTTTACTTTTTGTTTATATTTTCAGATTGTAATGGAATATTGTGGAGCAGGATCTGTATCAGATATAATGAGATTACGCAATAAAACTGTAAGTATTATCATGAGATAAATCTTTTGCACCAAGTTGGTTATCAGGTGCAAAAAGCATCAATTTTGCCAATTTTACGTCCCATTTCTTGCCCTGGAAGAACAAGGGATGCTGACAGATTTATCCATCTGTAGTCTGCATGTAGAGAAGACGTCCCAGTGAACACATTTACCACAGCAGTTCTTAGGTCAGAGTGAAACTGATCTTGCTATGTACAGTAGTTTAAAACATGTAATTTTGACCAAAAATGCGTAATTTTTTTTTATATTTGAACTGGACCTGCAAAGGGAAGTAGTGTTTCAATAATAAACAAGATCAATATTTATCAATGCAGGTTTACACTGTGGAAGTTTGTAGGCCTCTAAACTGAGTGTGTCAGACGGGAAGCCAATCCCTAAAAAAAACATTTTTATCTGATTTCAGTTTTTCAAATACCTTTTTTGAGCTCAAAATGAACATTAAAACAGAGAAACATGACAATAAAAAGTGTAGATTTAGATAACTTGCATACATACTTTCAATTAAAGTGCAGATCTTTTACTAGTCTGAGATGCCAGACAAGCTGGGGCCAGTGGGATGTCAGAGCTGGTCCCATATCAAAAAGTTGATATTTGCCCTTTCAAAATAGATGCGCTTCTTCATCTATTCTGATGCCAACTAACAGCCTTGGAATTATATAAATTGGGTATCAGTTTGAAATGAAAAATGAACAGCTATTGGCAATATTTTATGAAATTGAGTTATCTCCCATGAAATAGTGCCATTGATAAATTCTTAAATTGTTCTCAAAATTATATTACAAATTTTATTTGAAACTGTATTTAGTTATAGAGTGCATACTTATACTTAGATTACTAAAGAAAATGTAGAATTATTTTCTATTTAACAAAAAATTGCTAGTTATATTTTTCTAGTAAACCATTGATAAGATTTTTAGGAGAAGTGATACTCACATAATTTTCACACTGCTCTGTAGCAGGAACTGCTTACCCGAATTCCAGAGCACCTAATCTTTAGTTTTTAGTGTTTATATTTGGACCTAAACTCCTGGCTGAAACCAGGAGACTTAATTATTAAGGAAGAGAGGCTTGTGAGTGATATGAAATGTGGGCAAATGAAATGCAGTCAAAAAAAATAGGAGATTACTGTATTGTATTTTAAGCTTGGTCTTTTTAAAACATAGATTTTACTGTAGCAAATTGAGTTTAACTTGAGAGTGTTAACAGTAAAATCAAGTTATGTCCATTCTAATGAAGCATACATGTATTAAAATAAATACCAATTAACAAATATTTTGGTGTCAAATGACATTTTGAGAGTGTCAAAATGTGACTTTCATGGTCTGTTGTGGAGAGTTGTCTCATTGGTATCATACCACATCTTCTTTTTTATATTCATGTTCATCTTGTGAGAAATTACAAACCAAAAAAATAGGAATTAAAAATAGTGGATGTATTAGTTGCAGACTGATAGAACTGGTGGAATTTACCCCTTCAAAGTATCTGTCAACATCCAATGAAAATAATCGTTACAAACAAATTGCATTAGAATAATCAATTGTAATTAAATAATTAATGTACAATGATGATGGTGGAATCCTTGACTACTCATCAGAAGAGTTGTGTCTATATTGTCAGAAATTATATTACACATTACACCATATTAATACAAAACATAATAGATTGAAAAACTTGTATGCATCCTATCCTACAATTACATATTTCTGAATTTTGCTGTTTGGTCAGGCTGTTGTCTCATTGAAACTTTCCCCATTTCCATTCTCACCATCATTCTCAATTTTCTACACAACTAAAGAAACGAGATAATTACACAACCTGTCATCCTAAGCAACCAAAGAAATCAAATGAAAATTGTCCTGGTTAGTATGGTTGTGACAAATAGTTGTAAATTTTATTGAATCTAGTTATTTACAAAGGGGCTAAACATGCATTAAAATATCCACAAAATATTACTGGTTTCAGTATATATATTTTGAATGTTATTATATTTACAGTTAACAGAAGAAGAGATAGCTACGCTGATGTTGGACACATTACATGGTTTAAACTATCTGCATTCCAGACGAAAAATTCACCGAGATATAAAAGCAGGAAATATATTGCTCAACACTGTGGGGCATGCCAAGTTGGCAGACTTTGGTGTGGCAGGTCAATTAACAGTAAGTTATACCATACTACAGTAAAATCAAAAGTTATTGCATGTATTTATTATTGCGAATTTGACATTTTAGACTAAAATGGGATTTTAATTTTAGCGATATTGAGAAAAACCCGTTTAAGTTTAAGTTATTGCAATTATAATCCTGTCGCATTTTTTTTGCAATAATTAAAACATTGCAATAATTTCTGAATTTACAGTACTTATATTATGGGTTCGCTTCTGAATTTCTAAATTGTAGACTATCATGCTGAGAACAAACATTTTCATTACAGAAATCCAACTGAAGTGACAGGTTGAACTAGCTATAAAACCAGCGTAAATCCACCATTTTCTACTTTATAAGAGAATGTCTGTTCAAAATCAGGAATTTGACAGTTGTTTTCCATTCAATGGATGTGTTTGAGCATTTATTACTGCCATTCCTAATGTGACTTTCTGTTTTAAGTTTTCCTTGACGTTCAGTATTCTTGAAATTTTACTTTTAAAAGGAGAATAACCTCTCAATATGTAATTCTTATTTTTTTCTGATTTTCACAAATAAAACAAAATCAACAAAATAATATCCAACTATTTAAAAGTGCACATACAATTCTATTGTAATTAAAGGGAAATTCCGCGATTTTTTACTTATCATCTAATTATGTTCATCTTAACATAAAAAACACATTTGCAAAGTTTTAAATTTATATTCCTTCTAATAACGGAGAAAATCAAGTATCTGTAACTTTTTTGTTTGAATTCTCGAGTGGGTCGTGACGTATTAGCCCGATTTATTGAATTCTGGGAAAAAATAAAATATGTTTAACTCTTAGAGCTTATCGACAATATATGTAATTAAAAGCGCACAGCTGACGAATGGTCGTAGTTATCAGGGGCGTGTCCAGGATATTTGAAAGGGGGGGCGTAGGATGAAATATTTCGCCGAGCGGAGCGAGGCGAAATTTTTTTTGGACCTTTTTTTGGCTTAAAAACATAAAATAATAGAGAATTGCACTAATGTAACGGTTCCTGACTTGCCAGTGGAGCATGTATAGTTAAAGTGCCAGGGTGTGACATTTTTTTATGCCGAGTTCCCTCCATTAATTGTCTATGGTATATTAAAATGATTGGATGGATCTTAACAGCAGTAGACCAATAACGAGAAATTCCAAACTCAAGGGTCTAAGGAGTTACTTAACATTTCAATTCCTAGGCCAGGATTTTATGAACGAGAGGCGTGATTACGGTTGAGGGGATGATAGCCCAGAAGCTCCTGAATTTCAACAATTTAGCATCAAATTATGAAGTAATCCCTCCATTTTTTATTAAGTTCGGGTTTCGTTGAACGACACACATGATACAAGACAAATAAACACTGAAGAATAAAGATCTTTCGTTCTGAATATTGCTTTAATGTGGAAATATACATATTTCTTGTATACATGTACCTTGACGCAAAACCTTAAATGAACACAGAAAAATACTGACGGACTCTCAATTACTAGAGTGGATTCATTAGAACCATTTTACGTGGATTTCTCATGACGTAATCGTCAATAATTTTATCAAAATCAAGTTTAATGTCTTTGTGAACATATAAAACAAGCAGAGCATTTAGGCAATCCTCCTTCATGGTGCTTCTCAAATCATTCGTTTTTAAGGTCTTTTGACGTTGTTTTTTTTTGACATCGACATCTTTGGCGAATTCTTTATCACATCAACAACAATGGATACTAATCGCTTAGTTGAACACGCCAGACTCCGAGAAACGAAATTTTACGGTTGATGATGACCCATCAGATTGGGGAATCAGTATAAAAAGAAATCAGAGTATGTGTTTAATTAATGAATATGATAAATTGCCATTATTCAATACAATACTAGCAGATTATAAAGATATTTTTTTTTTTTTTTTTTTTTTTTTTTTTTAAAGGGGGGGCGTACGCCCATTACGCCCTTACCTGGACCCGCCCCTGGTTATTAACCACAATATAATAATGAACGAAAATAAATATGCATATACCGTTTTGTATTGATTGAATTAAACTCCTATAAAATTATCTCTAGTAAATGTTTTTGAATAAATTTAATTAATTATTGTTGAGATTTTATTCATAAAATATTTATTGAACATTTTTACTGATATTGAACTGAAAATATTTCAGTTCTATTTACCGTTATTGTTTTGATAATCATTTCAATGCAACTAATGTGTGAGCAGAGTGTGTATATTATTTTGTAAAGGTCACTGTATATTTCTCGGCTTGAGGTCAATTCGTTTACCTTGTAGCTATTTAGCCGCAGGTGTGAGTTCAAGCGTACACAGGTATAAATGTTGTTATTTGGAAAGGATAAACAGAAAAAATTAGAAAGAGTATGATGTCACGATGTTAATACACTAAGATTTAATACACGATGAGAATAAAGATTCAATAATTAAATTGTGTAAATTAATTGAAAATCAAATTCAGATTCGTAAATCCCCAAATGTATAAAAATAAAAGGAAACAATTTTTGATTACTTTCTTAGCGGCAATTGGCGTAAAGATTCAAATATGAGGTAAAAAAAAGTAGTTTAAATCTATAATAAAAACTAAATGCAATATTACCCAATTTGATATACCATTGTACATCTGTTTGATATCATTGACTTTACCGGAATTTCTTAACTTGTATTCAAATCTGGCTGTGTTTAAATGCTAATAAAACTATTGCAATTTTAAAGTTTTTAATTGATAAAAAAATACAACATACATGTTTTTTTTTTTAGTTTCTTTTTAACATTTTATTCTTACAAGTTACATAATTAAATTCATTTGACAATCGTTTACACGAACTTTTTGTGAAAAAATACCAATTATCTAAGCTAAGGCATTATTTTTTTTAAGGATTTTTGAGGATTTTTTTTTTTATTCTATGATAATATTTGTGCAGTGTTGAACATGATAGCCGTCATTAATCCAAATAAGTCATATAGTAGTTGTAATAAAAGTTATATTTTATTCATGCATAACTGATATTGACGAATTTAGAATAGTTCGTCCATACATCGTTGTTCTTGAAACAATCATTATTAGTATACATGTAAGTTTCCTGACCTATACGAGCCATTGAGGATGAGCTCCAGAGAAAGCAGACTAGTAGCGTTTCGTTCGTTTGTTTGTTGGGAAAGGAGAGGAAATGCAACCGCTTGTACAGATAAACGACAGAATTACCATACAAGCATTTATAGTCAACACAATCAGAAACAGTTCCCATCGTTAGACGGGGAATATGAAGGCTTTCAAGAATGAACAAGTGACATGTCTAACTCGAACAGTTAGAAAACGCACTATCGACATCGACCGCTTGTTCTTGATATTTGAAATTGTATGCATATATACGTATACATTTATGATAGTGATGAGTTCTTGTGTCTGACAAAAACTAAATTCCTTCATGGTTATATCTTGCCATACGTTTATATTGGTTTGTAAGGTGATTACTCAAAATCGTTATTTGAAAATCCTGTTTGTGAGATGTATATTCATTTTAATACAGAAATTTCGTCTATATATTTCACAACTTGTGTTCTCCTTTTTTCACTAAGGTAAGGTGGGTGTTTTGTAAAAAAACACTTCCAACCGGGTGATTTTTTTTAACATTTTCAACCGGGTTTATTTTTTTCAGTTTTACTGTGGGTTCGGGTCACAAATAGAAGGATAAGTATTGTATTCACATTTAATGGAATTTAACCATTCTTCTGCCATCACTGCTAGCCTTTCATTAAATGATTTGACAAATTAGTTTTGTGCATCTCGGATAGCAGATCATAATGCCTTTTGCAGGACTCCCTCCTCCTACGAAGTCTGCTATTGCATGGCCTATCGAACCAAGTTTCTGTCTTGTTCTTCGTTTTAGTGCTGTATTTTTGGCACACAGAACAGTAATATCCTTCTGTGACGATTATCCATTTCAAGTCCAGTTCATATTTTTCACCACCCCTCAAATGAGGGATAATCTCTCAATGTAATGACTATCCCTTTTATGAGGGGATCATTTAAAGAGAAACAGATGAGGGGAACCTCTTAATGTAATGACTATTCCTTTTATGAGGGGTACATTTAAAGAGAAACAATGAACACATATTTGTGTCTGGCCTTTTTTTATCATTATGGGCACTCTTTTAGAAAAGTTGTACCAAATAAAACGATTTTTAAGATAATAATTCTGAGTTTTTCTTTTTCTTTTCTTCAACAGTAATATGACCCCTTGCCTGATGGACAGTCCCTCATTTAAGGGATATCCCTCATTTTGGGATTGTTCCCAACCTGTTTATCTCCCCTATCGCCTGTAAGCCTTTTCTGTTGTTTTGATTCTTTTTTTTTTCAATTTCAACAATTTCAATTCAACTATCCGTTTTAGTTGACTTATATGGCTTAGAATTTTCCTCATCACCATCGTCATCTGCCTTTCCATTCCCCCGATTAATAAAAGAAAACATTGAAATTTGACGATCCGCCATTTTTGTCAATGAAAGAGAATGAAGGTGGCACGGTAGTATTTGCTTTCCAGAATTTAGGTTGCTCTTTTGTGTACCCTACTTAGGTAAATGTATCTAAACAGTGTAATTGGACAAAAAATACAGTATCAAATGAACATACTTTCCCAAACTGAGTGATGAATCAGGTGTAGAAAAATATGAATTAATTTTATATACAGATGAAAATGAATTTTTGAGAATTTTTTTAAATTTTGCATTCACTGCACCATAAAAGACCTAAAAGTACTAGTGGCCTTAGGATTTAAAAAATAGCAAAAAAAGTAAACGGTCATGGTACATATCCAAATTCATTTCTGAATGGTAAAATGAAAGTACTTCAGTTAACTGTGAATGTAGAATTTTTTGCAGTGTTAGAAAGTGGTGAAAATTCTAAAAAGGCTATCATTATCCCTTATGGCCAGGAAATACTACCGTGCCACCTGAAAACAAACTGCGAGGCGCGATTAGTATTGAAATTTTTACGGTGCGGAACTGAAAAAAATCCGGGATTTGAAAAAAAAGAAGGTGGTCGGCACACCCGGCTTAAATGCCGAATGGAAAACACTGACAAGTGTATAACACAGAGAAGCTCTGAAGGTCCATTACTCCCATTTTGTTTGGGTGTGAACCATCGATGTTGACAGCAATATCAAAGAATAAGATGATGATGGTAGAAAGAACTATGGGCGTCATGTGGCAAATATTACATGCATATCCGACAATGAGTTGTCAATCTGTATGAAAAGATTTCCTGTACAACCAAGGAATGTTTACATGCTATACTCTCGTACTAGTATTACAGGGTTCTTGTGGCGTTCACCTTAGACACACATCTTTTTAACGATGTTTAAAAAAAAGACAGAACCAATTTAATGTCATATTTCCTTATTTTTTAAATATAACTAAAAGTCTTTCATCTGACAAGAATACCCCTATTTAGCGGACAAGTAATTTATTCTTTTTTTCTGTTATTGAATACCAAGAAAGAAAATTTGAAACTTTGATACTCAAAAGTTTCCCAGCAAAATATTCACATCCCTTCGGGATAATTAGCGTTCGTCCAGTGGCATATATAACAATTGTGATGACGAATTCCTTCCTCTGTTCGAGAACAATCTTATTGAAATATAAATCTGTGATTTTACTATGTCCACAACTTCAATGAACCAAAGCAAAAGTTATACATCGACCTGTATTTAAATCAAATTGGTTCTCTTCTTCTTCTGGTATACAATAGTCTATCGACTATTGATTAGTGCATACTGTTGGCATATGTGGACTAGTCTATTTACAACACTTTTACCCCTATATATTCAGAATATATGTTTTTTTCTTATGTTCAATGTATACATGTATATATTTTAAATTGCGCTATAGTTCCGTAACTTTCTATCCAGTCGTATAAACGAATCGTCGGCAAGTGCGTACATTTTTTTAAATCAATATTTCTGGTATGTTCCAATCTGTCCTTCACTTTTGACTATCAGTATATATTACATTTTCCCAAATTCACCCTTGGAAAAAATATTTAAATAGATTTTAATTTCATCAAATCTTATTTTTTGGGTATTATTTATATTTTTATGAACAATATTCTTTACACCAGAAATGTTATTTATAAACAAGCGTATGAGTTTGGTAATGACAAGTAAGACAGAGTTGTATATTATACATCTCATAGTTCAAAATGGAAAGTTAAATGTTATCAGCCGTGTACACTGATCAATACCGGCAGAAGTGAAACGATGCGTGAACTTGCAAGCCCGACAGGAAATCGCTTGAATACCTGGACGTGTCACCTCACACCCCTCACAATACCTTAAAAAGTTATACCTTTAGCCATGCTGGTGATCAGAAGAGGGAAGATCAAAATTTATTTGAAAACAGTTTATTACTTTAGAGAATTATGAACAAATTAGATTTTCGAAAACAATTTTCATGGAACACTTATTTATGATTTCAACTTTGACTTTTCACCTAATTCCAATATCAAGTTTAAAAACAACAGACCATGGTAATTTAAAGAATATTTTCCGTATCAAGTTAGTTAGTCAGATAAAACAACCATACGATTGACAAGATATCGACATGCAATTACGACTACATCGGTTACTGTGGTTTTGTTTCTTTGTGGTTTATAGACATATCTTTTTTTATTAATCGGGAAAAAAGACAAAATGGCGGAACCGTAGAATTGATACTCTAAATTTAAAATCGATGGTGGTCGCTTATCTAGCGGAATAAAACTTTAATATCTATGAATTTGAGCATTTTTATACAGAATGAACATAATATCAATTTTTGATTTTTTTGCGAAGTTTCCCTTTAAGTTTTGACTGCCAATATAAAACCAATATAACACCTTATTCTATGAAAGTCAAGGAATTTTACACCCCCGAAAATAATACTATACAGTATTTAACATACAGGATCAATCTGTTCTACAATCAATATAAGCTCCAATGAATTATTACTTGCATTTGAGTGTATTAACTTAACTCTATAATAGCTTGGTTGATATTTATTTCAGGATACAATGGCCAAAAGAAATACTGTGATAGGGACCCCATATTGGATGGCCCCAGAGGTTATACAAGAGATAGGCTACGATTGTGTGGCAGATATATGGAGTTTAGGTATGAAGTCCTCTGTAATTAACAAACACCTAGACAAAAGTTTTTTCGGCTCGTTTAATATTCATAAATTTCCACCAAATATTTATACTTTTACAACTGTGACTTAGAATATATATCAGTTTAACAAACACTAATTTTAATCATTGAGAAGCTTAATATTTCCTTAACAAGAAAGCTGGGTTTCATGGGTTTAAAGGTTCAACTGATTTTTACAGAGTAATCTCCCTGTTATGTTAATTTTCATAAAATTTTGCCCAAATATTTACTTTGACGCTTTGACAACATATTTTTTTTTTTAAACTTGAACCACCCACTTCATTCGAAAAATTTCATTGGATATATAGCAGCTTGACAAACACTAACTTTGATCATTGAGAAGTGTTATATTTCCTAAACAATAGAATTTTCAGCTGTTTTTTACGGAGTTATCTCCCTGCTGTCTTATGTTCCATCTTAAGGACTTTGTTAGATTTTCAGAAATTCATCCATAGTAGTTTATTAAGTCCAATTTAACTGTGGGTATATAAAGTTGCAGTTGAATACTGCAGTGGCGGATCCAGGAGGAGGGTTTGGGGGTTGTAATTCGAACCTCCACTTTTCTTGAACGATCAAGGCATTTGAATGGGGACATATAGTTGGACACCCCCCCCCCCCCCCCCCCCCCATTTTGTCTTGGGTTAGGAACCCTCCTTTTTAAAATGGCTGGTTCCGCTCCTGTACTGTAACCCTAAGACAGACTTTCAATGAGTAATTGACAAGCTCTATAGAAATTATTTACCATGACATATAAAAATGAAGAAGATTTATTGTAATATTTTACAGGTATAACAGCATTAGAAATGGCAGAAGGGAAACCCCCATATGGAGATATACATCCTATGAGAGTAAGCTACGACATTACAAGAAAAATATTCTAGTTCAGTTTTTTAAAGTATGGTACTTCATTTTATATTGTGCGTATTAGAAGACATACTTGATTCCATTAATTTGACTACATAAATATAGAACATGAGAAAAGTAAAACAACTGATTTTGAATGGAGATAGATATGTAAGAAACATATTAGTCTTGTACAATATTTAATTTTAGTTTCTTGTGTACAATTTGGAGTATAGTATGGCGTTCATTATCACTGATCTGGTATATATATTATGTATATATATTTGTTTAGAGGACAGCTGAAGGACGCCTCTGGATGCATGATTTCCTCGGTGCATTGAAGACCCATTGGTGACCTTCTGCTGTTGTCTGTTTTATGGTCAGGTTGTTGTCTCTTTGACACATTCCCCATTTTCATTCTCAATTTTATAAATCATCAAAGATTTTTGGTAAATATTGAACGGTTAGTCAAAGCTGAATATACAATTTATTTTCCAGGCTATATTTATGATACCCACCAAGCCACCACCGTCTTTCAGAAACCCAGACAAATGGTCAACAGAATTTATAGATTTTGTATCTAAATGCCTCGTAAAGAACCCAGAACTCAGAACAACAGCTGAGGAGCTCATGGAGGTATGATATCTGTAGTGAAGGGGAAATAACTACTAAAATAACTTAAGATTTATTATTATTTGTTGGATATTGTTTTTGATGCAGCCATGCAGGATCTTTGCACTCAATCTGGTTTTGGAGATGGTGTTGAAGACATATCATGGAACTAATTATGTTTTTCTACACCATTTTAATCATCAACTGCCAACTTTGACTTTCTATAGCTTATTTAAATATTTATAATATTGGGCTATTTAACTTCTTATTGAAATTCGAAATTTTCTCCACCAATAAAAAGTGACCTCCACAAATAGCCACAATCAATTAATCAATTTTCCAAGATAAAGATATATTCTTACCACAAAATTTATGTTTATATCACTGTACATGGATCATTGGTAAATGAAACGATACAAGTTGAAATGATTGAAAAACATAAATTATAAATTCAGAAACTAGTATGAAATTTTATTAATGCCAATAATATGACTCGGTGAATATCACAATTATAAAAACTAATATTTTTGATATCTAATTCATAATACTCAATGTATGCATATTTTTCTGGAATTATTAATTAATAATTAATCTCCCATTATTGGCAATTTTCAAAAATTGCAATAATAAATGCAAGCAATAATTTCTTATTTTACAGTCTTGTTTCTTGAAAATGCTCAGTCACAAAGTTTGAAATGCTGATGTAGATGAAGCCCTGTATGTAAATTGAATTCAATACTATTACCCATGTTGTCTATGGTAGAGTGGGTATAAGTAGAAAATAAATCTTTGTCGATCACTAGCCTTTTAGCACTGAAGATGTGATTTCTAACCCTCTTGTGGTAAGATATGACCTATTAAGGTGGTACCTAACACTACAGGGAGATAACTCTGTAAAGTCAGCTAAACGTTTTAATTACGTAATGTTGTAAAAGGAATATTTAGCTTCTCAATGATCAAAATTATTGTTTGTCAAACTGCTATATAACCAGTGTAATTTTTCTGACAAAACGATTGGTTCAACTTTTTTGAAATTTGTATATACTTGTTTTAGGGTCAAAGTAAATAATTTGTCAAAATTTTATGAAAATTAAACGAGTCAAATTAATTTTAGTGAAAGTGTTGGGTACCACCTTAAAGGGCACACATTCTTGATTCCCAATGTTTATATATATTTGACAGATATATTAGCCTAGAGAAGAGAACTTTATAACTATATATCCTATTTATTTTCAGCATGAGTTTGTAAAGGCAGCAAATCCCAGAACAACATTACAAAAGATGATACAAGAAGCTAGAGAAATACTTGAAATGCAGGCAGGCATAACAACAAATGGAGATGATTCGGTAAGGGGTTTTCCAAATATTAAAAATAGCCTCTTACAGTAAAATCCAAAAGATAATTTATGTCTTAATTTGCTGATTTCGTATTAATTCATATAACCCACAAATTTAAACATTGTCAAACCACTGAAATCTGAAACAAATGAAATGGATCTAAATGTAAAATATACACCATATTTAAAAATGTCATTGAAAGGTTTTATCTTTTTAAACTCATTACAAATAACCTACAAATACAAATGTCTGTTTTACCAAGAGGGTGAAGATGATCTGGTGTACATGAAATGGATCTTAAACAAAAATATACACCACAATAAAAAATTACATTGAAAGTTTATAACTCTTCAAACAAATTTTTATATGATATAGACAAATTTCAACACAAATAAACTAGCTAAGAGAAGCTTGTATGGAAGTAGTCCTTTGATTTGTTGGATCAACTTTTTTTATGTTTTTCCTTTACTTTCTATGTTATGACAGAAAAGTTAAACATTTGAAATGTTTGTTTAATAATGATTTTTTATGCCCCACCTACGATAGTAGAGGGGCATTATGTTTTCTGGTCTGTGCGTCCGTTCCTCTGTGCGTCCGTTCGTTCAGGTTAAAGTTTTTGGTCAAGGTAGTTTTTGATGAAGCTGAAGTCCAATCAACTTGAAACTTAGTACACTTGTTGATTATGATATGATCTTTCTAACTTTGAAACCAATTTGGACTTTTGACTTCAATTTCACGGTCCACTGAACATAGAAAATGAAAGTGGGTGTTTCAGGTTAAAGTTTTTGGTCAAGGTAGTTTTTGATGAAATTGAAGTCCAATCAACTTGAAACTTAGTACATATGTTCCCTATTGTATAATATTTCTAATTTTAATGCCAAATTAGATTATTACCCAATTTCACGGTCCATGGAACATGCAAAATGATAGTGCAAGTGGGGCATCCGTGTACTTTGGACACATTCTTTTTTTTTTATAAATACTGTTTTATGTTTGTTTTGCCAGGAAGGAGAAGATGAATTAGAGGGTGGAGGTACAATGGTCAGAGGTGACAATGATACAATGAAGTCACAAGGTAACTTAAAATTTATGTCATGAATTATAATTTACATAGTCACCTTTACTATCAAACTGTCAATAATGAAATATATTGCTAGATATTTATTAGCGCAAATAATTTGACCTGGCGAGTATCACAATAAAAAGAGCAGGCATTATGAAGTCTGATACATATATCTATATATGCAGATTTCCTGAAATCACAATAATTTAAAAAGCTTTTTCAATTTTGTCAATCCTTCAAAAAATTGAAGTAATATTACATGCAATTTAAAGTAATTAACAAAATTAAAAAAATAGAGGTAATAAATTGTATAAGTAACTTGATGTCTACATACAATGACATAAGGATATTTTTTATGTGAATAATGATAATATGAACTAATTACACCCCACGCAACGAGTTGTGGAGGGTATAATGTTTTTGACCCGTCAGTCCGTCTGTCAGTCTGTCCGTCTGTCTGTCCGTCCGTCAGTCCTGTTTCTTGTCATCGCAACTCCTCTCAAACAACACAACAGAATTTCACGAAACCTTTTCAGATAATAAGGACATACTATGTAGTTGTGCATATCGACGGGAAATTGCGATTCAATTTTTTTTCTAGAAGTTACGCCCCTTTGAACTTATTTACTTCAATGTACTACTGCAACAGTTTGTCATCGCAACTCCTCTCAAACCACACAACAGAATTTCACGAAACCTTTTCTGATAATAAGGACATACTATGTAGTTGTGCATATCGACGAAAAATTGTGATTCAATTTTTTTTCTAGAAGTTACGCCCCTTTGAACTTATTTATGTAAATGTACTGCTGCAACAGTTCGTCATTGCAACTCCTCTCAAACCACACAACAGAATTTCACGAAACCTTTTCAGATAATAAGGACATACTATGTAGTTGTGCATATCGACGGGAAATCGTGATTCAATATTTTCTAGGAGTTACGCCCCTTTGTACTTATTTACTTCAATGTACTACTGCAACAGTTTGTCATCTCAACTCCTCTGAAACCACACAACAGAATTTCATGAAATTTTGTAGATAATAAGGACATACTATTTATATGTGCATATTGGCAGGAAATTAATTTTTCTTATACAATTTTTTTTTCTTACACTTATTTAATTTCTCCAATGACAATGTGGGGACGTGGGGTATGTGAGCATGCTCACTAAGGTTCTTTAATTTTCTTTAAATTTTTCAAATACTTCTTTTCATGTTAGTGCTATAATCTGTCTTGGCAGTGATTTCTATTTTATATTTTCATTGTTTGCAATTTTAGGGGATAAATAATGATAACTCTTCATTTTCAATATATTTTACATTGATTGATTTATTGTTGGTTGCGATATATTTTTCAGGTTCCAGTACTAATGGCACAGTAGGGACCTTGGTCGAGTCAGAACTTGGTACCATGGTGATAAACGAAGACAGTGAAGACGACGGAACAATGAAACGTAAGATGTTAATGTTTTTGTATGATAAAGCATAGTGACACATCTCATGTCTCTCTTCATCTTTCAAGAAAATACATCATTTCATATACTCTGGATTCATAATTTTCATGGAGTACAGACTTTCATGGATTTCTTGGGTTAAGTTTTACTATGAATATTTAGTTCAACAAAGCAATAAAAATTTACTAACATGATAAACTCAAATGCAGATTTGGCAAATCCATGATATGAAATGTCTATGAAAATACAATTTGTTTTAATCCTCAAAAATTGACACCTAGGAAAATAATTGAATCCACAGTTCTCAGTAGTCATTGATACTTTTGTCTTCTGGAATGAGGAATGCATAATTGATCATAAGAGTATGTTGTTTGCTGTTCTATCTTTCTATTCATTTCACATTGTGTGATGTTATTTTTATATAAAAAATCATATGTAGTCACTGGCTTCTTAATTCAATATTTAGTCATTATAATATTTGAGATCTGAAGCCAATAATCTCAATTTGTACCAGAAAAATCTCCAAGAAAATATTATAGAAATCGGAAAAAATATTTAATGCAAATTTTCAGGTCATGGGACGGCCACTGCTGGAAAGGATGAATATCGTCCATCTTATCTTGACCATTTTGAGAAGAACGATAAAGAAAAACAACCTGTAGCTAAACCAACACAACAACCTCAGCAGATAGCGCCACCATCAATGTCGCCGAAAACAGCCACCCCCCCTCATCACTTCCAACGGTCTTTCATTGATGGCGATTTTGAATTTGTGAGTATTCAGAATATTTTATTCTTTAATTTCAGGAATGATAACAGCCTTCTTATTATACTCCATTCTAAAGGAGAAAAAGTGTAAATTATTTTCCTCCCTTTGCAGGTGCCATGAAATTCCATCACATTTTTCTCAGTCTTCATGTGAACATGCAATACAGTGAGATGTGAATTCAGATTCATCGATCCTTTTAATATTTATATATATTTAACACACAATTGCTATGGTTTAAATTTCAATGCATTTTTCATGGGAAACAAATCAGAGCTTCCTACAAAAATCTGGCAGGGTGAACATGCTATGCAGTGTATATGTTTTCAGATTCATTGACAATGAAGAAATAAGAAAATGTGGTATGATTGTAAATGAGACACTTTCCACCAAAGTTCAAATAAACTGGATGAAAGCAATTATAGGTAACCATACAACCTTCATAATTGAGAAATACCCTTACCAGTTGGTAGGATATAACAGTTTTGTGAATACAGTACAGCAGCTAAAGGGGAAAACCTTGTGATGTGATTTGTTTATTTTGTGTCAAGCTGTTCTATTGATGAAAAACCCCAAATTTCCCTTTATTTATTTCTCAAACCACAGCAATAAATTTAAACCAAACCATACTGCATTAATACTAAGGTTCCAAAAAAAGGAGGCTAAAAAGGGAGATAATTATAAATTGTCCTAATTGTGATATAAGGGACATAACCCTTTTTCCTATCTGAGCATGCTTTTTGATAGTATGCATTTTGTAAGTCTTTTCATCTTACACTTTATCTTTACAACTTGCTGTAAATGTATGCTTTTCTCTTTGTTGAATGGTATAACTACATACATTTGTTATGGAATATGCAATGTTTTTTTCTGCTGTTAGTCTTAATAAACTTTACTATGATTTCTTGAAATGTTCATTTTTTTTTTAACTTTTATTTATACATTTAATCTATTTTGTTTTGGCAGTTAAGAAACTTGCAGTATGAAGAATTAGAGGCTAGGTTAGCTGACCTTGACCCTGAAATGGAGAGAGAGATAGATGAACTCCGAGCCAGATATCAAGCCAAGCGACAGCCAATTTTAGAGGCTATAGACGCTAAGAAAAATAGACAAAAATTCATATAAACTAAATTTTGACAGTACGATTCTGTATATATTATACATGTGATAACAAATGGAAGAGTATTTGATTTTGAAGTGTAGTAAAAATCAGCACAGTGCATTTTTTAGAAAAAATCATTTTATACCAATAAGATTTATTACATACATGGCATATAGATGTTCAAATAAAGTCGAATGAAAAGGCCAGATTAATAAAAAAAATTAATGCAAACCAAATTATTTTGGTGAATGATTTTTTTTCACAACTTTTGCAAGCAGAGATTGAGAGAAATAATGCGATTATGAATCATCACAAATATGTAAAAAAATTTATCTTTACTTATTAACTATATCAAGCAAATTTGAAAATCGAGAAATTAAGTCGCTGTGAAAAGGGCTAGTAAGAAAAAAAGGGAAATAAAGTATCTGCAAATATAAGTTGGTTTACAGTTTATATAGATATATACTTTTTACTAAAGAGCAACAACTCTTGCACTAGGGAAGATCAATTGCTTGAGATTTGGAAAACTCATTTCTTAAAACTGTGTATACTTATAAATGAAAATACTAAATAGCATATATGCCTGGGACAATCACAAAAGTTCAAAGGTTATCTATAAATATGCAATCCATCAGTCTTCCATATGATTGAATCTTTAATATGTCGATCTCTTACAGTGAGAAAGTATTGATATGAAACATGTGGTTTCCCTGCATTTTTATTTTGTTAAAATTGTGATTGCTTCTTCTATAGATATAACAAGTAAGTGTCTAACCTTTTTTTCTGGATTTTATGTTTTGAGTTCTGAAAGTTTTATGATAGGCTGATTGTAATGCTGAGTTCATTTGTAAATTTTGTGGTAAGCGTGTTTAGTCAGCACTTCAATGTACAGCCTAGCATTGACATCGTGAATTAAAGACCTTATCCAATCATTTGGCAAATTAGCTAGGAAATCAACCATTCAAATTATAAGGTGTACAGTCTGCACTGTTAGCCACTAGTCCGATGCCCCAGACTAGTAAAATTTCTTTTGGAGTAGTGAGTTTTTTGCAAAACAATGTTTGGACAAATAAGAAAAATGTCTTAATATTGGTCTTCAGACTAGTAGTTGAAAGAGTTTTTGGTGCAGACTGGTGTATGTCAGTTACTCACCAGAATAGGCTTACCCTTGGTCTAATGCCTTGTACCAATATAAAAATGACTGCCATAAGAATTACTTTATAACTGACCGTGCAAGGGCTATATAGCCATTCAATGTCGTTAAAAACTCCAATCATCATGAATTATAAGTTTTTAACCCCATAATAAATGAACAATGTGAAGTATGTCTCTTTTATCTAAAATAATTGAAGAAAATGAGGGGAATAAATCATTTATGGGATATTGTCCAGGAAAGGTTAAGATACATTCATGGTGTGTAAAAGATATTACTGCTGTCTTTAAAAAAAAAAATACCAGGCAAAAGGCAATAATCTGATATAATTTGCAAATAAGTGTTTTGAATTAGCAATACTTTGTTAAATTATTTAAGTACTAATCAAATCTTTTGTATTTAAGATTTTTTTCTATGTACCATTTCAACCATTATTTTTCTTTTTCTAAAATCTGTGTTTTCTCTTGCTATTTTGCAGTGACATTTTGATTTTGAAAAATAGGTGTATAAAAGTTTGTCTAGTCAAATTATTGTCATGGAAACAGAATTTGTTGTTAAAATATCATGTTTTAAAGTTGTCATTTGAAAAATTTGCATTTATTGTATAATAAAATGCTGAGCATTTAAAGATTTATAATTGTGGATTTATATAAATATATGTTCTGTTATGTGTTTTTCTATGTAAACAGGATGTGATTTGTGTGGTTTTCAGACCTTTTAGTTTAATTAGAAAATATATGTCTTGTGTCTAGTCAAAGCATAATATTTAACTGAACCTACTGGAGATCTGATTTAATTAGTAAATTTTGTTAGACAGATATGAACAGGATTCAAAAGAAATTTTGGAAAGATGTTTAAGATGTTTTTGACAAGTTTCAATTTTAGTGTATACTTTTGAAAATATTACCTAGAATGCATTAGATTTCTGATATGCATCTGTGTACAATGTAATATTAAGAAATGGGAAAGTGGGGAGGGTTTTAATTAAGAAGTGTATCAATGAAAACTGGAAATAAAGAGCCAATTTTTTAATAAACATTTGTACATTCAATAAAGTTTTGGTGTATAAATATTATTTTATCTATTATTTTAATATGTAAATAACAAATGTATATTTTCATTTTACTTCTTGGTATCATTTGTCATATGATTGTTTGATAAAACACTCGAATGATAGTGATTTTGAATATGTAAATTAGAGCAACCAAGAAAATATTTTTTAGTTCTAACATTTATTATTTTTGGATTGTTTATTAATGTTTTGTTTTTATTGTGTTATAAATATAATGATTAAATCATTAATTGTCTTAGCCATTTCTGAGAAAAAAATTGTGAATCATTAGATTGTTTTTTTTGCACAAAACACATGATTTATTTATCATCAGTTCTAGGGATAGTTTATGACAGGGGAGGGTAATTGGAGTTGGCTCCACATGGTTAAAGACAAATAACCATTGTTTTGCTGTTTTTTAATGTAAGGTAAATTATTCTTCTCTCAGCACAAATAAATAAAGTATTTTTAAAGATCATAAAATCATGAAGAAATACCTTGTTCGACAAGATACCAATGTTTCATCTTTTATGTTGTTTATGGTTAATTTTGTCATCAAAGATAATTTTATCCATCAATCTTTATCAAGATCACTTCTCAAAAAAATAAAAAGTAAAGTATAGTTGAGCTGCTTGGGATAGAAATTGACCTTATGCAAGTGAAAGTATACATGTACATATGTAAGACTTTGATTGGTTTTGGAACATTCAAATGCGATATCAAAGAATATTGGTCTGTGTTTTAAGGTTTGTTATATAAAATCAATTTCCAATCTGTTACAGACTCTGCATAGATATTTATTTTATACCAAATAAGTTTGCAGATGTTTTGCACCAGTGGGTCGATGCCACTGCTGGTGAATGTTTCGTCCCAGAGGGTCCACCAGCCCAGTAGTCAACACTTTGGTGTTGACATGAATATCAATAATGTGGTCATTATTATAAATTTCCTGTTTACAAAACTTTGAATTTTTCGAAAAAACTAAGGATTTTCTTATCCCAGGCGTAGATTACCTTAGCCGTATTTTGCACAACATTTTGGAATTTTGGATCCTCAATGCTCCTCAACTTTGTACTTTGTTTGGGTTTATAAATATTTTGATATGAGCGTCACTGATACGTCTTATGTAGACGAAACGCGCGTCTGGCGTACTAAATTATCATCCTGGTACCTTTGATAACTATTTACATAAGGTGGATTTCTCCGATGCAGCTCAGTTTATATTGATAAGAGTTTTATTTTTTTCGATGAATATTTCTGACTATTATTGTTGATAACTGATTGTGTCTATTTAGAGTACATGTATTTATCACTCGTGAAGTATTCATGAGCATATCATTTTGAAATAAAAATTGATGCAATATTTTCAAAATTGAAGTACATTTAATTTGACCATTTGATACCAAAATAATAATTTCCCTACCTTAAAAAATTATAATTGTTATGTGAGTTTATTGCTAAAGATGCAGTGCATTTAAATACCACTGAAAGTTTTCATTTATTAACGATCAATATGACTAGATTTTACATACTAAGTATTCTACCCTAACCCAGTCATATTCATTTAAGGAAGGGGCTTCAGTAGCTGGTCTTAATTGACTGAGAATGTCAGTTTTCCTGGTCTTCATTTACTGAGAACTCCAGTCTTCCTGGCCTTAATTTACTGAGAACGCCAGCTTTCCTGGTCTCAATTGACTAAGAACTCTGTAATTCCTGACATCATTTGACTGATAATGCCAGTTTTCCTGGTATTAATTGACTGAGGATGCCAGTTTTCCTGGTATTAATTGACTGAGGATGCCAATTTTCCTGGTATCAATTGACTGAGGATGCCAGTTTTCCTGGTATCAATTAATGACAATTTACTGACAATTTACGCCAGTTTTCCTGACAAATGCAAAATTGAGAATGAAAATTGTGAATGTGTCAAAGAGAAAACAACCTGACCATGGAACAGACAACAGCAGAAGGTCACCAACAGGTCTGCAATGCAGCGAGAAATTCCAGCACCTGGAGGTGTCCTTCAGCTGGCACCTAAACAAATAAACTAGTCTATGGTTCTCTGGTTGGTTACCGGCTTCCTCCACCAATTAAATATAAAAAATGAAACAATTGTATCCAATTCTAAAAGATTAAATGACTTATCTTTCTAACCACATTTTACAAGACCTGCAGCCAAGCACTTGACAAAAATCCAAAAGCTAAGAAAAACTGCTTTAAACAACTGTAAATTCAGAAATAATTGCATGCATTTATTATTGCAATTTTGTCATTTTAGACTTAAATGCGATTTTAATTTTTACGATTTTGAGAAAAATCCTGTTAAAATATAAATATAAAATATTTCAAATTGCGAGTTTAAATTATTGCGTTTACAACTCAGTTGCATTTTTTGCAATAATAAAAAACTTGCAATAATTTCTAAATTTACAGTAACTATAAAATCTAAAAAAGAAGATGTGCTATGATTGCCAATTAGACAACTCTTTACGAGACCAAAATGACACAGAAATTAACAGCTATAGGTCATGGTACTGCCTTCAACAAGGATCAAAGCCCATAAAAATGTTACTCAAGTTCAAGGTAGCTAATAGCATTACATCTGATCATTATTGGTCACAAGATTTGAAAAACAAAAAAGGAAATTTTACAAATAATGGTGTATGATGAATTTGAGCCAATGAAATCTTCAGTAGTTTTTCTGGATTTTCAAAAAGAAGAATGAAATCTCTTCTGAAGTACAGCCACTGGTATTAGAGAATAGGGTGGAATTATTTTATTAGCATAAAAATTTTATGTTACTCAAGTTCAAGGTAGCTAATAGCATTAAATATGATCATTATTGGTTACAAGATTTGAAAAACAAAAAAGGAAATTTTACAAATAATGGTGTATAATGAATTTGAGCCAATGAAATCTTCAGTAGTTTTTCTGGATTTTCAAAAAAGCAGAATGAAATCTCTTCTGAAGTACAGCCACTGGTATTAGAGAATAGGGTGGAATTATTTTATTAGCAGGTTAAGTACGTAATTATAAGTACGTAATCCTTGCTTTCAGTAACTTATGTTATTTCCTGTGCTATTTAATAATATGTCTTTTTATGTCCCTTCAAGAACTTGTATTGCTGATCTTAATTCTCATAACACAGTGAGGCCATAGCTGGAAAACAAGTTCACACATCAAAACAAGATCACAATGTAAAACTTTTGTCATTTTGAACATTTGTTTTACAAGGTAGATCTCTAATAGTTTCTGTCAAAGTTGGTGAAAATCTTTTCAACTTGGGGAGTATCATTTAACTTCAAGGGGGAGAGGGGTATGGTTTGTTTTCTGAGTCAGATAGTGAGTTTTATGCTAACACGAACAATTTAATTTAGTTTTTTAATGCTATCAACCAGATTTTTTTCAATATTTAACACTTTAACGTATGGGGAAAATCTGGATTCAGAATATTTTTTTTGTGATCTGCTTGACTTATATTTTCATCAAATTTGGGATCAGAATAATATTTTAGGGGAAAAAAACGTAACAGACTGAGTATGATTGGTCTTTATTTTTTCAATTATGCTGTAGGGTTGCTGTCTCATTGACATATTCCCCACATCTCCTTTTATTTACAGAAAATAAAGAGATTTGTTTCTATTCTTTGACCTCTGCTAATATAAATAAGAATATGTGGTATGATTGCAAAAAGACAACTCTTACCCTGAGACCAAAGAACATAGAAGTTAACAACTATAAGTCACTGTACGGTCCATACCGCATAGTCAGCTTTAAAAGGCCAACAATATAAGTTATATGGTTCGCTACTGACCCCCTACGGATCCATAGAGGGTTAGTAAAATTCATAGGGGGTGAGGCCGGAGGCCGAATCCCCTATGGGTTTTATTCACCCTCTATGGATCCGTAGGGGGTCAGTAGTTATAGACCGTATAACGAATTTATCGTACGCTGGACATTTTCTGCTGCGTTTTGTTGAAAAATAAACCGGGCTGAAGTACGTCCATTATTCATAGTTCATTATTC